>SJYQ01004886.1:424870-446351 GCA_006410935.1 Redunca redunca
AAGAGAAAAAGTCACCCAAATGATTTTTTAAAAAGAAATACAAAGTAAAGACATTTTTAGATAGAAGAGGAGAGAATTTGCTGACAACTGATCTAAATTACAAGAAATAGTAAAATAAATTCTTTGGTCTAATTGGAAATGACATCAGATAAAAGCCAGACCGGCAGGAAAGCTTATTATATTTTAAAATTTTTTCCTTACTTTATGTATGTATATATAAAATGGACACTTCATAGATAGATAGATACAAATTATAGTAACTTGCTAAAAACTGCCATGAAAATATTATGGAAAATAGGGTCCCATTTCTAAGGACAAGAAATAGCCACAGAGTAAATTTACAGAATGGGCTTCCCTGGTGGTTCAGTGGTTAAAAAATCTGCCTACCAGTGCAGGAGATGTGGGTTCAATCCTGAGTCAAGAAGATCCCCTGGAGAAGGAAATGGCAACCCACTCCAGTTTGCCTGGAACCTTGCCTGGAAAATTCCATGGATGGAAGAGCCCGGCAGGCTACAGTCCATGGAGTCACAAGAGTCAAACACAACTTAGCGATTAAACAACAACAATTTACAGAATGCGAGGAAGAGTAGTATGGAATCATTACAAATGCAACTTGGGTGTTAGAGGGAGTGCCCTCACCCCAGAATCCTGAATTCCAGAAAGGACTGGCTCAAACCCTCCATTTGCATGCCTTACATTCTTCTATTCTCTGCATGTTAGCGTCTAGCTGTTTACCTCCGCTGTGACAATGACTCAAGCCGGGCCACTGCCCATGCTCTCTGTTCCCCTCTGCCATTCCAAAATTACCTTGTACAAAAGGCTGTATCCAGTAACAGAAATTTTACTGGACAGGAGCCTGCATATCCCACTTCAAAAAACTGAAAATTTAGACCATTCCTGCTCTGAAGTGTTCCTTGTGTACCCTGCTGCCAAGGTTTTCTCACTGGCTTCCTCACCCATGTACCACTCAGCTTTCCACCATCACGTAAGCTTCTCTCTTTGTCCTGACGCCTTTCTCATCCTTTTCTATTTTCTTTTCTGTTCTCTCTCAAGAGCTGAATCAAAATTTTCTCATGTTCTCATGCAGAGAAGCTTAACCACTTTTCTCATTGCTTTGACTCCTGTCCAAGCTCACATTCATCCCGGGACAGCTGTGTTGCATGACTGCAGGGGCCTCACTTTGTCGTCCACGTAAATGGCGTTCCCTAGAGTTGTGCAGTGCAGGGCAGAGCAGCAGTATGTGCTGCTTCCCGACCTTCACGTTATTAAGGTAGTTTCTTAACCAAAGGCTGTACTGGTGTCAGCTGTTTCGCTAATAATCTCCCACCTACATTACATAAAAGACCTACAAAATTTTTTTAGAAGATTGAACGAGTGGAAAGCTATGCTATACATTGGATGGGAAGTCTAATGTAAAAATGTCCAAGTGTCATCAGTTCTAATTAAGATATCAACAGGTTCTTCGTTTTTTGAAATATGACATTAATGTTTATGCATTTGAATAACTGAACAGGAGAGAACAGCAAAACAATTAATCTTTTGGAAACAATGAGAACAAACATTAGACCCTATAATGATTCACTAACACGTGTAACTGTCATCTGTATAGTCACCAAATTAGCCAGTTTCCCATATAGATACTTTTGTGGACATCATAGCTCAGTTGGTAAAGAATCTGCCTGCAATGCAGGAGACCCCGGTTCAATTCCTGGGTCGGGAAGTTCCCCTGGAGAAGGGATAGGCTACCTAGTCAGTCCAGTAGTCTTGGGCTTCCCTTGTGGCTCAGCCAGTAAAGAATCTGCCTGCGATGCAGGAGACCTGGGTTAAATCCCTGGGTTGGGAAGATTCCCTGGAGAAGGGAAAGTCTACCCACTCCAGTATTCTGGCCTGGAGAATTCCATGGACTGTATAGTACATGGGGTCCCAAAGAGTTGGATACAACTGAGCGACGTTCACTCACTTAACTTTGTGGACATCCAAAGCATCTCTTTTCCCTTCTTTCAATAACGTCTTCCCCTTCTTCAGCTATAAGTCATCACCACCCAACTATGCATCCCATATGGTTTTGTGAAGCTGCCAATCACAGGACCCCACTCCCTGGCCTAACGGTGGGCACGCAACACAGGCAGGACGAAGCAGAGTATAATACCTTCTTGACCATGATGGTTGGTCCAGGGATAGCTAAGTGAGTCAAGCCACTCAGAATTTTCCCTGGAAACATCCAAAATGAAGCTGAAAAAATATCTCCTCTTCTGGGAAGGATAACTGGGATGATATAAGCTCCAAACTGCTGGCAGATAGGTTTTTCTGCCAGTGGAAAAAAAGCCCATCTGTTAGAGGAGAGAACGAAGCCAAGTAGAAGTAAGTAAACATGAGAGATGGAATGAACAAGAAAGAAAACCCTGATGGTACTGAGTCCCAGTTTGAATTTTTGAAGCTCCAGAACCTATCTGGTTCCTGAAGGTCTTCCGTCAAATCTCAACATTTTCCTAGTATATTTCTAACAACATGTTTCTAATAATACAGACATAGCTATAGAGATATAACTGTGGGGAATATTTGGCCTTTCTCTGCCCACCTCTCTCCTGGTTACCCCACCAAGAGGAGGAAAGGAAGAGATACCACCCCGATTAGTTAGGACCCCAGACACACTGAGGGTTATGATTTATTACTGGATGATTTCACTCGTAGCTAGGGATGGTGATTATGGTGGGGATGGCACGGTGGTGACAAGAGAGCTCATCTTTGTAATAACAGCACAGCAGTAGCACTCCTCCTGGGTGTGCCAGAAACTGCCTGGATGTCCTGAAGTTATCCTAGTTGTGATTTTCCTCTGCAGGTGAGGTGGGGCTCAGTGTCTGGGAAAGGAGATGGTATAGCATTCATAGCTGATATGGAATAATAGAATCTGAGCAGACAAACTTCATGAGTTATTTTACACAAACTCTAAGGGAGTTTTACCAAGGGTAGAACTCCCCTTTCCTGGGAACACTAGGACTTCTTACTGGGGCTGAATCTGGGCATTCTGTCTTAGCTTTAAGCTGAATCTAGTTGCATATTTCTCAGGGTTATCACTGAACTCAGGTGACATGTGTGCGCTCAGTTGTGTCCAACTCTTTGTAACCCCAAGGACTATAGCCCACCAGGCTCCTCTGTCCACGGAATTTTCCAGGCAAAACTATTGGAGTGGGTTGCCGTTTCCTACGCTAGGGATCTTCCTGACCCAGGGATCTCTTGCATGTGTCTCCTGCATTGGCAAGCAGATTCTTTACCACTGCACCGTCTGGGAAGCCCGTCTCCTAGGTTGTGCAAGGATAAGACCTCCCAAGTGTGCCACTCTGTTGAGAGCATGCAAGGTTCCCATTCTAAGTCTTCCTGGCTTTTCTGCCATCCTCTCATTCATGCCACCTGATCTTTCTCCCCTCTCCTTTCGGGAGCCACTCTCTCGTGAGTCTTTCTTCTGTCTTGGATATTTATTCACTGATTTATATATTTATTTAAATCTATATTTAATAAGTACCTACTATGTGTCAATTATTGTTCCAGTTGTTCCCAGGTGCTTTTAGGTTGGTAGGAAGACAGACATGGAAACACGTTAATACATAATTGTTAAACCCAGCCCCGTTTAGCAAGGCCATGATCTGGTTGGCCTAGCAACCTTGTCTCAGTACCTTAGGGTTTCTTACCTTTTCTTTTCTGTGCTATTTACCAAGTTCCCTCCCAGGGGTGTCATCAGTTCAGTTCAGTTCAGTTGCTCAGTCGTGTCTGACTCTTTACGACCGCATGAACTGCAGCACACCAGGCCTCCCTGTCCATCACCAACTCCCGGAGTCTACTTAAATCCATGTCCATTGAGTCAGTGATGCCATCCAACCATCTCATCTTCTGTCATCCCCTTCTCCTCCTGCCCTCAATTTTTCCCAGCATCAGGGTCTTTTCCAATGAGTTCTCGCATCAGGGAGCCAAAGTATTGGAGTTTCAGCTTCAACATCAGGCCTACCAGTGAATACCCAGGACTGACCCTTTAGGATGGACTGGCTGGACCTCCTTGTAGTCCAAGGGACTCTCAAGAGTCTTCTCCAACACCACAGTTAAAAAGCATCAATTCTTCAGTGATCAGATTTCTTCACAGTCCAACTCTCACATCCATACATGACTCTAGAAAAACCATAGCCTTGACTAGATGCACCTTTGTTGGCAAAGCAATGTCTCTGCTTTTTAATATGCTGTCTAGGTTGGTCATAACTTTCCTTCCTAGGAGTAAGCGTCTTTTAATTTCACGGCTGCAATCACCATCTGCAGTGATTTTGGAGCCCCCCAAAATAAAGTCAGCCACTGTTTTCCCATCTATTTCCCATGAACTGATGGGACCAGATGCCATGATCTTAGTTTTCTGAATGTTGAGCTTTAAGCCAACTTTTTCACTCTCCTCTTTCACTTTCATCAAGAGGCTCTTTAGTTCTTCTTTGCTTTCTGACACAAGGGTGTTGTCATCTGCATATTTGAGGTTATTGATATTTTTCCCGGCAATCTTGATTCCAGCTTGTGCTTCTTCCAGTCCAGCATTTCTCATCATGTACTCTGCATATAAGTTAAATAAGCAGAGTGACAATATACAGCCTTGACATACTCCTTTCCCTCTTTGGAACCAGTCTGTTGTTCCATGTCCAGTTGTAACTGTTGCTTCCTGACCTGCATATATGTTTCTCAAGAGGCAGGTCAGGTGGTCTGGTATTTCCACCTCTTTCAGAATTTTCCACAGTTTATGTGATCCACACAGTCAAAGGCTTTGGCATAGTCAATAAAGGGCTGTCACAGGGACACTTAATTCAGTCTTCTAGTCAGAGACAAATTCTAGTAACTCAAACACTTCTCATATCTCTGCTTACAAAGCAAAGGAAGAACAATTGTCCACAACTATAACATGGTGCCTTCCTCTACAGATGCACCATCACACCAGAACCCTGGCCATAATTCCAGAGAACCTGGCTTTCTCTAGGGCAAGGATAGGAAGTTGGGAGAATTCGACAATGCTGATCTTGTGTTCAAGCTGGTTTTAGAAAAGGCAGAGAAACCAGAGATCAAATTGCCAACTTCTGCTGGATCATCAAATAGCAAGAGAGTTCCAAAAAAACATCTATTTCTGTTTTATTGACTATGTCAAAGCCTTTGACTGTGTGGATCACAATAAACTGTGGAAAATTCTGAAAGACATGGGAATACCAGACCTTCCGACCTGCCTGAGAAACCTGTATGCAGGTCAAGAAGCAACAGTTAGACCTGGACATGGAAGAACATACTGGTTCCAAATAGGAAGAGGAATACATCAAGGCTATATATTGTCACCCTGCTTATTTAACTTATATGCAGAGTACATCATGAGAAACACTGGGCTGGATGAAGCACAAGCTGGAATCAAAATTGTTGGGAGAAATATCAATAACCTCAGATATGCAGATGAAGCCACCTTTATGGCAGAACATGAAGAAGAACTAAAGAGCCTCTTGATAAAAGTAAAAGAGGAGAGTGAAAAAGTTGGCTTAAAGCCTAAGATTCAGAAAACTAAGATCATGGCATCCAGTCCCATCACTTCATGGAAAGTAGATGGGGAAACAGAGGAAACAGTGTCAGACTTTCTTTTTTGGGGCTCCAAAATCACTGCAGATGGTGACTGCAGCCATGAAATTAAAAGATGCTTACTCCTTGGAAGGAAAGTTATGACTAACCTAGACAGCATATTAAAAAGCAGAGACATTACTTTGTCAACAAAGATCCGTCTAGTCAAGGCTATGGTTTTTCCAGTGGTCATGTATGGATGTGAGAGTTGGACTATAAAGAAAGCTGAGCATCGAAGAAATGATGCTTTTGAACTGTGGTGTTGGAGAAGACTCTTGAGAGTCCTTTGAACTGCAAGGAGTTCCAACCAGTCTATCCTAAAGGAGATCAGTCCTGGGTGTTCACTGGAAGGACTGATGTTGAAGCTCAAACTCCAATACTTTGGCTACCTGATTCGAGAGCTGACTCATTGGAACAGACCCTGATGCTGGGAAAGATTGAAGGTGGGAGGAGAAGGGGATGACAGAGGATGAGGTGATTGGATGGCATCACTGACTCAATGGACCTGAGTTTGAGTAAACTCCGGGAGTTGGTGATGGACAGGGAGGCCTGGCATGCTGAGGTCCATGGGGTCGCAAAGAGTCGGACACGATTGAGCGACTGAACTAAATTGAACTGATCTTGCAAAATAATTTCTACTGCCCTATCAGAGATAGCAATGGCAGGGCAAGAGGAAGATGCGTTAACTTGAAGATAAATGACATCAGTGACTTTACTGCTGGCTGTTGAGAGTATAATTCCACGTAGTAAGGTTGCTCTCATAAAATTGAATTCAGCAGTTCATTTATATTAGTACTATTAAATCTTTGGGTTTCCCTGGTGGCTTGGTGGTAGAGAATCCACCTGCCATGGTAGGAGACAATTGGTTTAATCCCTGGGTCAGGAAGATCCCCTGGAGAAGGAAATGGCAACCCATTCCAGTCTTATTGCCTGGGAAATCCCATGGACAGAGTGGTTTGGCGGGCTACAGTCCACAGGGTGGCAAAAGAGTAAGATACAACTTAGCAACAAAACACATATAATCTGTGTAGATTAAAAAATGCCTAATCTTTAAATTTAAGTTTCATACAATTTTATTTACTTTCCTCTAATACTTCAATTGATTATCATCCTAAAATACCACCTGCTCTGACAGTGGCAAAGAGGCATGGTGTAATTACTGTTTAATTTTATAGCACAGTTTAATAGTTTCACAGTTTAATCCATTGTTTTACGGATTGTGCAGTAATGGAAAATTATGACTGAATTTAAATATATATATTTTATTATAAAAGTAGTATATGCTTGTTGGACAAATAGAAAGAGTCGAGAAATAAAAAGAAATCATCCTATTCTTTGTTCTCCAATCCTACTTCCTGGAAGTTACACTGTTTGATATGTGTCGTTCCAGGTGTTTAAGCATGTACAGTTGTTTCCAACAAATGAGCTTATGCCTGTACACACACACACTCTCATACTTAGCTTTTTCCTAACAATCTGTCCATGTCATACAGATATTTCATAGTATGGATGTGCTGTAATGCATTTAACTAATAATATTTATCTATTGAAATACAATCAAAATACAATTTCACTATTACAACCACTGCTACAAGTAACTCTAATATATATTCTTGCATGCTTATTTATCTATAAGGCTGCTGCTGCTGCTGCTAAGTCACTTCAGTTGTGTCCGACTCTGTGCAACCCCAGAGACAGCAGCCCACCAGGCTCCCCCGTCCCTGGGATTCTCCGGGCAAGAACACTGGAGTGGGTTGCCATTTTCTTCTCTAATGCATGAAAGTGAAAAATGAAAGTGAAGTCGCTCAGTCGTGTCCGACCCTCAGCGACCCCATGGACTGCAGCCTACCAGGCTCCTCCATCCATGGGATTTTCCAGGCAAGAGTACTGGAGTGGGGTGCCATTGCCTTCTCCGATCTATAAGGCAAATTTCTAGAAATGGAATTGCTGGGTCAAAGAGTAGATGTACTTGATATTTAGATAGATACCATGAAAATGCCATCCAAAAAGGCTAGGCCAGCCTGAGCTCTTACAGAGAGCATGTGTCTTTGAGCATGTGTTTTAAATCTTTGTCAATCTGGTAGTGAAACATGATAAAATGTTGTTATTTTACTATGCATTGCTTTAATCATGAATGGGATCTAGCACTTCTCATGTATTTATTAACAATTTGTTTTTCTTTTTCTCTGACTTCTATTCTTTTTGAGACTGAGTCTTTATATTGCAGATGATTTCCAAGAAAGAATGCACATGTTTTTGAGTTTCATATTTAAAACCCTGAAAAATTAAAAGCTTATTATTAAAATTAGAATTATACGGGTGCCAGAGTCATGTATAATAAAACGATGATTTTGGTTTGAGGAAAAGCTCCCTAGTCCATCTGGATCTTCACACTGCATCAGTTTACTTGCATTCACCAGACCCAGGAATGATAGCCTCAGACATTCACATACTCTTTAAAAAGCTGCACAATGATATGGTTTACTGTAACTATTAGGCTCAAAAATATGAGTCGTAGAGGATGGGCTGGCTCAGTGCCAAAAGCACAGAAAACAGTTTTTTGGACGTTATGTAAGATGGAGGTAAGAAATAGCGTGATTATACCATGTGTGAAATTAAAAGGAGGGATTGGCCCAGATTTCAAGTGCAACTGGGAAAGACACAGGAGGCAGTAGACAAATGCAAAGGAGAAAGTCACCAGCACTGGTGTGAGTTCCAGTACTGTTTGCCACACAAAGATTAAGTGAAGGACCTATTTACTTTTGTTTCAATTCAAGGTAGGTATATCTCCAACATAGGGAATCCCCGAGTAGGACAAACCAGCTGCTTTCATTTTAACTTGTTTGGTGTTGGTGAGTTTTGATTGCAAGTGCAGGAGCCTGACTCAAATTGCTGCTGCTGCTGCTGCTGCTAGGTCGCTTCAGTGGTATCCGACTCTTTGAGACCCCATGGACTGCAGCATACCAGGCTCCTCCGTCCATGGGATTTTCCAGGCAAGAGTACTGGAGTGGGGTGCCATTGCCTTCTCCGTGACTCAAATAAGTTTGGGCTAGTTCAGGCTAAAAGAGAATTCCTGGGTTTATGTAAAAGAAAGTTGAGGGATTAATCATTTTCAAGCATCAGTGAGTTCAGGGCTTACTCTAGAAGGCTATTGGAGAAGGAAATGGCAACTCATTCCAGTATTCTTGCCTGGGAAATCCCATGGACAGAGGAACGTGGTGGGCTACAGTCCATGGGGTTGCAAAGAGTGAGACACGAATAAGCAGCTAAACAACAACAACTAGAGGGCTATGTCTTATCCTCCAACTCTTGCCTGCTGTTCTCTGCTTAGGTTCCTTCTCAGGCGGGCTCTCCCTGAGCATAAGGTGGAAGAGATGGCAGCAGCAGTATTGGGCTTTACTAGAAAGCACCTTAGAGAAGACAGTGGTAGCCCACTCCATACTCTTGCCTGGAAAATCCCATGGACGGAGGAGCCTGGTCAGCTGCAGCCCATGGGGTTGCTGAGAGTTGGACACAACTGAGCGACTTCACTTTCACTTTTCACTTGCATGCATTGGAGAAGGAAATGGCAACCCACTCCAGTGTTCTTGCCTGAAGAATCCCAGGGACGGGGGAGCCTAGTGGGAGGCTGTCTATGGGGTCACACAGAGTTGGACACGACTGAAGCGACTTAGCAGCAGCAGCAGCAGAAAGCACCTTACGAGGCCAGGTGACTTCCTAAGTACTGAGAATATAAAGATGGATAAGACATCATCCTTATTCTTTTATTTCATTCAATAAAAATTTATTAAGGTCATTTCCAGAGAATTCACCTCTATCTCGTTTACTTAAACTAATTCATTTTCTTGGAGGATTTTTGTTCTCTACTACATAGAACCATTACAGTACATTGCAGAATATACTTAACTTTTTATGTTTCCAGAAAAGCATATTTCCCAGTTTATTTCATTTGCACTTGCCCAAGAATGCATGTTTTTAAGTTGGATTTAGAAAAGGCAGAGGAGCCAGAGGTCAAATTGCCAACATCTGTTGGATCATAGAAAAAGCAAGAGAGTTCCAGAAAAACATCTACTTCTGCTTTATGGATTACGCCAAAGCCTTTGACAGTGTGGGTCACAACAAACTGTGGAAAATTCTGAAAGAGATGGGAATACCAGACCACCTGACCTGCCTCTTGAGAAACGTATATGCAGGTCAGGAGTCAACAGTTAGAACTGGACATGGAACAACAGACTGGTTCCAAATCAGGAAAGGAGTACGTCAAGGCTATATATTGTCACCCTGCTTATTTAACTTATATGCTGAATACATCATGAGAAATGCTGGACTGGATGAAGCACAAGCTGGAATCAAGACTGTTGGGAGAAATATAAATAACCTCAGATATGCAGATGACACTACCTTTATGGCAGAAAGCGAAGAGGAACTAAAGAGTCTCTTGAAGAAAGTGAAAAAGGAGAGTGAAAAAGTTGGCTTAAAACTCAACATTCAGAAAACGAAGATCATGGCATCTGGTCCCATCACTTCATGGAAAGTAGATGGAGAAACAATGAAAACAGTGCGAGACTTTATTTTTTGTGTGCTCCAAAATCACTGCAGATGGTGACTGCAGCTATGAAATTAAAAGACGCTTACTCCTTGGAAGAAAAGCTATGACCAACCTAGACAGCATATTAAAAAGCAGAAACACTACTTTGCCAACAAAGGTCTGTCTAGTCAAAGCTATGGTTTTTCCAGTGGTCATGTATGGATGTGAGAGTTGGACTGTGAAGAAAGCTGCGCACCAAAGAATTGATGCTTTTGAACTGTGGTTTTGGAGAAGACTCTTCAGAGTCCCTTGGACTGCAAGGAGATCCAGCCAGTCCATTCTAAAGGAGATCAGTCCTGGGTGTTCATTGGAAGGACTGATGCTAAAGCTGAAACTCCAATACTTTGGCCACCTCATGTGAAGAGTTGATTCATTGGAAAAGACCCTGATGCTGGGAGGGATTGGGGGCAGGAGGAGAAGGGGACGACAGAGGATGAGATGGCTGGGTGGTATCACCGACTTGATGGACGTGAGTTTGAGTGAACTCCAGGAGTTGGTGATGGACAGGGAGGCCTGGCGTGCTGCGATTCATGGGGTCGCAAAGAGTCGGACACGACTGAGTGACTGAACTGAACTGAATCCTAATTAGCTGTTAATTTAATATGCATGTTTTTCATATTTACTTTTACTTTTTTAGAGCAATTTTAGGTTCACAGCAAAAATGAAGGAGAAGGTACAGAGATTTCCCATAAATCTCCTGTGCTCATACATTATAGCCTCCCTCATTACCACCATCCCTCTTTAGGGTGGTATACTTGTTACAATTGAAGAAGCTACACGGACATACCTCACCACCCAAAGTCCACAGTTCACATTGCAGTTCATTCTTGGTAGTGTACAGTCTATGGGTTTGGACAAATGTTAATGACATGTATCCACTGTGATAGTATCAGAGAGTATTTTTAATGCCTCAAAAATTCTCGGGGCTTTGACGATTTTTTTCTCACCTGTACCCATCCCCCAAGCCTGAGCAACCACTAATCTTTTTATTGTCTCCATAGTTTTGCCTTTTTTAGAATGTCTAGTTAGAATCTTAACATATGTAGCCTTTTAAAATTCACTTCTTTCACTTAGTAATATGCATATAAGTTTCCTTAATGTCTTTTAATGGCTTGTTAGCTCATTTCTTTTTAGCACTGAATAGTATTCCATTGTCTGTATGTATACAAGTTGTCCATTTCCTACTGCAGGACATCTTGCTTGCTTCTAAGTTTTGGCAACTATGAATAGTTTCTGTAAACATCCGTATGAAGGGTTTTATGCGTAGACATAAATTTTCAACTCCTTTGGATAACTACCAGCAAGCATGATTGCTGGATCTTATGGTAAGGCTCTTGCCTGGAGAATCCCAGGGATGGTGGAGCCTGGTGGGCTGCCATCTCTGGGGTTGCACAGAGTCGGACACGACTGAAACGACTTAGCAGCAGCAGCATGGTAAGGGTATGATTCATTTTGGAAAAAATGGCCAAACTATTTTCCAAAGTGACTGTACCATTTTGTATTCCCACCAGCAAGGTATGAGAGTGCCTACTCTTCCACATCACCGCTGGCATTAGGTAATGTCAGTGTTCATGATTTTGACCATTCTAATGAGTATATAGTGAAATTGCATTGTTGTTGTAATTTGCATTTCCCTAATGACATATGATGTGGAGCAGCTTTTCATATTTGTCATCTGTATATCTTCTTGGGTAATGTGTCTATTCAGATCTGTGGCCTATTTTTAAATCATGTTATTTGTTTTCTTGTTGAATTTTAAGAATGACACTAATTTAATTTGGGTAATAGTCTTTTAATAGATGTGTCTTTTGCAAACATTTTTTTCTAGTGTGATGCTGGTATTCTCATGTTTATGACATTACTTTTCACAGAGCAGAAGTTTTTTAATTTTAATAAGTTTGGTTTATCCATTATTCCTTTAATGTATCATCCTTTGGTGTTGTATTTAAAAAGTCATCAGCATAAGAAAGGTCATCTAAGTTTCCTCTGTGCTATCTTCTAGAAGTTTTTATAGTTTCCATTTAGATCTGTCATCCATTTTCAGTTAAATTTTGGGAAGAGTATAAGGTCTATGTCTAGATTCACTATTATTTTTGTGCATGTGGATATCCAGTTGTTCCAGTACCATTTGTTGAAAACACCTTTTTTTGTTCTGTTGTAATGCCTTTGCTCATTTGTCAGATAAATCGACTATATACTTCTGGCTCTGTTTCTGGGCTATTTTGTTCCATTGATCTACTTGTCTAGCCTTCCACCAGTAACAGTGTCTTGATTACTATAGCTTTAAAGTTAGTCTTAAATTGGGTAGTGTCATTCTTGACCTTTGTACTTTTCCTTCAATATTGTATTGACTATTTTATCTTTTGTCTCTCCATATATACTTCAGAATCATTTTGTCAACATCCAGAAAATAACTGATGCTGAAGCTGAAGCTCCAATACTTTTGTTACCTGATGCAATGAGTCAACTCATTCGAAAAGACCCTGATGCTGGGAAAGATTGAAAGCAGGAGGAAAGGGGGGTGGTGACAGAGGATAAGATGGTTGGATGGCATCACTGACTCAACGGACATGAGTTTGAGCAAACTCTGGGAGACAGTGAAGCGCAAGGAAGCCTGGAGTGCTGCAGTCCATGGGGTGACAAAGAGTCGGATGCAACTTAGCGACTAAACATCAACACAAATGATTTTCTGGGATTTTGATTGGGATTGCATTGGATTTATATATCAATTTGGGAAAAACAATATTGAGTCTTCCTAGCTATGAGCATGAAATCTTTTTCCATTTATTTAGTTCTTTAATTTTGTTCTTCAGAGGGTTGCCATTTTCCTAATATAGGACTTGCACATATTTGTTATGTTTATCCCTAGTTATTTCATGTTTGTAAACTGCATTGTGTTTTGAATTTCAAATTCTACTTGTTTCACTGCAGGTATATAGGAAGGCAACTGATTCATGTGTATTAATCTTGTGTCCTGCAACCTTGTTATAATCAGTTATTAGCTCCACGAGGTTTCTTTTTGTAAAATCTCTGATAATCATGCCATCTGCAAACAAAGACAGTTTAATTTCTTCCTTCCCAAGATGTACACATTTTAGTTCACTTTCTTGTTTTATGGAATTAGCCAGTATCTCCAATACAGTGTTGCAAAGGAGCAATAAGAGGGAATATCTTTCCCTTATTTCTGATTTAAGTGTGAAAGCTTCTAGTTTCTCACCACTAAGTATGATGTTATCTATATCATACTTTTTTTTTTTTAGTTTTTAAAATCAAGTTGAGGAAGTTCTCCCTTTATTGCTGATTTACTGAGAGTTTTTATGATGAATGGGTATTGGATTTTGTCAAGTGCCTCTTCCTCATTTATTGATATGATCTTATTTCTCTTTTTTAGCCTTTTGATGTGATGGATTATGTTAATTGATTTCCATTGAATCACCTGAGTGGCTGGGATACTTCCCATTTGGTTGTAGGGCATACTTCTTTTTATACATTGTTAAATTCAATTTGCTAGTATTTTGTTGAGAATTTTGGCACTGGCATTCATGAGAGAAATTGCTCTGAATCCTTCTATTCTTGTGTTAACAACACCTTTGTCTTATCCTGACATTTGAGTAATGCTAGTGAATTAGAACTAGAATGAGTTAGGAAGTATTCTTTCTGCTTCTGTCCTCTAAAAAAGATTGTAGAGAATCAGTGTAACTTTCTCCTTAAATGTTAGGTCGAGGCACACTTTTAAAGTACAGTTTGAAACCCTAAAGACTCTATCAGAAAATTACTAGAGCTAATCAATGAATATAGTAAAGTTGCAGGATATAAAAACACACAGAAATCCTTTGCATTCCTATACACTAACAATGAGAAAACAGAAAGAGAAATGAAGGAAACAATTCCATTCACCATTGCAACGAGAAGAATAAAATACTATTCTACCTAAAAATATATCTACCTAAAGAAACAAAAGACCTATATATAGAAAACTATAAAACATTGGTGAAAAAAATGAAAGAGGACACAGATACATGGAGAAATATACCATATTCATGGATCAGAAGAATCAATATAGTGAAAATGAGTATACTACCCAAAACAATCTACAGATTCAATGCAATCCCTATCAACCTACCAACGGTATTTTTCAGAGAACTAGAACAAGTAATTTCACAATCTGTATGGAAATACAAAACACCTTGAATAGCCAAAGCAACCTTGAGAAAGAAGAATGGAACTGGAGGAATCAACCTGCCTGACTTCAGGCTCTACTACAAAGCCACAGTCAAAGCCACAGTCATCAAGACAGTATGGTACTGGCATAAAGACAGAAATATAGATCAATGGAACAAAATAGCCCAGAGATAAATCCACACACCTATGGACACCTTATCTGTGACAAAGGAGGCAAGAATATACAACAGAGAAAAGACAATCTCTTTAACAAGTGGTGCTGGGAAAACTTGTAAAAGAATGAAACTAGATCACTTTCTAACACCATACACAAAAATAAACTCAAAATGGATTAAAGATCTAAACATAAGACTAGAAACTATAAAACTCCTAGAGGAACACATAGGCAAAACACGCTCCGACATAAACCACAGCAGGATCCTCTATGACCCACCTCCCAGAATACTGGAAATAAAAGCAAAAATAAATGGGACTTAATTAAAATTAAAAGCTTCTGCACAACAAAGGAAACTATAAGCAAGGTGAAAAGACAGCCTTCAGAATGGGATAAAATAATAGCAAATGAAGCAATGGACAAAGAATTAATCTCAAAAATATACAAGCAACTCCTGCAGCTCAATTCCAGAAAAATAAAAGACCCAATCAAAAAGTGGGCCAAAGAACTAAACAGACATTTCTCCAAAGAAGACATACAGATGGCTAACAAACATATGAAAAGATGTTCAACATCACTCATTATCAGAGAAATGCAAATCAAAACCACAATGAGGTACCATTTCACACCAGTCAGAATGGCTGCTATCCAAAAGTCAACAAGCAATAAACGCTGGAGAGGGTGTGCATAAAAGGGAACCCTCTTACACTGTTGGTGGGAATGCAAACTAGTACAGCCACTATGGAGAATAGTGTGGAGATTCCTTAAAAAATTGGAAATAGAACTGCCATAAGACCCAGCAATCCCACTGCTGGGCATACACACCTAGGAAACCAGAATTGAAAGAGACACATGTACCCCGATGTTCATCACAGCACTGTTTATATAATAGCCAGGACATGGAAGCAACCTAGATGTCCATCGGCAGACAAATGGATAAGAAAGCTGTGGTACATATACACAATGCAATACTACTCAGCCATTAAAAAGAATACGTTTGAATCAGTTCTAATGAGGTGGATGAAACTGGAGCCTATTATACAGAGTGAAGTAAGCCAGAAAGAAAAACACCAATACAGTATACTAACTCATATATATGGAATTTAGACAGATGGTAACGATAACCCTGTATGTGAGACAGCAAAAGAGACACAGATGTATAGAGCAGTCTTTTGGACTCTGTGGGAGAGGTCGAGGGCAGGATGATGTGGGAGAATGGCATTGAAACATGTAAATTATCACATGTGAAACTAATCGCCAGTCCAGGTTTGATGCATGAGACAGGGTGCTTGGGCTGGTGCAGTGGGATGACCCAGAGGGATGGGAGGGGGAGGGGAGTTCAGGATGGGGAACACATGTACACCCATGGCGGATTCATGTCAATGTATGGCAAAACCAATACAATATTGTAAAGTAAAAAAATTAATTAATTAATTTTAAAAAAAAGTACAGTTTGCATTTGGAAATTATGTGGTAGCTTATGGTGAAACAGCTTGAATCCTAAGCATGGTGTCTGGAATTATCACGATGGGGGAAGGAAATGCTGAATCACATAGAAACCCACCGTTACTTTGTTTCAGAGCACTCCTTTGCTGATTTCTATTGATACAACATTTACTGAAAACCTAGTACATGACAGCAAGCATTACTCTGGGTGCTTGATAATTAATTAGTTAATTACACATGCACATTTATACACATATATACATATACGTTGGAGAAGGCAATGGCACCCCACTCCAGTACTCTTGCCTGGAAAATCCCATGGACAGAGGAGCCTGGTGGGCTGCAGTCCATGGGGTTGCTAAGAGTTGGACACGACTGAGCGGCTTCACTTTCACTTTTCACTTTCATGAATTGGAGAAGGAAATGGTGACCCACTCCAGTGTTCTTGCCTGGAGAATCCAAGGGATGGGGGAGCCTGGTGGGCTGCCGTCCATGGGGTGGCACAGAGTCGGACACGACTGAAGCAACTTAGCAGCAGCAGCATACATATACGTGAATAAATAGGTATCTACCCATTTGTTTAAAATTAAAATTCTTTGTTTTGACATAATATCAGATCTTTGCTGCCGTAACTGAATATGAAATTGCTACATATCCTTTACCCAGATTCCTCAAACATTAACATTTTATTATTTTCTCCTTGAGACTGTCATAACATTCCATTATACTTAAATACTTCAGCATAAATTTCCTAAAAACAAGAACATTCTTTTATGTAATCATAAGGCAATGATTAAAATCAGGAAGGTAGCATTGATACAAAAGTACTGTCTACTATACAGATTGTATTCAAATTTTGCCAGTTGTTCCAGTTGCAACATATGTTGTCTGCTAATGCAACATAAGATTCTGGGTCATATATTGCATTTAATTTTTATTTAACTCAGAATAATTCCTCACTCTTCCTTTGTCCTTTATGACAGTGACATTTTTAAGTACAGGCCATATATTTTGTAGACTGTCCCTCACTTTGGGTTTGTCAGATGTTTCTGCTTCATGATTAGATTCAGGATATGACTTTTGGTAGGAATATCAAAATATCAAAATATCCTACTTTTGGTAGGAGTGATATTAGCTTCTTCTCAGTGCATCATTTCAGGAGACACATAATACCAATTTATCCCATGTTCCTATTTTTAAAGTACTTAGCATCTAGCATTTGTGACAGGACACAGAGAAATAATCCTGGTATAGTCTGATCATCACAATAAGTCAAATGTACATGAGTGTAGACATATTCATTCATTCTTCATACTTTCTTGGCTTACCACTTTGCTCCAGCCATTTCTGCTGGAGCCAACTCTGCTCTGCCACAGTCTGTGTCAAGTGCTTGGGACATCTCTTGCTACTGCAATAGGAATTCTCTGCCACCACCACCTGGGATGCCTACAGAAGCCCAGCCAGCTATTTTAGCACAGGCACAGACTGGGAAGTGGAAGGAGCTGAACGGTAGAGCCAGAGAATCAACCATCAACTCCTCCATGTCAGACTCTCCTGACAATTCCAAGGGACAATTTACACAGCTTTCCAAAGGCTCTCATCAGGACAAAGCTCCAGGCACCCAGAGTGAGACCAGCTCAAAACCTATGCCTGTAGACAACAGAAAGACATGGAGGCCGGGGAGTGGGGTGGGGGAAGGAGAGGGTTGGATGCACTGAGAGAGTGGCGCTGACACATGTATAGTACCATGTGCAAAATCACAGGTAGAAAGGCAAGGGTTTGTGTGAACGAAGTAAGGATGGCTCTTGAACAGTTTGAAGACAACGGCAGTTATAAGAGCAGTAGATCGACTTATTTTTGTTAAGGACTCATGAAGACTTTCTTCCCAGGCGGAACAGTGCTAAAGAATCTGCCTGCCAGTGCAAGAGACTCAAGAGCCATGGGTTTGATCCCTGGGTTGGGAAGATCCCCTGGAGAAGGAAATGGCAACCAGCTCTAGTATTCTTGCCTGGAAAATTCCATGGACAGAGGAGCCTAGTGGGCTACGTGAGCACACATGTATGGCAGGGCATGAAGACTTGAAGAAAGGATAGATTCATGTTACCAACACTTAACTCCAGGCAGGCTATGAAAATCAGAAAGCCTCCAAGGCAGTACTTAAAGGGATGCTTATTTTTTGTATCCACAAAGCAAACTGTGCTGATAATCAGATCCAGGACTGAGTTGGAAGGTCACAGAGCTACACAGAAGACTGAATATACGGTCTTGACAAGTCTTCTATGCTAAAGGCAGGGCCCTAGAAGGGGAAAAAGTAGACTCCTGAGACTTTCAACAGTAGCACTTAGGTGAACAAGCCTGAGAAATTGTCAAAATGTCTTGTGAAATCTGTGTTGGTACAAGTAGCTTCCTCTGCTTTGCTTAAGACTAGCCTCCCTTTCCTGGAGACCCTACAGTAAACCTGTATGAAGCAACAGACACTGAAACAAAGATCTGTAAGACCTGGTTAATATTTATTTACATGAAGGAATGGAGGAGTGAATCCTGAAAGTGCCAGACCAGGGAAGGCAAAGAAGGGCAGCAGAGAACTCACTGAGGTTGAAAACCATCTGGAGTTTCATGACGTGGCAGGACACATGAGCTAAGTCTAATATATTGCTAGGATGGCTCCTTAGACCTTGGATAGGGTGAAGACCTATAGGAAATGAAGGACAGACTCTAGAAGTGCCTTGACTGCCTTGAGGAAGGTGTCCAAAGGCTCAGAGAGGTTAGAATGTAAGAAAAAATTATAATATTACACCTGAGAACTCACCATCTGACTGTGTTCTCTGTAAGAGCCCGGTGGGTGCACCCATCTCCAAGGCAGTAAGAAAGTCGGTGGTGAGGGTACCATTGACATCTCCAAGAAGCCCAGTGGCAGTTATCCATTACAGGTGACAGTGAAGAGATGCTGCTACGGTACTTGGTTCCTTAACATTATCTGGATTGATAGCAATCCAAAACAGCGGAGGCCAGGTGGTAGCACTTAACCTACAGAAGGAAAGTGGACGTAATTGTGATAATGGGCTGCAAGGCCAGAATATCTTCATCCACAGAGCTCTGTAATAATGACTAATAGACCCTAGTGAGTCTCAAAGCAAGTTAAATAAGCAGCCACTAGGGTGTTACTTGACCTGTATGTGTAATCACAAAAAAAGTCAACAGCTGGTTAACATTTCCTACTGTCGGGGGTCTTCCCAGCCCAGTAATGGAACCCGTGTCTCCTGCACTGGCAGGCAGATTCTCTACTGCTGAGCTGCCAAGGAAGCCCATGTATTTACTGAGAATTATTTTAATTTTATTTTAACCTAGGATAAACTAGATGACTTCTCAAAGTCCTTTAAAGGTTAAAGTTATTAGTCAAGAACTAGAGTCATCATTTATCGAAATCAGGAGTTTTCTTTTTTTTCCAACCTGGGATCCATGGACTATGCTGAGAAAGTCCTGAACTCTCTAATATTCATGCAAAATTGTGTATGTATGTTTGGAAATCTGTAGTTCCCACTGTCTTCTCATAATTGACTAATCTAATGGCAAGTATCCCAAAAGTTGAATTTGAGATCAATCTCAGGGGATGAAATTAGGAAAAAAGTCTTGCAATGAATGAGGTAACCAATCGGAGAAAGAACCCAAACTCACCAATGAGGGGTGGAGATGTCAGGGAACTCTCAGGTTCAGAAATCTGAGAACAGTCTCTAGAACAGCGGTTCCCAATCTTTATGGCACCAGGGTCCAGTTTCGTGGAAGACAGTTTTTCCACTGACCAGGGTAGGGGGGATGATTCAAGCACATGACATTTATTGTGCCCTTTACTTCTATTATGATCACATCAGCTCCACCTCAGATCATCAGGCATTAGATTAGAGATTGGGGACCCCCGCTCTAGTACCTAATTATACTAGCCGATCAAAAGCTGAGTGAGGATAGAGGAAAACTTTCAGCTGTGGGGGATTTTTAAAATGTCCAGATAGTCAGTTAAAACTGCACTTCAGATTTTCTCCCTTAATACCTGTTTAAAAAAAAAAAAAAGGTCTAGAAAATTCACCAATTTAGAAATCAAAAAATGAAAGTGGCATATCCTAAAGTTAAAAAGAGAGAGAGAGAGAGAAATAAAAAATAGACAGGGACACAAAGGAGCATAATATTCTGAAACAAAGCAGAGAAGAATGAATGAGCTTACTTCTTAACTGTGCCCTTTCATCCACCTACCTAACTCAAGCTACACTGATAAAGATAGTAAATATCTGAGATTCACACTAATTGGCAGAGAAACCAACCTAGTTTGGTTTTGTATTTCATTTTGTGACTGTACATTACTAGAAATAGCTGCAAGAAAGTCTGGTGAGGTAGAGAAAGTGAACCATGGAGCTGAGGTTTAGAATGAAAGTGAAAGTTCTAGGACTTTAAGATGGGGAGACAATCTGAAGTTTCAGGGCATTTCCTTACGGGAAAAAGATAAGAGATATGAGCTAGAATAAACTTTCAGCAAAGATAAAATAACCCAGGTTTTCTCACACAGGCTGTATCTTGCCTCAGCAGGGCTTTTGCCTCCACCACTATTTCCTCAAGGAAAGGAAAAGTAAACAGAAGAAGAAATACTCTGTCCTCAAATAGGAACTAAGAGTAGAAATGAAACTGGACTCAGATATGCAGGGAAGAAAGTAAAGACGACAGAAACAGGATTCAAACCCAGGTGGTCTGACTAGCCTAGGAAATCTGGATAGAAGAATGTTTCCTAAATAATATAAATCAGCTGAACCAACTTTAGTTCAATTTCCAACTCTCAGTCTGATTCTTAGGTATAAATAAGTCAATGAGAGAGGAGCCCCGGGTTGCTGATCTAATACCTTGCAAGCGTCCATGCATGTGTGCCAAGTTTCTTCAGTTGTGTCTGACTCTTTGGTGACCCTATGGATTGGAGCCCGCCAGGCTCCTCTGCCCATAGAATTCTCCAGGCAGGAATACTGGAGTGGGTTGCCATGCCCTCCTCCAGGGGGTCTTTGCTACCCAGGGGTCGAACCTGCTGCAGAACCTGCAGCTCCTGCCTTACACGCAGATTCTTTACCGCTGAGCCACCCTGGAAGCCTGATCTGATACCTTAGGGGACATAAACTAATGAGGATACATCCATGCAGTGATGGGCCAGGAGCTTGGGGAAGAGGTCAGCGGCAGCACTGCCAGGGAGCATTATGAAAGCAGCCCGGCCACAGTCTAGGCCTGTAAGTTACCACACATCCAGACTGTCCTAACGAAAATCCTTGTGTGTGTGTGTGTGTGTGTGTGTGTACCGGTCACAGGCTAGGCCTGTAAGTTACCACACATCCAGACTGTCCTAACGAAAATCCTTGTGTGTGTGTGTGTGTGTATGTGTGTGTACCGGTCAGTCTAGGCCTGTAAGTTACCACACATCCAGACCGTCCTAATGAAAATCTGTGTGTGTGTGTGTGTGTGTGTGTGTG
>SJYQ01004888.1:7787-22691 GCA_006410935.1 Redunca redunca
AAAAAAATAAATATTCTCTCTCTGCATAGCATCTACACTAGTTTTTGTTTGTTTGTTTGTTTGTTTTGTTTTTTGTTTTTGCCCTGATCCAGGGGGAAAAAATGGGGGTAAAAATTTGTCTAGCTGAAAGAAATACTGCTAACAAAGAGACAGATTGGTTTGAGAATCACAAATTCTGGAGTTAATTCAACTGACAATTTACTATGAACTCAACTATCCGCCCTTCATGTTTAAGGAAACTGAAAAGGTTTAAGTTCAGAGACAGAGAAATCCACTGCAAACAAATTCCTATCAATTAAATAACAATGTCTATTGTTTATGGCATCTCCTCAGCTTCTCTTCAATTAGTTCATGAAATTATTTTATAATCTATCTCTTATTTAAAGAAAATGAAAATGTCTTGCTGAGAATCAGCCTCAATTAGAAGAAATAAAGCATTGACAAAACTAGACAGCATTTTAGAAAGCAGAGACATTACTTTGTCCACAAAGGTTCATATAGTCAAAGCTAGTCTTTCCAGTAGTCATGTAAGGATATGAAAGTTGGACAGTAAAAAAAGCTGAACACCAACAAATTGATGCCTTCAAACTGCGATGCTGGAGAAGACTCTTGAGAATCCCTTGGACTGCAAGGAGATCCAACCAGTCAATCCTAAAGGAAATCAACCTTAAATGTTCACTGAAAGACTGATGCTGAATCTGAAGCTCCAGTGCTTTGGCCACCTGATGCAACAGGCTGACTCATTGAAAAACTCCCTGATGCTGGGGAAAGATTGAAGGCAGAAGGAGAAAAGGATGACAGAGGATGAGATAGTTGGATGGCATCACTGACCCAATGGACATGAATTTGAACAAACTCTGGGAGATGGTGAAGGACAGAGAAGCCTGTTGTGCTGCAGTCCATGGGGTCATAAAGAGTCAGACATGACGGAAAGATTGAACAACAACCCCATTTTCAAAACAAGAGATTTATAAAATTGTGTTAATTCTTGCTACAGACATGAAATTGATTAAAATAGGTAGCAGACATTACATAGGGATACTCATATATATATATATATATATATATATATACATACACACACACACAGACATTACATAGGGATACTCACATATATATATACATACACACACACACACACACACACACACATTTCCATTTCCTATGACTGTTCTGACTCCAGTGATTAGTGTGTTTTCTAACCTAATTCTCAGTTCAAGTTCCATGCTGGTTTTTCCACTTAGCAGCAGTGTTTCAGTGTTCACAAGTATTAACGATGAAAGTCATTTTCAGATATTTTTAGATTAGAATTGATTAGAGTAATATTAAATTTATAGATGAATTACCATTGGACCATGGCCAGTCCTATGGTGTGAATTTGTGTGGCATTCTAAAAAGCAAATCTGTCATTAACCTTCTAGCCCATTCTGGTATTTAGGCAAACTGTAATAACCCCTTAGAAGCATGAAATGTAGTAATGAATTTAGCGAGAACTGGAAAAGCCATGTGTAGTTAGGTAAGTTGCGTAAGAATAAGGTCAGTTAAAATCAGGTGGCATTTAATAAGCACAAAATTTGAAGTTGCAATGTTAGTATTTATAGTGATTATTTAGTATTCAGTGTTCCTAGGATGGTCACTCTAGTGACCATCTATGTATTCTATGTATTTTCTAAATATCTTCTGCTTCTGTTAGGTCCATACCATTTCTGTCCTTTATTGAGCCCATCTTTGCATAAAATGTTCCCTTGGTATCTCTAAGTGTTTCTCCGGGTACAGGCCTATAAGTGGAAAGTGTAATAGGAAAAAAAAGCTTGAGAGATTTTGCGTGAAAAACTAATGCTGTTAGTGTATAAGAATCATGGATGAATAAGCTAAAATGAGGGGACAGAAGAAGTGAACTAGTTTAAATGTAGTTACGTGAACATAAAAGCATGTGCATATTTTCAAATACTGATGACATCTTAGTGGACTGGACAGGATTCCAATAATTTGATTTGACAGGTCATATTCAGTTCAGTTTAGTTCAGTTCAGTCGCTTAGTCGTTTCTGACTCTTTGTGACCCCATGAATCGCAGCATGCCAGACCTCTTTGTCCATCACCAACTTCCTGAGTTTACCCAAACTCATGTCCATAGGGTCGATGATGCCATCCAACTATTTCATCCTCTGTCATCCCCTTCTCCTCCTGCCCCCAATCCCAGGACTGATCTCCTTTAGGATGGACTGGTTGGATCACCTTGCTGTCCAAGGGACTCTCAAGAGTCTTCTCCAACACCACAGTTCAAAAGCATCAGTTCTTCAGCACTCAGCTTTCTTCACAGTCCAACTCTCACATCCATACATGACCACTGGAAAAACCATAGCCTTGACTACCTGGACCTTTGTTGGAAAAGTAATGTCTCTGTTTTTTTAACATGATATCTCGGTTGGTCATAACTTTCCTTCCAAAGAGTAAGTGTCTTTTAATTTCCTGGCTGCAATCACCATCCGCAGTGATTTTGGAGCCCAAAAAAATAAAGTCAGCTACTGTTTCCACTGTTTCTCCATCTATTTGCCATGAAGTGATGGGACCAGATGTGATGAACTTTGTTTTTTGAATGTTTAACTTTAAGCCAACATTTTCACTGTTCTCTTTCACTTTTACCAAGAGGCTTTTTAGTTCCTCTTCACTTTCTGCCATAAGGGTGGTGTCATCTGCATATCTGAGGCTATTGGTATTTCTCCCAGCAATCTTGATTCCAGCTTGTGCTTCCTCCAGCTCAGCGTTTCTCACAATGTACTCTGCATATAAATTAAATAAACAGGGTGACAATGTACAGCCCTGACCTACTCCTTTTCCTATTTGGAACTAGTCTGTTGTTCCATGCCCAGTTCTAACTGTTGCTTCCTGACCTGCATATAGGTTTCNATGGTCTTGATCCCTGTCTCCTGTACAATGTCAGGAACCTTTGTCCATAGTTCATCAGGCACTGTCTATCGGATCTAGGCTCTTAAATCGATTTCTCCTTCCACTGTATAATCATAAGGAATTTGATTTAGGTCATACCTGAATGGTCTAGTGGTTTTCCCTACTTTCCTCAATTTAAGTCTGAATTTGGCAAGAAGGAGTTCATGATCTGAGCCACAGTCAGCTCCTGGTCTTGTTTTTGCTTACTGTATAGAGTTTCTCCATATTTGGCTGCAAAGAATATAATCAACTGATTTCAGTGACAGGTCATATTGTTTTGTAGCTATTATATTATACATTAACTTTTAATATGTTCATGGTATATAATATTTAATTGCTCATAAATCCACTTTAGGATTTTTTAATTGTTCATTGAAAATTGGATAAAACATTTCAATGTTTTGCTTTATTTACAATCTTATTGTTTATGCTCACTCATAGATTGCAAAAAATAATTCAATATTTATTAACTTGTCAGCTGCTATTATCTTTTTCATGTGTTGTGACAAGGAAAAATAATAATCCTTGGTGGTTACTTTTGTCAACTTGAGTGATGGCTCTGACANGATGGCTCCGACATTAAAGAATCTGCCTGCAATGCAGGAGACCTGGTTTCTATCCCTGGGTCAGGAAGATCCTCTGAGAAGGGAATGGCAAACCACTCCAGTTATTGCCTGGATAATTCCATGGACAGAGGAGCCTGTTGGGTTACAGTCCATGGGGTAAGACACAAATGAGTGATTAACACTTACTTACTTGAGAGGTCCCCTTGTATCCAGTGTGGTGGTTTAGGCCCTAAATCTTGTCTGACTCTTGTGTACCCGTGGACAGTTAACCTTCTCTGTCCGTGGAATTTTCCAGTAAGAATATTGGAGTGGGTTGCCATTTCCTTCTCTAGTGGATCTTCCTGATCCTGAGATCAAACTCGGGTCTCCTGCACCACAGGCAGATTCTTTACTAACTGAGCTAAGCATTCATTACTGGGGTATATCTATGAGGATGTTTCTGGATGAAATTAGCATTTGACTGGCAAGACTCAATAAGTACACTTCCCTCCGCAATGTAAGCCAGCATCATCCAGTCCATTGAGAGAGTGAACAGAACAAAGCAGAAAGGAGGGAAGGATTTTTCCCTGTTTGTTTCTTTTTCCTTCCTCACTCATTGATCAGGGAGATCTATTCTTAACATCTCTGACCCTAGACTAGAACTTCAACCATCAGCTCCCTTGATTTTCAGGCCTTTGGACTCAGAATTGCCCTTCTGGTTTTCCTGGGTCTCCAGCTTCAATGTAGATGGTGGGACTTCTTAGCCTCCAAGTAAATGTGTGTTTCCATTTTTGTGTGTGTGTCCTCGGTTGGTTTGATTTCTCTGGAGAAATCTAGTATACCAACTTTGTCATTTTGCATGTATTTTATTTCTGTTATGAAACTTAAAATTAAGATTATTTTCAAATATAAACAAGTGGAAAAATAGCATAATGACCCCACATAGGCATCAAAGCTTCAAAAATTATGAATATCCTGATGTTTCATCTCAACATATATGCATTTTAAAGCAATATTTAACATTTAGCAAATCAAAAATGAATCTAGCTACCAAATTTTACTATTCTTCATACAGATATAAACATAAATTAAAAATAAATGCAATATTCTACAATAGGCATTAACTTAGTATTAACAATATGCCCATTCAAGTAACTGTATGTTGTTACTCTTTTTCCTAAAGAACAAGTAGATTGTGTGTGGAGAACTGATCCATGCACATTTGTGCATATTGTATTCTCCATACATATAGCCACATGTATACTTAAATCACAAAATGGGAAAGTCACTAATGAGTACCAGATGAGTTACAAATAAACCATAAAGTATACAAAAAGAAGAGCGAGACTATAGAGAACTAGAATAATTGGGGGGAAATTATTTGAAAACAATATTGAACATAAAATGTAGCTGTTGTTCTTGTGCACAAACAGGATCCACCTCCAAACTGAATGATTTACCATTTAGCAGCTGAAGGTGCTGGCAGCTGACACCTTTCAACTATCAGTCATCTCTGAGCATTGCCTTACTCCAAAGAGCTTTGCTTGTCAAGGGCAGATCTCATTTCCAGAGCCGCCAATGTCTAGCGACAAGCGTATGTTGTGGGAGCACAAGGCTCCACTCCCTCACCACCATGTGAAGCTACCTCCAAAAAACATTCGAGCCTCAGTGTATTTAGAACACTGGTTGAAGTCCTTGCTGGGTCTTCATCATAAACCACCTTCTCCCTTGCCCAATCTTGCTTCCTTTCCCTCCATTTTAAAGAAGTAGATACCTTAAGGATACCTCAAGGAACCACCTTCCTAAGAAATATGCAATTCAAGTCTATTTCCAAGTAAGACAATTTGCAGTATCAGGGTTGAAAGTAATACAGAGACATCAAGCAGACGGCCATCAAAGAACAAAATCTGGACAAGATGGTTTCCAGTGTTCTTGAAAGACAAAAATATTTCATTTAACTAAAAATTAGGGATTTTGGTAAAAGCTATTTCTCAGTGTAAAATTTGTGAACCAACTGTATCAAATTATAATTTCTAGTCTCTCCCAAATTTTTATTTGTGTGCAAGGGTGTTTAGGGTAGGAGAGATGTGGCAATACCTTGGATCTTCATTTGTTAAAAATTATTAGGATTCTACGCATCCTAATGTGACACAAACTGCTTATATTTCATAAATCAGGGAGGAAGGCTATCTCTGGAGCCTACCAGATATATATTCTGGAAAACCTCTTACTTTATATACATTTGTATATACATATATATATATACATACACACACACACACACACACACACATTCATTTATTGATGTTGTTGTTTAGTTGCTAAGTCATGTTCAACTCTTTGTCACCCTATGGACTTTAGTCATTGGGGCTCTTCTGTCCATGGGATTCTCCAGGCAAGAATACTGGAGTGAGTTGCCATGCCCTGCTCCAGTGTATCTTCCCAACCCATGAATTGAGCCCATGTCTCCAGAACTAGCAGAAGGACTCTTTATCACTGAGCCACCTGGGAAGTCCCGAGTACAAATTACAAAGCTCATCCCTCACTATTTTATGTACATAAGTGAATTTCTCCTCTGTTAATCTCTGACTCACCTTGCCAAACTCTGTTGTTTTCTTAGCTCTTGTATTACCTGTATAATCAATTTTGTGCCCTGAATTTCCTCTGTATTAAGTACTTATCCTGGTTTCTTTTTATCTGGTCAGGCTGCTCATGACATATAACCACAGGAAAGAGAAGAACATTTGTGCTAGTCAAAAAACTGCTGAATAGGGTAAGCTATTTATATTCTAATCAAAATAAAAATTTTTTAAAGTAACAGCCATAACAAAAAGTACAGCTCCTCTGATTCTGAAACTTCAAAAGATTCAATAAGATATATCAACTATTAGGTTCATTTGAACCAAGCCCATACAACAGTGTCCTGTTTTGTCTCAAAAATCTTCCAATTTTTAGCATCAGAATTTTTTTTTTTATTTAATAAGATAGAAGTAAAAGAATACAACTGTTTGTAACCCGTATAGTATTTTACACCATGGGGATTATTTTCAAAGCCTGGTGATCAGGATTCAGGGAGTGTTAACACCAAAATATCAATATTAGAGCTTAGATGACTATTTTACATAATAATTACATAGAAAAATGTGCGTGTATTTGCTCAGTCACATCCAACTCTCTGGATCAAACCTGAGTCTTGTGTCTCCTGCATTGGCAGAGAGATTCCTCACCATTAGCAACTCCTGGGAAGCCCATATGGAAAAATGTGCTCTTCTCAGATGCTCAGTCATGTCCACCTCTTTGCGACCCCCTGGACTGCAGCCCACCAGGCTCCTCTGTCCATGGATTCTCCAGGCAAAAATACTGGAATGGATTGCCATCTCCTCTTCTCAGGGATCCTCCAGCTCAGAGATCGCACCCATGTCTCTTGTGTCTCCTGCTTTGGCAGACGGATACTTTACTGCTGGCACCACCTGGGAAGCCCGTGTGTAAAAATACTGGTAATAAAAATAATTATTTCTGCCTCTTAAACACACACACACACAAACCAATAAGCAGATAAACCAACCAATCAAACAAAAAAAAAAAAAAAAAACAAGATTTGAAAATCTCCAACTTAGATGAATTTGTCGGTTACCTGAGGATTTAAGTTAAACAAAGAATCGAAAGTGTTACTTGCTCAGCTGTGTCCGACTCTTTGAGACCCCATGGAATTATACCCCACTAAGCTCCTCTGTCCATGTGATTCTCTAGGCAAGAATACTGGAGGGGGTAACCATTCCCTTCTCCAGGAAATCCTCCCAACCCAGAACTAAACCTGTGTCTCCTGCACTTCAAGTGGATTCTTTACTGTCTGAGCCACCAGGGAAACCCAAATATATGTTATCTTTATTGTCAATCAGAAACAGTAAANTTTTCAAACTAACCCAATCTCCCCAGTGTTGACTAGCTGCTGCTGCTACTAAGTCGCATTAGTCGTGTCCGACTCTGTGCGACCCAGACGGCAGCCCACCAGCTCCGCCATCCCTGGGATTCTCCAAGCAAGAATACTGGAGTGGGTTGCCATTTCCTTCTCCAATGCATGAAAGTGAAAAGTCAAAGTGAAGTTGCTCAGTCGAGTCCGACTCTTAGCGACCTCATGGACTGCAGCCTACCAGGCTCCTCCATCCATGGGATTTTCCAGGCAAAAGCACTGGAGTAGGGTGCCATTGTCTTCTCCAGTATTGACTAGAGATATTTAAAATTTTTATCAAAAAAAAAAATTAAACTGCAACAATATTGTTTTTATCATGGTAAAATGAAGAAAATTTTGGTTAGCATTTTTAGGCCTTCTTACATTTATAAGCAAATAAATATTAAGTAGTTGAATATTACTTCGGTTCAGTATATCCCTGATAAAATAAGCAAATAAAAACAGCAAGCAAAACAGCCTCCAATTACCAATTTAAAGTATCATTTCTTTGTGCTCAGGTAAAATTAGTATATTTTAAATTATTCATTACCTCTCAAATTTTGCCTGTATTTGAGGAGAAAGAAAGGAAAAGATTTGCATCTAAAATATTAAAACCAGTAAGACATGCTATTACTAGTTTTATTCACACAGCCCTTCCAAAGCTTTCTCATGAGTTTTGTCCCTGAAAACCCTACTCTGCCCAAATCTCCAAGAAATATGGCTCCATGGTCAAATAAGTCTAGGATGTACTGTGTAACATATTTCTCACTGAGTAGTCACTGAGCATTTTGCATCTTAAAGCTTTAAAAGTAATGATAAATTTGGTTCCAAAAAATGACTAATGCTAAACCAAATGATATTCACATTTGAAACAAATCTTGTTTTTGTCACTTACCAACGTTATGTAAGCTATCTCCTGAAAGATTTATTTACAAAGATGATGGACCATATTTTGCTTGCAGTTTACTTTTTTTCTAAATAATAAGTTCATATTTCTCACACAACATTGAGAGCTAAAGGTAGTTTGTGGCATCTAAAATGAATTAAAAATATGTGTGTGTGTGTATATATATATATATAATTTCCTGAAGCAGAGGTAGCTGGTGTCAAAAATTAAAATACAGAGTTATTTAAAGCATACATTTGACTGGAATACTAGAAGGCTAATGTATGGGATGCCTAAAACTTAAGATAGCATAACATGCAGGCAGCCTATTGTTAAAATAATGTTTTTCATAAAGATGAAGCATCTCATTTTGATTCTGCTGAAGCACTGCCTTCCACAGGAAATTTTGAAATGACATAATTGAATGAAATAGAATACTTTGACTAGTGTGAATTTCATGAAGGTTGAATAAGCGATTACATCTTACTTTCAGTTTAGTCATTATTGTTTTATGTTATGCTCTTAGACTGGATATGTTGGGTTTCATCACTTCCATGAAAACTGAGAGTACATAGCATATANATGACATAATTGAATGAAATAGAATACTTTGACTAGTGTGAATTTCATGAAGGTTGAATAAGAGATTACATCTAACTTTCAGTTTAGTCATTATTGTTTTATGTTATGCTCTTAGACTGGATATGTTGGGTTTCATCACTTCCATGAAAACTGAGAGTACATAGCATATAACCAATCCATTACTTGAGATAAAATCTGAAGTTGAAAAAAAATGTTAACTAGTTTCTCTTAAAGAGGAGAACTTACCAAAAAATAATTTAAGAGTCTGCTTGATTTTGCCTGTAGACTGGTGGAAGACCAAGGTTGTGTGAAAACGGAGAAATTTGACTTCAATATAAGAAATCTTTTAAGTTTTTGAATTATGAGGAATAAAATAAATTTGAGAGTTTATCCCTACTCTCATCTCTTCTCTCCCCTTTATTGTGGTTTCTCTCTTTTTTCTTGATATTGTACCCTGCAAAGAATTGACTCTATGTCAATGGTGTTGAATTAGGGATCTCAGAAGCAAGAACATGTTTCTATGAAAACAGCCCTTTAGAAATGTCAGTTTTATTAGGGCAAGCCTATTTCCAAGTAATAGGTCTAGCACCTAAAATTCAGGAGTGCCACATAGCAAATAGATGAGAGAAAATAAAATTGTAGGAGATTAAGATTTATAGGAGAATAATTTTCTACCTGATTTCTGTTGTATTTTGAGCTATATTTGTGGGTAATTTTTGTTTTCATCTAATTTAAAATGCACACCTTCATAAATGTTCACTTTCTTTATCTTCCTATAAATAGTCTCATTTTCTCCAATTTTTTATGAAGGAGTAGGAAAAAGAAAATAGCTTCTTTCTCAAAATATATGGGTATTTAACAGCACTTCAGTTCCAACAGGGCAGAACAATTTATAATAAAATCACAGAGATAGAGTCTAATCAATCAGTGAACATGAGTTATATTTGTCTTTTTGGATTGCTTGATGCAAAATAAGGCAGTTGAAAGAATTTAACAGAGGTTTAAAAATCTGGCTCTGGGTAGATTCTTCTATCCCATCCTCAGACTTTATTCTCCTGGAATGAAGGAGAATATTCTAGGCAGAGCTGAAAGGGCTGTCGGCCTATTCTAATCTCTGACATCTCATGGCCCTTGTATGGGCTGTGAGCCACCTGAGACCAACTGCTTACTCTAGAAATATTTTTGCTTAGAGGAAAACCTTCTAATGTATGATTGATAGTATATTAAAATCATGGATTTTCAAATAAGCTGAAGGGTAGAATTTTTTATACGCATCTACCTCTATCAGGCCCCAACACACACAAACACACACACACACATATCTCAGACACATAACACTCATAAATATATACAGAAATAATTCATCAAAATGAAACATATAATCCCTCCACCTCATTCCCCAAAATCACAATTACACAGTACACAGTTCCTGGAGGCAAAAGTGTGAACTTTTGCTCTGGAGTGACACCCAAGCCACACTGAACTGTTAAAGTGAAAGATATCTTAAGTTTACAGAGAATCACAACATGCACTTTTCCTTTTCACTAAAATCCACAGAACAGCCTTTGGTAATGCACAGGACTTTCCTAGTGGCTCAGAAGGTAAGGAATCCTACCTGTGATGTGAGAGACCAGGGTTTGATCCCTGGATTGAGAAGGAAGTGTCAGCCCACTCGAGTATTTTTGTCTGGAAAAGTCCATGGACAGAGGAGCCTGGGGGGCTAGTCCATGGAGTCGCAAAGAGTCTGACATGCTAAGCAACTAACACTTACTTTAGTGAATTCTCAAAACTTCAATGAATGTGACTTGCTAAGATTACCTTCATGTGAGCTCCTGATTACACATTAATCTTTGTGCTGGCTGTATACTTCCAGCATTGCATTACTATTCAAATATAAAATAGAGGGAGATACAAGTCCGGGAGCCATTTGGAGACCAGTCGAAATAATATGTAGGATAATATAGGTGATTATAATGTTATCATTTATTGTTTTCATTAGTGAGTACTAGTCTATACATTGTATACTTATTAATGTAGTCCTAAAGCATATGCCAAAGTCTTTGACTTTGTGGATCACAATAAACTGTGGAAAATTTAGAAAGAGATGGGAATACCAGACCACCTAACCTGCCTCTTGAGAAATCTGTATGCAGGCCAGGAAGCAACAGTTAGAACTGGACATGGAACAACAGACTGGTTCCAAATAGGNATTCCTTAGAGAAGAATGGAAGAGAAGAATGGGTTTGGGGACGCTGCCATGTTCAAAAGTGCAGTGAAGGTACTAAACTAAGCTTTTGGAAATGAATTAAAGTGGACAATTTTCATGCATAGTTTTTTTTTTTTTTAAAAATATATGTATCTAATCTTGCCCTCAGGTCTTAGCTGCTGCACACAAGGTCATCACTGCAGTGCCTGTGGGCCTCTCTCTAGTTGTAATGTGTGTCTTCAGAAGTTGTGGCATGTAGTCATGTGCCCCACAGCAAGTGGGAGCTTAGTTCCCTGGCCAAGAAACCAACTTGTGTCCCCTGCATTGGGAGGCAGATTCTTAACCACTGGATCAACAAGGGAAGTCCTGCTCTGACTAATTTTAGATTGCTACAAGAAAATGACTGCAATTAGGGGAATGAGAACATGGAAGTTGGAAGGCATCTCCCATCAATTCTGTTGAACTTTGGGGCCTTCAATTGCATTTGTATCTGTGGAGGAATACCTACTTACACAATTTTAGATGACAGAAGTCACAGTCAAATGCATAATTTTACTCAATCTGGCTTCATATTAATTAGCTTTCAATGCCATTTAATCAATGTTCTTCAGCCAAATTATTAAGTTTAAAAAACCATGTTAAGTGTGTGTAAGAAAAATAAATGCTTTCCATCTTCTCTCATGGCAACGCCCTCCCAGAAAAGAGTTTTCCAAAATTTTATCTGTTCTACTATAATTTAGCTTCAATTATTTAAGTACTATGTTCATATGCATATCTGCTGAATAAGTGACATAGACATTACCTATTGTATACGTCCTTTTATGTATCTGTGCTTAGTTGTTCAGTTGTGTCTGACTGACTCTGCAACCTTTTGGACCATAGCCTGCCAGGTTCCTCTGTCCATGGGATTTTTCAGGCAAAAATACTGGAGTGGGTTGCCATTTCCTTCCCCAGGGGATCTTGCTGACCCAGGGATCGAACCTGAATCTCCTGTGTCTCCTGCCTTGGGTGGACTCTTTACCCACTGAGCCTTTGGGGAAGCCCCTTGAGCCATCAGGGAAGTCCCGCTTCTATTATGGTACATGGAAATTTAGCCCTGCTTCACTCCCTCTCCTCTTTCTCATTCACTCATACAAAAGAGTGAGTTATTGACCTACTGCCTGCCAGTCACTTCTCTAAGATCTGGAAATAGTATTATGGAAGTACAATTCTATTTGGAAAAGGCAGACAATAAACAAATAGTTTAATATGCCAAGTAGTAATACATGCTAGCGTGAAAAATAAAGCGAGATAAAGGAATAAAGGGTCATGAAGGGGTTAATTAGGAAATGTCTCTGTCATAAGCTCATATTTGAACAGAAATCTGATGAAGTAAAGAAGGATCTATGTGACTATCAAGGGAGAGAATCCCAGGAAGAAGAAACAAAAATTGAGAATTTTAAAGCAGGAACATTCCAGGTATATTCTAGAGTTGATTAAGATTAAGAGAGCCATGCCAAGACTATGAAAGGGCAAATCTTAGAGCATAATATTAGAGATCAGATCATAATATTAGGGACCAGACTTTAAATCTGACATGACAACCTTTTATCTTTTACCAGTGTCACCCTGAGCCAAACTACCAGCATTTCATTTTTCTTTTTTTAAAAAATGTATTTATTTATTTTAATTGGAGTCTAATTACTTTATAATATTGTAGTGGGTTTTGCCATACATTGACATGAATCAGCTATGGATGTACATGTGTCCCCTATCCTGAACCCCCCTCCCACCTCCCTCACCATCCCATCCCTCAAAGTCATCCCAGGGCATCAGCCCTGAGCGCCCTGTCTCATGCATGAACCTGGACTGGCGATCTATTTCACATATGGTAATATACATGTGTCAATGCTACTCTCTCAAATCATCCCACCCTCACCTTCTTTGACTGGACTAATTCAACTGTCTTTTAGCTGGTCCCTCAGAAACAAAATAAGCAATAAACATTTGAAATAAGNATGTGTCAGTGCTACTCTCTCAAATCATCCCACCCTCACCTTATTTGACTGGACTAATTCAACTGTCTTTTAGCTGGTCCCTCAGAAACAAAATAAGCAATAAACATTTGAAATAAGTAAAATAAATACATGGTTACAAGTAGGTTGCTTTTATAGAAAAATAAGAAAAAAATAGAGGACAGGAAGAGGATTGGGAGTGCAAATTCCACGTGAATGTGTTTTGGAAAGACTGCAATAGAGAGTGGTCCTTAATAGGCCCCAGCTAGAGAGCCGAGGGTGTTCCAGGTACGGGGAACAAGTTCAAGTTAGAACAGAAAGATAGTGTGACTGGTGCAGAATGAGGAGGGGGTAGATTAGTAGAGGAGAATGTCTGAGGCGAAAAGGCCTGTTTTTTTCCTTAATCTATATTTTATGCCACTATTATCACATGATTATTTATAAAATGTACACCACATGAAGAAATTTTACTTACTCTGAGCGAAATGCGGAAGCATTGAATACTTTGAGCAAAGAGGCACCTTTTATATTTAATTCCACATGAATGTCTCTGAATACCGTGTTGAAAAGAGATACAAAAGAGAAAAGGTGAATGTCTGTTGAGAGGCTACTGCAGGGACGTAGGCTCATTATGACGAGTGACTCAACCTCGGTGACATATGAGGAATTAAGGATGAGATTTTGGATGCATTGGAGATAGATAAATTATTTGATACATAATGCTTTAAAATGTCTTTTATCCACCTTTCTACAATTTTGTTCCATTTTGCCTGTGTATAAAATTCAGGCTGAAACTTATTTTTCTCAGAATGTTAGAAGCCCTTGCTCCATTGTCTCTCAGCTGTGGTGGAACATTTGGATGCCAATTTTCTTTTAAAACCTCAGTAAAATTCATGTTTTTCTTTCTTTGAAACTCTTTGTATCTCCTCTTCATTTCAAATATTGTGAAAATTTATGATGCTTTGCCTGAAATTTTGTAGTGGAAATTTGACTTGTATCCTGTGAGGAGCCTCTTTAGGAATATAAGGTTTTTGGTTTTTTTTTCTCTCATCTCCAATGTCAGTTATTAGTTTGTCTTCACATATTCACATATTGGTATTCAAAATTATACTTATCTGCCAGTTTCATCAAAAATAGTTGTACTCTTTCTCAAATTCTTGCTTATAAATTATTTCTTTGAACACACCGTAAGCTGAAAATGTCAAATAGAGCTTGAGACCAAGAAATCAGAGGATTGGGAGTGCAAATTCCATAGGAATCTCCTTGGGAGAGACTGCAGTAAAGAGTGGTCCCAACAGGCCTCCACTAGAGAGCTGAAGGAACAGAAAAAATCTTTTCCAGGTCAAAGAGATGCCACAGTAATTCATAGGCATTTTAGCCTTGATCATGTCAACTTTAGCATTCACTGGATTATGTCATATGTCTTTTCTCTACCTTTTGATTCTGTCCTTCCCTATCTTCTATTCGCTTTCCAAAATATATGATATCAATTGAGACAGGACTTCTCACTTTTCTTGCAATGTGCATCACTCAGATATGTCCATAACTTTAAAATCTAAGTGTCCAGTTCTTTGATACTTAACTATGAGTTATTTTTTGTTCAGTGGATAAAGTGTCTATTAACTTATCCATTCCTGTAGTTCCTTCCAGTAATGTTTATCTTTAAAAGCATTTATTTTTGACCTTTTAATACTTTTTCTTTATTCTCTCAACCCCTTCACAACTACTAAATCCATTTATCTTCTCTCAAATTACTGAACACTGAGCAAAGTGAAAAACTATTATGATAATTTGT
>SJYQ01004888.1:37138-65191 GCA_006410935.1 Redunca redunca
TGAACCATACACTGCAGTAGGAGCTGAAGAAGAAACTAAATGCAAAAACTGACATGACTTTTAAACTCACAGGGAAATAGATAATACTCAATGAATCATTTGAGTAAACTAAAAATATTTCAATCTGAGAAGTGCTATTAAAAAGTTATATAAACAGGGGAGAAGGGAAATTGCATTGTTCTTTGTGAGCTTGTACTTGAAAATCTTCAGATACTATTAATTAGAGAGAAAAATGATGAATAGTTTTTAAAAGGTTCAGGGGCATATGGGAAATGTGGCTAGAGATAATTTCTAGACAATGAAATTTCAAGTGGTGCAGTAGTGGGGAACATAACCTAAGTAAGGAACAAACTTTAAAGTTAGGCTGATAAAGTGAGCTGCGGAGGGTAAAGTAAAGCTTGCTCAGAAAATCAAGTTGTTACAGTAATTCCTGGTTAACTGGGGGAAAGTGTAGGTATGGTAGAAACTTTTATTTTTATGCTAATATAAGCAAGTGGAAGATGAGAGAGAGAAAGGCTGAATAAAGCCAAGTTTGTGAGTCCATCTCTGCTGCAATGAAGTGAATGGCATTAGCTTAAGTAGTCAACAAGGAAAAGAGACAAGTTTAAGTACAAAACAGGGAGGTGTTAGTAGACAACATGATTTATGAAAGTTGCTGTATACTTCTAAATATTTATCAGCATAGAATGAGGATGATTTTGCCATTGATCTCTATTTCACAGTCAAGATTTTTTTAGAAAACTGTCGGCCAACAAATTTTAGAATAATATTAGATAAATTATTGCAGGAAATCACAAAAGAGTGAAACAAATGTTTATATATGGTATATTGCTTACTGGTTCAGAGCCTAGACTCTGAACCGTTTGGTACGTTATACATTCAGTTCCCCTTTGGTAAATATTACTACCAATACTTTATGTTGGCATATTTTTATTGTTGTTTTTGTTATTTTTAGAAAGATTGTTGGCATGTTGTTACTAGAAAACTGTTGATTATGACTAATGAACATTCATAGCATTTCTGTATGAAGACAGTTCTATACTAAAGACAATCATAACTTTTTTCTATCCATTGACATACAAGATTTTCTTACAGTCCAGTTTTATGCTTTAAGCTGATATGCTTGAAAATTATCTGTACATAAAATTTCATTAATAAAAGTGAACACATATGGGCCACATTTAGGATGCCAGTGACATTATTTTTAAAGAATTATCATGAATCAGAGGATTTCTTATGGTCCACATTCCTTGAAGTTATATATGAAACTGGAAAAGATTTTAAAAAGAAAATGCTGCTTTACTTAACATATAATATGTAACTCCCAATGCATTGGAAAGAAATCACAGATATTTTATTTGAATCTTCATCAATCTCATCACTTTGACTGATGCTTAAAATGAAAAGAAGTGGGAGGGATTAGGTTGCTAGAAATCTAAAAGATCAATAAATTAAAATAAACTGCTTTAATATTCACTTTATGAAATACCATTAGCATTCATATCATTATCCAATAAAGCCATTACTTAAATATTATATATTTAGAATAATAATTAAAATTTAATACAGTAAGAAATTCAATATGCATGATTCTAATGTCTGTGTAATGTAATGTAGTCGGTCATGTGACATTATTGCAGATTATTATTGCAATTTAATTAGATTGTTAGAGCACAATGATTTAATATGTACTTAGACATATACACATACACATACTTAAAATATTTCTCTGTTTGAAGTGCTATTTTTCACACCTGTATTCTATGGATGAAGTTTGAATTCATTAAAAAAATACATTATTTAAGACACTAATATGAGATCACATACTTATTTAAACTCCATAGTTTGAGCCTTCTCATCAATTTCTTAAAAAAACAAAAGTGTGAAAAAAAAAATTTTTAACACATCAAATTCCATGTGAAAATCAAGGTCTACCAAAATAGGGAGATAGTGAGTTTTCTCTTTGAAAAAAAATTTCTTATATTATAAAAATCACCAATATATAAGGCAACATCGGATTCTTACAATTACCTATTATTTAATAATTGAGAAAATAATGCACATAATTACATATGTTCATCTTTAATTCAAAATAAACTTGAGCTTCTTTGGCAATACTTTTCAGCTTTACTCTGAGAAAATTAAATAATTTAGAGTCCTTAGTGAGTATAAATAGACACACATTTTACAAATTGCTTATTATTCTTGAATGTCATTTTACAGAAGCTGAAATTAGGCAAAAAAGAACCACAATATTTTCTTAGAAAACTCAATGACAATGTAAATAACCAAAATGTACAGCACGAAGATTAAATAGGCTTATGAATAACTGGACCAGGGTCTGCAATACAGCCAGGACTCTCTACTATTTTTCTTTCAGTATATGCAGGTCAGGAAGCAACAGTTAGAACTGGATGTGGAACAACAGACTGGTTCCAAATAGGAAAAGGAGTACGTCAAGGCTGTATATTGACACCTTGCTTATTTAACTTCTATGCAGAGTACATCATGAGAAATGCTGGAATGGAAGAAGCACAAGCTGGAATCAAGATTGCCAAGAGAAATATCAATAACCTCAGATATGCAGATGACACCACCCTTACGGCAGAAAGTGAAGAGGAACTAAAAAGCCTCTTGATAAAAGTGAAAGAGGAGAATAAAAAAGTTGGCTTGAAGCTCAACATTCAGAAAATGAAGATCATGGCATCTGGTCCCATCACTTCATGGGAAATAGATGGGGAAACAGTGGAAACAGTGTCAGACTTTATTTTTTTGGGCTCCAAAATCACTGTAGATGGTGACTGCAACCATGAAATTAAAAGACACTTACTCCTTGGAAGGAAAGTTATGACCAACCTAGATAGCATATTCAAAAACAGAGACATTACTTTGCCAACAAAAGTCCGTCTAGTCAAGTCTATGGTTTTCCCTGTGGTCATGTATGGACGTGAGAGTTGGACTGTGAAGAAAGCCGAGTGCCAAAGAATTGACACCTTTGAACTGTGGTGTTGGAGAAGACTCTTGAGAGCCCCATGGACTGCAAGGAGATCCAACCAGTCCATCCTAAAGGAGATCAGTCCTGGGATTTCTTTGGAAGGAATGATGCTAAAGCTGAAACTCCAATACTTTGTCCACCTCATGCAAAGAGTTGACTCATTGGAAAAGACTCATGCTGGGAGGGATTGGGGGCAGGAGAAGGGGACGACAGAGGATGAGATGGTTGGATGGCATCACTGACTCAGTGGACGTGGGTTTGGTTTAACTCCGGGAGTTGGTGATGGACAGGGAGGCCTGGCGTGCTGCGATTCATGGGGTCTCAAAGAGTTGGACACTACTGGGCAGCCGAACTGAACTGAGCTGAACTCAAGCTGTCTTCATCTTCTTTCACTGTTTGGCGAAAGCCAAACAGTAGGAAATGTAACCACTTGAACCTCTACTGTTTTTAAGACTTATAACTTTCATCAACATCAAAAAATTGTCTTTCTTCTAGAGTAATAGCTTGAAAAAGTTCAGGCAAAAACTCAAAACAAATATGGCCGATTGTCTGCCTCTGGACAAATCAAAGCAGTGTATTCTTACCAGCCTAGTTGGATTCTGAGTTAAGGGGCTCCATTTCTCATGTATTAAGGATATTTTCCCAGACTCAGGAGCACTTGAGGGTCCACTTATTTGAATTAGAGCTTATTATAGATAAGAGAAAAATAATGTGTGTCTTAAACCACCACAATAGATCTGCTATATTTTTCCGATGTTTCACAGACTTGGAGCAAAATTACATTGGCACTAGTAGTCACAAACCAATATTTCTCTTGCTTCATTATTATCTGTAGTTTAGAAGTACCTATCATCTTAAAATATAACCTAATATTTCTCTGAAATACTAAAATCTAACTCAATTGCATCCCATGAGCCAGTTTTTCTTACTCAGTACTCAAATAAGATCCACAGTGTCTTCTTTTGTTGCTGAAATTCTGTCTGATGAATTCACATTTTTATGACAATATCCAAAGAAGTAGTTATGCCATTGTTGCCTATCAAAAGTCACCCTGCCCACTGAAATAACCATCGCCACGGAAGTCCTTTTCCAGTACTACTGAGGTTTTCCATACTGTATGCAAAGAGTGCAGTGTGACTCCAAGACATCACATCTTCCTTCTTAAGCCAAGCTGCTTGCACCAAAAGTGGTGAAAACTGTTATTTTCCATCTCTAATGTGACAGACACAAGAATTAGTAGAGCATAATCAGAGCTTTATGTTCAGTCTTAGGCAGAGAAAGAGACATAGTAAGACAGGTATTGGGGAGATAAGTGCAGACCAGCAGAACCAATTGCCTAGGTCCTTTCTTGACAAGAGCAGAGCAGTTTTTCCTTTATCCCAGGATAAAATGGAAGAGCAACTCACTAAACATAATGTGAATATTTGTAATTGAGAACAACTGAGACTGTTTGTATAGAATTTGGAACACCAGAGTGAAGTCACCATAATTTTGGCATTTGTCTAGATGAAGAGGGATGTCCAGACCCAGCTGCCCCTGCCACTGACTCATTAAAATGGAATTATATGGTGTGTCTGATCTATATATAGATCTCACCCAGCCCTCCCCATTCAAAGGATGCATCCACTTGAGGAAAACAAAAGCAAAAAACTAATGGGGCTAGAAAACCTGCAGTAACTGGCTATACTAAAAAAATCTGTAACTTTACCTATAAATATAATTGAACATATAAAACCATTGACATCTAAGAAAAAGCAACAGCAGTAAAAGTAGGAACTGAATAGTAAAGATATTAGAGAAGGAGTAAATTTAGAGAATAAAAAGGAACTTAAATTAATTATAAGTAAATAAATGCTGGGGGAAAAAACCTCAATTAAGGCAACTACAGAACTACGGAATCTTTCAGAATATGGAGCGAATACTGAAAGAGGTGATAAGTGAATGACATTTTAAGAGAAAGGGAGATTAACTCAAGAACTGCAACATGAGTTTCTCTTGAAGCAATTGAGAAAAAAATAGAAGATAATTAATAACAATATGAGTATCTAAAAAGTTCTTAATCTCTCAAGAAGCTATTAGTTTTCAGGTTGAAAGGCCCAAAAGAGTACCCTACCAGCGTGGGAAAAATGATTTAACACTCATAAACATTACTGTGAAAGTCTGAAACAAGGATAAAGATAATACCAGTAAATGGTGATAGAAATAATCGTAATTAAGGTTATGGATAATGGAATAATTTATCAACATAATTTTAATCTGAAAATTAAATGTTAGGAGAAAATTGTTATAGATTTATGTTATATGATAAAATGGTTTTAACACTACAGTTTTATATACACTGAAAGTATTAATCAAGACTAAATTTTAAATACCAATAAATAGTGATAGAAATAAGAAAGAGAGTCCAGAAAAAAAACATCTACTTCTGCTTTATTGACTACACTAAAGCCTTTGACTATGTGGATCACAACAAACCGTGGAAAATTCTTAAAGAGATGGGGATACTAGACTACCTTACCTGCCTCCTGAGAAACCTGTATGCAGGTCAAGAAGCAGGCAGAACCAGACACGGAACAAAAGGAATAGGTCAAGGCTGTATATTGTCACCCTGCTTATTTAACTTATATGCAGAGTACATCATGTGAAATGCCGGGCTGGATAAAGCACAAGCCAGAATCAAAACTTCTGGAAAATATCAATAACCTCAGATATGCTGATGATACCACTCTTAAGGCAGAAAGTGAAGAGAAACTAAAGAGCCTCTTGATGAAGGTGAAAGAGGAGTGAAAAAGCTGGCTTAAAACTCAACATTCGAAAAACGAAGATCACAGCATCCAGTCCCATTACTTCATGGACAGTAAATGCGGAAACAATGGAAACAGTGAGAGACTTTATTTTCTTGGGCTCCTAAATCACTGCAGATGGTGACTGCAGCCATGAAATTAAAAGACGCTTGCTCCTTGGAAGAAAAGCTATGACAAACATAGACAGCTTATTAAAAAGCAGAGACATTATTTGCTGACAAATATCTATCTAATCAAAGCTATGGTTTTTCCAGTAGTCATGTATGGATGTGAAAGTTTGACCATAAAGAAAGCTGAGCACCAAAGAATTGATAGTTTTGACCAGTGGTGTTGGAGAAGATTCTTGAGAGTCCCTTGGAATGCAAGGAGACCAAACCAGTCAATCCTAAAGGCAATCAGTCCTGAATATCCATTAGGAGGACCGATGCTGAAACTAAAGCTCCAATATTTTGACCACCTGATGCAAAGAACTAACACACTGAAAAAGACCCTGATGCTGGGAAAGATTGAAGGCAGGAGGAGAAGGGAACAACAGAGGTTGAGATGGTCAGACAGCATCACCGGCTCAATGGACATGAACTTGAGCAAGCTCCGGAAGTTGGTGATGGACAGGGAGGCCTGGCGTGCTGCAGTCCATAGCGTCACAAATAGACATGACTGATTGACTGAACTGAACTGAAATTTTAAATGAACATATTTTCTGAAATATAAGTCTAAGAAATCCATAAGTTCAAGAAAACCATAATCAAAAAGTAAATATTTATTTTAGACATCATTAAACAAATCTTAAAATTGATACGGAAAAGCAAAGTTTACTACATGGTGTTGAAGTTTACTACAAAGATAGTTGTTTAGTCACTAAGTCATGGCCAACTCTTGCTACCCTATGGACTGTAGCCTATCAGGCTCCTCTGTCCATGGGTTTTCCCAGGCAAGAATACCGGAGTACTAGCCATTTCTTTCTCCAAGGGATTTTCCTGACCTAGGAATCAAACCTGCATTTCCTGTATTGTCAAGCAGATACTTTACCACTGAGCCACCAGGGAAGCCCACAAGAAAACATGGTATTGGCCTAAGTATGGACAGGTAGATCAATGGCACAGAGTAGAGCATCCAGAATCAATACATATATGGTCAAGATCTTTGAAAAGGGTGACAGCAGAAATGTAAAGTGGCCCAACCGCTTTGGAAAATAGGGAAATTTTAGTTGTTGTTGTTTTTAAGAAATTAAGTACAAAACCACTATTCAGTTCAGTTCAGTCACTCAGTTGTGTCTGACTCTTTGTGACCCCATGAATCACAGCATGCCAGGCCTCCCTGTCTATCACCCACTCCTGGAGTTCACTCAAACTAACTAACATCCATTGAGTCCGTGATGCCATCCAGCCATCTCATCCTCTTATAGCACCCCTTAATTCCAAGCATTAAGTATTTACTCAAAAATATAAAAGCATATATCCTTAGGAGAACTTGTAAATGATTGCCTTTGAAAGCTTCACTGATAAGAGTTAAAAACTAGAAGCAACCAAATGTACAAGAGATGAATAAATGAAGGTGGTCTATCTCTATATAAGAGACCTGCTCAGCAAGAAAAAGGAAGAAAACCTAGAACAATGATGTTGATTGAAATGTCAGATTTTTTTTAAATTACAAAATATATAATTCTATTCATTCAATATTCTAGAAAATGCAAATGAATGCTTATGACAGAGAACAGACCAGTGTTGCCAGAGAGGTAGGTTGAAGAGGGGAAGGGTGGGGAGAGGTGAGGTCAGAGGCTTAATACAAAATGAAAGGGCAGAAGAACACTTAGTGGGAGATAGGCTCATTGTCTTCACTGTGGTGATGACTTCACAAGTATTATCTATGCTAAAACCTAACTATTATATACTTTAAATATGTGCAGTTTATAAAAGTTGTGTATTAAAAAAGCTTTATATTCCAAGCATCAGCAAGGCTTTGGAGAAAGCAGAGCTCTCTTCTATTGCTGGTAGGAGTGTAAAACCATTTGAAAATAAGAGACCATTGTTATCTATGGTGTGTGATGGTGATGCAACTAGAAAAAAAAATTAAAAACAGGCTATGTTTCTTTTCTTTTCTTTTTATGGTATCTTACATGTAAGGAAAAAGGAAGACAAGAATGTTACCAACAGTGAAACTGGCAGCAGAGAAGGTCTAGCCCTGTATGGTCTTAAAACGTATCCCACACATGGCTATTGAGCATCTAGAATGTGGGTAGTCCAACTTGAGATGTGCCATGAATGTAAAATACACACCGGATATTAAAGGCTTAATATGGAAAAAAGAATGTAAAATATTTCATTCATAATGTTTATATTGATGACATGTTAAAATAATATTTTTGATCATTTAAAACTAAAAAAATGACAAAGTATCTTTTCTACCAAGTTGTTATTGAAAAATACAACTGAATTTCCATAAAGGCAAAGACTAAGAAGATTTCAGCATTCTTGCAGCAGTAGTCTTGTAAAAAAGATTTTTACAGGGAAAGAGAGACAGAAATAAAGAATGAGAAAAGCAGGGAGGGAATGGAGGAGAAGGATACTAAGGCAGGAGGTGGTAGAACTGCCTTATGACCCAGCAATCCCACTGCTGGGCATACACACCGAGGAAACCAGAATAGAAAGAGACACATGTACCCCAATGTTCATCACAGCACTGTTCATAATAGCCAGAACATGGAAACAACCTAGATGTCCATCAGCAGATGAATGGATAAGAAAGCTGTGGTACATATACACAATGCAGTATTACTCAGCCATTAAAAAGAATACATTTGAATCAGTTCTAAGGAGATGGATGGAACTGGAGCCGATTATACAGAATGAAGTAAGCCAGAAAGAAAAACACCAATACAGTATACTAATGCATATATATGGAATTTAGAAAGATGGTGAGGATGACCCTGTATGCGAGATAACAAAAGAGACTCAGATCTATAGAGTGAACTTTTGGACTCTGCGGGAGAGAGAGAGGGAGAGGGTGGGATGAGATGGGAGAATGGCATTGAAACATGTATACTATCATGTGAGAAACGAATCGCCAGTCGATGTCCGATGCAGGATACAGGATGCTTGGGGCTGGTGCATGGAGAGGACCCAGAGAGATGGTATGGGGTGGGAGGTGGGAGGGGATTCATGTGTGGGAACGCATGTACACTCGTGGTGAATTCATGTCAATGTTTGACAAAACCAATACAGTATTGTAAAGTAAACTAAAGTTAAAATAAAAATTAAAAAAAAAAGAAAAAAGAAAACAAGAATAGTATCAAGGGATTAAGAGAAATGGGTCACTCATCATTATATTAACACCCACTCAACACTGATCTCCCCCTCTGGAAATGTCCTTATGGCATATTTAACCTGCTCAGAGTTCTACCATTCTCCAGGCTTGATTCTGCTTTATTCCTACATACTTTAACTGAATTTTAACCTTTCTTTAAAGGTAGTTTTCAGACTTGTAGGACAGAAACGCCTTGCAATATTCCCTGGGATGATACCACAAGAAGGTCAATTTACACATGTGTCCTAGAGACAGATGTGGTTTGAAACATCCCAGGGAAATTCAGAATCACAGGGAAATCAGCAAGGGTGGACTCCTACGCCAACAAGAGAAAGATGCAGTCATGAATAAAGGGAAGTTTGAAGCGTTTTTTTCTCTTTTCATCTCCTCCCCTCCAGTTTCAGAAAACTGAAACATCTCTATCTGGTAGTTTATGCTGCCTGCGGAGCTCTAATGACTACTCTGCTAAGAAACCTAGTGAGCTGGAGGTAGAAAATAATGACTATCGGGCAGAAGATGTCATCCCGAAGGTCAGAGATCGAAACTTGCAAGGCTTCAGCATCTGAATGAAATGCCATCCCTGTGCAGCTACTGTGGTGGATTCAGTCTGGCACCAAAGTAATTTGTCTCTAGGCAGCCTCTGGTGAAGTAGAGAAACTCACATCGCAGCACTTGTAACTGAGATGGGTTCACAGGGTGAGTGATCAAATTGCAGTTATAAACTACCCATGAGTTCACAGATCTTGAAATCAAAAGTCTAGATCACGAATGCCAGGTCCATTCTATTTGTTTGGGTTTTACAAACTGAAAAGCAAACTGTGTACTATTTTAATGTATTCCTTTCCAGGTTTATATATAGCATTATCAAAATAGCAAAGTTTACAACCCTTAGAAGTCTTCAAGCAAATCTAAGTGAAGAAACACATGGCAGAGGAATCAATATGAGTGGGTTTTGTACCCAAAATGCCTTATGGATTTTAACATTCTTTTTCATTCAGTTTATTGAAGCTTATTATAAAATAGGCCTCTTAATTCAGTTAGGTCTCTTAGTAGTTCTCTTAATCCAAGTCATTTTGGATGAGAATTTACAAATTTGTTATGCTAGATTGACCACTAGTTTATGGTATCTTATCCCTGGTGCTCAGATGGTAAAGAATCCACCTGCAATGCAGAATACCTGGGTTTGATCCCTGGGTCAGGAAGATCCCCTAGAAAAGGGAATGGCAACCCACTCCAGTATTCTTGCCTGGAAAATTCCATGGACAGAAGAGATGACAGGCTACAGTCCATGGTGTTGCAAAGAGTCGGACACAACTGAATGACTAACATTTTAATACTACATTTCAGTTCTCCTTTAAGATGTCAGGACATTAATCTCTCAGGGGCAAAAAGATTCGTCAACATACTGTTTGTCTCCTTAGGTCACAGAAGCAATCATTTTTCCGTCTACTCTTTGGCCTCTAGAAGTTGATGGAGGCAGTGTGCATATACAAAGATTTTTTTTCATTTGAATCTGTTACAAATGTGGCAGTGAGTGGATCAGCCTGAAGAAGAACAGTAACAGGAAAAAAACACTGGCTAAACATGTGGCTATTTGAGGAGGAGAGACACATTTCAACATCTTTTCTAAGTAATGTTAGGAAAGACAAGGAGAGAAATAATCTGTGAGTATGTAAGGACTTGATAATTTTTTTTGTCAAAATGGATGTATAGGTCTTGATTTGAGTGATTAAAAAGCATTACCTGTTCCTTGTAAAATCTGAAGTGAAATTATTTGGAAATGCATCAAAGTTGAATAAAAGTATATTTTAGTAAATATTTATCAAGAGTATACAGTGCCTTATATATTACTAAGTGTTATGTATGCATTTACAGTTAATATTGTCAGTAATTGTTAGATTCGCTGATAGGTTAGGAAATTGAGATTTATAAAACCTAAGACTAAATAACTTGTCAAAGACGCTTCTGCTGTGATTGATGAGCCAAGCTGTTTAAGTCTATGACTCTACCCCTAGACACAACCCATTGCTGTTTCCTTTAGCAGTGATTTTAAGTTAATTGCAATAACTACCCCAAAGACAACTGCAACTATTGGAAAGGCTGTTATATGAAATATCCTTCTGTATTTTCACATTTATGCATTGTTAAAATTGACATATTAGTGTAGACAAATAGGCATCTCTTTTTAAATTCTAGATGAAATATATTTTACTCAATTTGATAAATTGGTGAATAATTGCTTTACAATGTTGTGTTAGTTTCTGCTGTACAGCATGAATCAGCTATGTGTATACATATATCCCCTCCCTCTCAAGCCTCCCTCTCACCCTACCCTCATCCCACCCTTCCAGGTCCTCATAGAGTCCAGAGCTGAGCTCCCAGTGTTAAACAGCAGTTTCCCACTAGCCATCTATTTTATACAAGGTAGTGTATATATGTTAATGCTAGTCTTATAAAGTAAAATATCAGAGACAGTGATTTATTGCCATTTCCATACATGTAGTCAACATCCATCATTTTACTGACTGCATCATCTTAAACTGCTGCTGCTGCTGCTAATTCGCTTCAGTCATGTCTGACTCTCTGTGACCCCATAGACGGCAGCCCACCAGGCTCCCTCATCCCTGGGATTCTCCAGGCAACAGTGCTGGAATGGAGTGCCATTGCCTTCTCCAATCTTAAACTACCTGAGAAAAGAATACAGGAGTGGGTAGCTTATCCCTTCTCCAGCAGATCTTCACAACCCAGGAATCAACTTGGTCTCCTGCATTGCAGGCGGATTCTTTACCAACTGAGCTATGAGGGAAGCCCTCAAATTAATCTGTAAGAATGGAAAAGGAGTTAGGGAGAGGAACCATATACTAACATGGACTAAAACATTTTTTTAAATATCTAAGGGTATTGTCTCTACACAAAGATGTATCACTGAGCATTGAGGTTATAGCAGTGAGTGAAATATGAACATTCACTGCTCCTATGGAGATGATGATCTATTGGGGAAGACTGAGAATAATTTCTAAAAAAAAAAAATTCAATGCAGACATATTTAATTAAAGTCATCTTAAGTACCAAAAAAGAGAGATGAGGAGTACTATGAGATAATAGGGTGATCTGGGAAGCTTCCATGGAGAAATGTCACCCAAACAGGAAACCAAAAAAAAAAAAGAAAAAAGATTGCAAAAGGCATAAGAAGAGAGAGAAACAGGTGGAAATAATAGCACTTGTCCACAGTGAGCATAGTGTGTCCATGGAAAGGAATAAGGGCATGGTATGAGTCTGAGGAGAAGGGGACAACAGAGGATGAGATGGTTGGATGGCATCACCGACTCAGTGGACATGGGTTTGGGTGAACTTCAGGAGTAGGTGATGGACAGGGAGGCCTGGTGTGCTGCAGTTCATGAGGTCGCAAAGAGTTGGACATGACTGAGCGACTGAACTGAACTGAACTGATGAGTCTGAAGTTGGCAAGGCAAATAATTTATGGTATGGGATCCACAATAGATGCCTAGTTTTTATGCAAATCAAGAGAGGTCAAATTAAGAGACTAAACTAAGTAATGTCATGATATGATTGCAATCAAAAATGACCTCTCTGCATGTAGAAGGCAAGAAAGGAAGTAGGAAGGCTGTTTAAGTGATTCATGTCTGTGCAGTAAAGAAATTCTGTGACTATACTAGAGCATGGGATGGCCTGAGCTAGGGAGAAATAGAAGAATTTGAAGCATGTTTAAGAGGATGCAATGGGGGATTCTCTGGTGGCTCAGATGGTGAAGAATCTGCTTACAATGCAGGATACCTGGGTTCCATCACTGGGTTGGGAAGATCTCCTGGAGAAGGGAATGGCAAACCACCCCAGAATTTTTGCCTGGAGAATTCCATGGACAGACCATGGGGTCACAAGGAGCTGGATACGACTGAGTGACTAATACTTGGTGACACAAATGCACTTTGTAACTGACAAATGGTGGGAAAGAGAGTTACTGTGGATCTAGGTTTAAAGTTTTAGGAAGGAGGCAATAAATTGATACTCCCGCTACTGCTACTGCTAAGTCACTTCAGTTGTGTCCGACTCTGTGCAACCCCACAGATGGCAGCCAACCAGGCTCCCCCATCCCTGGGATTCTCCAGGCAAGAACACTGGAGTGGGTTGCCATTTCCTTCTCCAATGCATGAAAGTGAAAGTGAAATTGATACTAGTATCACATTAGTAAAAGTTTACAAGGGAGGAACAGATTTAAATAAGAGGGGGAATGGGAAGTATTACGTGAGAGAGGTGTAGAAATAGTATTGAATTTGCTTATATATATTTTGCTAGATAAGATCTTGGAAATTTTAGCAGATAATGTTCAAATTTTATTACATACTGAACAACTATCCTTTAAAAGCATCGTAGCTGTGAAACCAATCTTAGTATATGGACCACCTATTACATCATATCCTCAATGCCATTGATGTCATAATCTTTTTTTTTGTTTCAATTATGCTTATCTGATAGAGTAAATTTTATATCCTGTTTTTATTTCCTTTCATTATTTTATTGATGACTTGAAGAGTCTCATGATTGTTGGACATTTGTGCTTATATCTTTATTTTTATGAAGTTCATAATGGTGTATTGATTTTCCTAGTGTGTTAATTAATCCTTGCCTTAATCTTGGCAGGACAGTGTAATATAACCATAGGTCCACACACTTTGGAGCTGCACTGCCTTGGTTCAAATCCTGGCTCCACCATTCAGCAAAATATGACCCTTGGCATGTTCTAAAAATCTTTGTGCCTCAATATTTCAGGATTTAAAATGGAGATAATAACAGTAAAGTCATTGTGATAATTAATTGAGTTATTTTGCTGTCCACTTAGAACAGTGGCTGGCATAGTAAGCTATATAAACTGTACTGCTATCTCATTAGTCCAAAACCTCTTCTACTTATTCTTCCAGTTCTAATTTAATGTCATACATTTTATCATGAGGTTACAAAGATGCCCAAACCCATACAAGATGTGAGACTAAGCTCTAGTTGTGTCACTCCCATGGGCCTATACAGGGTCCCTTACTTTCATTATCATATCATCCAGCTGTTTTGTAATTGTTCATTTAAGTCTCTGTCTCAACCACGATGTTTGGGACAAGGGAACAACTATAGTAGTATACTCATCACCTAGTTAAAACCTGTGAAATGAATGAGCAGATGGTGTACTTTTAAACTTTACTGCTCTTCAAGCTGTTCTCTCTTAAATGCTTTTATCTGTCAGTTTCCATACTCGGCCTTAGGAAACACACAAGACTACTTAAAACTGTGTGTTATCACATATCACAGATTCCTTTATGTGTTTTTTTCTCTTATTCTTGGAATGCAGAATGTTTTCCTGGGTAAGAAATTTACTTGCTAAACTAAATGAAGCTGTTATATTCAAAGACCTGCTTCACCACAAAGGAACACACAAATATGCATGTTTTACATATTGGGGTAATGAAAAAACCCTCTAGGATACATTCATAAAGCAGTTAAATTCTGTAGTCACTTCTAGTATGACATCTTTGTTCAGGCCTACCTTCACTTCTTTCTCTATTCTACCCACAGGAACAGTAAGATTTTCAGGTTTGCCAACTCTCTCTTCCATTTTTTCCACTTTAATAATCTGTGGTTCTTTAAAATATTTTCTCTGCACTGCCACATTAATTTAATACTAATTAATTGTACTAGGTAGCTCTTTTTTATGTCACATGCTACTTTTTAAAGAACTTTTTAAATACTATTTTAATCAGGAAATTGTTCAAAACTGTTCCAAATATAGCTCTATCTGTTTAAAACAGAATAATCTAATGTGAATTAGTATTTAAGACATTCCATCCATATTCACAACCTATGCCTTTCAGTCATCCATTAGACAAATATGCATAAGTGTTATCTATGTTTTCAAATTCCCAATACAAGCAATCCTTTTAAATTCCCTGCTGAGATGAAACTCGGTTTTGTCCTGATATTACACTACTGTGAAGCCTTCCAGCAGAGACTGCAGACCTGCTTTCACATTTCAATCTGAAGCTATACTATTTGAAAGTGTAATTGTTAACTCACACTGGAAGAACTGATGCTTTCAAACTGTGGTGCTGGAGGAGACTCTTGAAAAGTCCCTTTAACAGCAAGGAGATCAAGCCAGTCAATCCTAAAGAAGATCAGTCCTGAATATTCATTGGAAGGATTGATGCTGAAGCTGAAGTTCCAACACTTTGGGCCACCTGATGCAAAGAACCAACTCACTGGAAAAGACCCTGATACAGGGAAAGATTGAGGGCAAGAGGACAAGGGGATGAGAGAAATGAGATGGTTAGATGGCATCACTGACTTGATGGATGTGAGTTTGAACAAACTCCGGGAGATAGTGAAGGACAGGAAAGCCTGGCGTGCTGCAGTCCATGGGGTCACAAAGAGTCAGGCATGACTTAGTGACTGAACAACAACTGGAAGGATGAAAAGATAATCTAGTTTCCCAATCCTGTTTCCAATATATTTTTAAACACCATTCACAAGAGCTCATCATTGACTCTAAATTCATTTACCTAAACCATAGCAACCCACTCCAATATTCTTGCCTGGAGAATGGATGGAGGAACCTGGCGGGCTACTGTCCATGGGGTCACAAAGAATTTTAGACGACTGAGTGACTAACACAAACCATCTATCATCCTACTTGACTTCATCTGCTGACCACCATGATTCTTAAATCTTTTTTTTTTTTCCTTACACTGACATCAGTACAAGACTTTGATACCCAATTCTCATGAACTCAACTCTCCAGAAACTCACAGTTTGCTCTGGGTCAACAGGAAGTAAATGAATATCAAGGTAGAGAAATTTCTGTAATGTTACGCATGGAGTGCAAGGGTAATGCATAAAAAAGGAAATAACACCTGAGTTTTAAAAGAAGTGGAACTTACATAGGAGAGTGAATTAAGGTAATAAAAATAATAGCATAAGCAACAGTATGGTGTTTACAGAAACCTTCCAAATCATCAAGTGCATGACTGGGAATGGTAAAGGTTGAGACCAGATAGAAGATCATAAGGAATGTTACGAATCCCAATCAGAGGCTCTGGTTGTACTTTACGGCACAGCAATTCTTTTAAAAGTTTTAAGGACAGAATTTGTTTAGACAAACATAGTATGGAATTAATTTAACTTGAGGGATAATTTAAAACTGAAAGGAAGGATATTAAGCAGCAGAAAAATTAATATGTTGGATGATATATTGGAAGCATCTAAATTAAGGTTGCAGTGATAAGAAAATAATCTAGAGAAGTTTAGGAATTTCATTAGACTGACTTTTATGACTGGCTTGGAGTAAATGGTTTGAAATAAAAAATAATTTAGAATCATTCACATATTTCTGCCTAGGGTGACTAAGTAGAGTACGTCATTATTAACTGAGTGTAGAAATACAAGATTCACAGATTTTAGGGGGAATCTATGTTGAGGGATTTGCTTATGATCTGTATTCACGTCAAGAAGCAACAGTTGAAACTAGACAAGGAACAACTGACTGGTTCAAAATTGGAAAAGGTGTACAATGCTGTATACTGTCACCCTGCTTATTTAACTTATGTACAGGGTACATCATGTGAAATGTTGGGATGGATGAATCACAAACTGGAATCAAAATTCCTAGCAGAAAAGTCTACAGCTTCAGATATGCAGATAATGCCACTCTCATGGCAGAAAGTGAAGAGGAACAGAAGAGCCTCTTGATAAGTGTAAAAGAAGAGAGTGAAAAAGCTGGCTTGAAACTCAATATGAAAAAAAAAAAAAAAAAAAGATCATGATATCTGGTCCCATCACGTCACGGCAAATAGATGGGGGAAAAGTGAAAATGGTGACAGATTTTCTTTTCTTGGGCTCCCAAATCACTGTGGACAGTGGCTGCAGCCATGAAATTAAAAGACACTTGCTCCTTGGAAGGAAAGCTATAGCACACCTAGACAGTATATTAAAAAGCAGAGACATCACTTTGCCAACAAAGGTCTGTCTGTATAGTTAAATCTTTGGTTTTTCCAGTAATCATGTACAGATGTGAGAGCTGGACCATAAAGAAGGCTGAGCACTAAAGAACTGATGCTTTCAAATTGTGGTGCTGGAAAAGACCCTGGAGGGTCCCTTGGACATGTAAGGAGATCAAACCAGTCAATCTTAAAGGAAATCAACTCTGAATACAATGAATATTATATTGGAAGGACGGATGCTAAAGCTGAAGCTCCAGTCATTTAGCCAGTTGATACAAAGAGCCAACTTACTCTGATGCTGGATACTGGACTCTCATGCTGGAAAAGATTGAAGGCAAAAGGAGAAGGGAGTGGCAGAGAGTGAGACAGTTAGACAGCACCACTGACTCAATGGACATGCATTTGAGCAAACTCTGGGGTATAGTGGAGGACAGAGGAGACTGGTGTGCTGCAGTTCATGGGGTTGCAAAGAGTCATACATAACTTAATAACTGAACAAAGATGGCAATCCAAACAGACATATCTTGTAGCTACTGGAATATTTAAGTGTAAAGGATAAAGAGCTGAATAGTGATGTAAAGAAGCTACAGTGTTAATTACAGCCAAGAACAATAAGTAACCTAGGAAGAATCTAAGAAAAAGAAAAATATATTAGCTAGAGTTTTTGACTGCATAGACTAGAAAAATCATATTGGTTGCCATAAGTAAAACATGGCGACAGAACTGAAATTGGCATTGGAGAAAAAGTGGCCAGTAATCATGGGTACACTAGAACTTTCAAGAGATTATTTTAACAAACACAGGTTTTAGTGTGTAGCACCAAACTAAAAGTGTTAGAGATGTTCCTCAGACAGCTAGAGGAAAGGTTATTACAGGGCAGACACAGAAGCAAAATAAGAAAACTATTTGATTGTCTATCGCTTAAATGATTGCCTTCTTTGGGAAAGCCTAGCAGGTTTTTTGTGGTTATTCTTAGGCCAACTCATGCGAAGAGCTGACTCATTGGAAAAGACTCTGATGCTGGAACGGATTGGGGGCAGGAGGAGAAGGGGACGACAGAGAATGAGATGACTGGATGCCATCACTGACTCGATGGACACGAGTCTGAGTGAACTCCAGGAGATGGTGATGGACAGGGAAGCCTGCAATGCTGCGATTCAGGGGGTCGCAAAGAGTCGGACACGACTGAGCGACTGAACTGAACTGAACTAATTCTCAAATTTCATTTTCTTGGATAGGAGACAGGAAGTTACTCTGGCTTAGGTTTTGGTTTGCTTACTTAAGCTATCAGGGCATTGAGCCACCTCAATCAAATAGCTTCCTGTTTAATCACTTTAATTTATACTAATAATCCATTTGATTTCGAACTTCTCAGTCTGGTCAAAGTCTGAGACATCAGAGACATCTGTCTAGATCATGGGTATATTCCCTTATGCCCTTGTTATCAATGAATGGATGATGGACTTGGCCTTGTCAACTTTTGCCTCTTCCAACGAAAGCATTTTACCTAAAGGGACCAAAGCAGTGTGAAGAGAAAAAGGAGACAGGGGCAGGGATAAGAAGAAAGGAAGGAAGGAAAGAGGGAAGAAATAAGGGAGGGAGGGAGAAAGAACAAAAATGAAAGAGCAAAAAGCAAGGGAAAGAGAAAGGAAGGATGAAAAAATTATTAATACAAAGAGCTCTAAGGGAAACAAGTAGTGAATTTTGTCTTGGAAGTAATAAAATTTAAAATTTCAGAATATAAGGGGACACACATACCATACATGCACATATGGTTCAAGAAGACAGATAACCAAAATAAAATCATATTTTTCAACTAAACTATAATTTGTAACATGTAGATTTTCATTTCATATTTAATATAACAAAGCTAATTTTGTCCTCTTAACAAAAGAACTCCACTTTCAAAGTTCTCATATCTTTTAAAACATGATACTTTAGGAACTTTTATTTGAAATCATCAATGAATATATTTGTCATTATTTCCCTCCTGCTATTATGCCAAACTTCAGCCTTGACATGCAAAACCTTCAGCTATAAGACATGCTTTTCTGGAAGTACAAAAATACAGAAAGCTGAAATTTAGCAGCCCTACAATTTAAAAATCTATATATAATTTCAAATAAGTTTTTGTACTATATTTAATCATTTTAATAACTTTCTTTGGCTCACATTTCTAAGAACCATAATCTTATAAGATCTGCAGTTTAATAAATAATAAAATCCCAAGATTTAGAGCTATATATTTTATAATGCCAGATGTTCCAAGTCTTTAGCGGTGTGAAAAATGCGACAATATTTTGCTAGTCTGAAAATTATAATTATTTTCAAACTAGAATGTGAGAATACTGATAGTAAGAATACTATCTTTTAAACTGTGAGTTAAAGAGTTTACATCTTAACCTCCTTTGTTTTCAAATTCTTTCCTAGTCTTGCATTTGTATCATATCTAATGTTCCATTTTCTCTGCTCTTCCTCAATTGTGTTTTCCCTACTTCATCTTATGAGAATAATTAATGGAAATCTGTAACTGTGAACAAAATTATGTGTCAAAATAAATATTAAAATGAATAATTGTCTTTTAAAAGCAGAGGATGATGGAAAAGATTAGGAAAATATTGAGGGAAATTATATTTAAAAGCAAAACATAGAAATTATTGATCCTGAAAAATAATTTCACACAGAAAAAATTTTAAGTACTGGATAAAATATTTGTAAAAGAAATGTCAAATGTATGACTGACTTGGTAACAAAGTAAGGAAATCTTCAGGCCAGAGTGAGGAAAGGGAAGTGCTCCAGAGAGAGAGCCAAGCAGCGAGCTGGAGGCTGCCCTGAGGCTGTGGGTATCACCCAGCTACAAGCAGCTTTGTTTCAGTGGACATGTGCAAGAAAGGAGACAGAGCCTCTGGCTTGTGCATCAGGATCCCTGAGTACTGCAATTTCAGGACACAATAAACCCTCTGTACAAAGAGAGATGGGAAAGAGAGTCATCTGTTTGGGCTATTTGCTATGGATGGAAATAAAAAAAAATAGGACTGTGATAACAGTAAATCCCCCTGATCCACACAAAACTATATCCACACTTGCATGATCTGTTGACTAAAACAAATAGACTGTCATATATTTCTTCAGCAAAGATAGGTTTATTTGGCATCATCTGTGCATGTGAGGTGAGGTTTGTGCAAATTCCCACACAGCGAGGGAAGGAGAAAATTTTTATAGGGAAGAAAAGTTAGAAGAGGGAAATATGGTAAACAGAGAGTCCATGGGTTTTCATTGGCTGGGTTCTTGCCAAGAAAGAAGAGTCCTCTTGTCGGGTTCTACTATTATCACAGGGCTTGAGAGCACCCCCTTCCGGCCTTCCTACTCTATTCAAGATTTCTGTGTATTTCTTTTTTTTTTTTCTTTTTGCAGGTCCAAAAGTTAAATAATTATGATATAATTTCAATAGCCATTATACAAGCAAAATATATTTTTTAAAATTTACTATCAATTCAATTGTTAACAATAATATATCAGTAGCATTACCATAAAGATCATAAATAATTTCAGGCAAAGCATTCATCATAACTTGGGTTTAACATGTTATCTCAGGTCTTAGGCAGCCTTGTGAAGCAAAGTAAATAATGAGATGAAGAAGCAAAATAAAATAATTTAAAATAAAGCAAACATTTAAACTCTCAGAAGAGAGTAAAGAAGGATTTTTATGGCTTCAAATTGCAAAGAGATTAAATAAGACTCAAAAAGGTTAGTATACAAATTATCAAAAAAAAAAAAAGGAAAACAAGAAGCTTGCAGACTACAACAAAAGAATCTAAGTTTAAATATGTGATAATGCAAATATATGTTGCAAATGGTGGCACAGATGGTAAAGAATCAACCTGCAATGTGGGAGACCTGGGTTTGATCCCTGAGTTGGGAAGATCCCCTGGAGAAAGGAATAGGTACCCTCTCCAGTTTTCTGGCCTGGAGAATTTCATGGACAGAGTAGCCTGGGAGGCTATCGTCCTGCTGCTGCTGCTAAGTCGTTTCAGTCGTGTCCAACTCTCTGTGACCCCATAGACGGCAGCCCACCAGGGTCCCCCATCCCTGGGATTCTCCAGGCAAGAACAGTGGAGTGGGTTGCCATTTCCTTCCCCAATGTGTGAAAGTGGAAAGTGCAGGTGAAGTCTCTCAGTCACGTCTGACTCGTAGTGACCCCATGGACCACAGCCTACCAGGCTCCTCTGTCCCTGAGATTTTCCAGGCGAGAGCACTGGAGTGGGGTGCCTTTGCCTTCTCTGAGGCTACAGTCCATGGGGTCACAATTTCAAATTATTTATGTAGATACTTGCCCCTCTAGTAGGGGGAGTATATCCCGCTCTCCTTGAGTGAAGGCTGGACTTTGTGACTTGTTTCTAAATGAGTGTGGAATGAAGTAGAAATTAACTTTTCAATGGAGACAATTGCTAAATACTATTTTTGCAGGTGATCAACATTAATATCATCAGTGATAAATAATATTGATATCATCTACCCACTGATGTGATATCATGAAAAGGACACTATGTTATTATTCCCCAAAGTCCATAATCCAAGACTAATCATGAGGAAAATATCAGGTAAATCCAAATGAAGAAATATTCCACAACATACCTGCCCAGTACTGCTCAGAGCTGTCAAGATCATCATTAAAAAAAAAAAAAAAAAAACTAAGAAACTCTAACAGATCTGAGGAGACTAAGTGGACATGATAGCAAAATAAAATGGCATTTTGGCCTGAATTCTGGAATAGAAAAGGATAATTGTGGAAAAACTAATGAAATTCTAATAAACTTATGGGTGTTTAGCTAATAACAATATATCAATATTTACTTCATAGTTATGAGAAATATAGCATAGTTATAAGCTTAGCAACAGGGAAACCTCTGGAGGGGTATGTATATCTTGGCAACTTGAATTTAAAGTTATTCATAAATTAAAAGTTTATTAAAAATAGAAGTTTTTGATCGCTTTCTGTTCTTTCTTACATTATAAGAAAGAAAATGCTACAAACTGGGAAAGATAGTTTAAACATCGTTAACCCACAATTCATTAGTAGACAAAACATAAAATTACTAACAATGAGCATACATTAGCCAAAGTAAGAAAAAAATGGCTAAAAGATTTTGACAGCATTTTACTATATATATATATGGGAGTAAATGAGGGAGTAAAATATTCCCTTATATAAATCATGGAGATTTATATGAAGATGCTCAAACATGAGTTATCAAAAAATTGAAAATAATTATACAAAATTTGGCCTTAGAGTGGTAAGCAATGTAAGAGTTGAGTAATAAAATGAGTTGACCGTGGTCTGGAGTCCCTTGAGTTCATATTCTCCTTATGAACGAGTTCATTTATAGAATAATCTGGCAGACAATTTGGCATTTTCTTTAAATGGAGTATGTGCATACTCTCTTATGAAGTAATTTCCTTCCTAGGTATACAAATTCAGTGAGTCACTATGAGTCATAATAAGATTTATCATAGCAGGATAGTTTGTAAATGAAAAAAAATTATAAATTATTAAATTTTCAATCGAGAGTAGAATGAATACATCTGATTATTCATACCACTGAGCTCTCTATAGGAATTGGACTGTGGCCACATGTGTAAACCGAGGTGACTCCTACAACATTACATTGGTTTAGAAAAAGCAAGTAGTATAAGAATTAGGTGTAATACTATTCATTTAATAGGAAAAGACAACCAAATAAGTCTGTTTACAAAACTAGGGTGGAAAGCAAAGTAATGTTAAATAGAATAGTCAGAAATAAGAATAGCTTGAGGGCTTCAGCATGGAATGTGATTTTGAAGTTTCAAAGGTATCATGAATATTTTACATGTAAAACTATGTGGTGATATATAGCTGTTTATTTATATTCTTTTCAATATCCTTTAATCATTTTCTACATTATGCATATATGGAGACTGCAATATCACAATAAGGAAAAGTAAGACCAGCAGGACAAATGCTATACTTTAAAAATTCCATACAATTTAGAGACAGAGCTATTTTTGCCATTTTCTTAACATTTAAAAAATATTTCATTATTATACCTGGCAGGCCACAGTCCATGGGGTCACAAAGACCCCACAGAGAGACTAATTTTCTGTTTTACCATATTATTCATTATTTATTGTTTCCATCATATTCATTTATTACATTTTACTTATCCATTCTTTTCATGATGGACAATTTGGAGGACTCCAGCATTTAATAGTAGGAGAACAATGCTTCAACAATTATCTTTGTAGCTGTCTCCTTAAGGATGATTGTTGGGTGCCAGGATATACCCTGACTTAATGTTCTCCCACCAGTAGTTCATGAGGCTTTTAGTAATTGATATTATTTGATTTTTTTTCTTTTCCAAACTTTAAACATTTTCTTTTGTATTGGAGTATAGCCAATTAACAGTGCTGTGGTAGTTTCAGGTGAGTAGCGAAGGGACTCAACCATACATATACCTGAATCCATTCTCCCCTAAACCCTCCTCCCATCCAGGCTGGCACATAACACTGAGCAGAGTTTCATGTGCTATGCAATAGGTCCTCACTAGTTATCATTTGAAATATAGCAGTGTGTACATGACCTTGCCAAAGTCCCTAAATATCCCCTCCTCCTGACGAACATAACTCCATTTTCTAAGTCTAATATTTTAAGAAAAACCTAAAAGGAGTGAGAACACATTGCTTAACATTAAAGATCAAAGATAGGAGTGGGTAATTGGGCACTAACATATCAAGAAAGGATTCTTAGATCAGTCTTTTATTCAAAAGCAGAAATGAATCATTTCATAGCAAATGCTGGCAATGTCAGTGAAATTTTTATCTCTCATGGTGGTAGTTAAATTGGAAACAATCTCTTTCAAGGTTCCTGCTCAGTCTGAGAAAGAAAATCTTAAAAACACTTTGCAAAAGGAGGACATAGCAAGAAAGAGGAATGTGAAAGATTTTTAAAGTAGTTTGTAGAGAAACAGTCAATTAAAGGTTTAAGCTTTGGGACTCAAAGAATTTCAGGTGGCTTACTCCTGGCCAAAGGAATAGTAATAATAATATATCTAGACCTGTATGCCACTGGCTGGCTTCCCTGGTGTCTCAGTTGATAAAGAATCTGCTTGCAATGCAGTAGAGCTCAGTTCGATACTTGGGTTGGAAAGATCCCCTGGAAAAGAGAATGGAAACCACTCCAGTATTCTTGCCTGGAGAATTCCATGGACAGAGGAGCCTGACAGGCTTAAGGCCATGGGGTCCCAAAGAGTCAAACTTGATTGAGCGACTGACTACACACAGCACATATGTTGCTGACAGCTACTCTAAGATCTGTTAGTCTCAATCTGGTCCGACTCTGCAATTCCATGGGCTCTAGCCAGCCAGGCTCTCCTGTCCATGGAATCTTCCAGGCAGAAATACTGGAGTGGGTTGCCATTTCTTTCTACAGGGGATCTTCCTGACCCAGGGATTGAACCTAAGTCTCCTAGATTGTAGGCAGAATCTTTATGGTCTGAGCCACCTAGGGAGCCCTTGCTAAGATGAGTGGTACCTAAAATATATGAGAACTGAAGCAAGTTGCCATGTTAGATTTTAAAAATTTGTATTGATTTGTTACAGATCATATAATAGGAGGAAATGCCCAGAGACATGGACCAATTCTTAGATAGCTTTTAAATCATGCTAAATATATCTTTTAAAGATGTTGAGAAAGTTCTTTAAGTTTCAAGGCACAGAATCAGTCTTGAATTCCATTGCTCTTTGGAAGAGAATTTGAAAAAAGAATTTGTTAGCCATAGTCTAGCAAGAAATTTATGTTGGCTGGATTAAGATGGTGGCAGTAGGGTAATGAAGTGTATAAATTCAAGAAATATTCAGAAACTTGACTTAAGAGGACTCTGTAGTTGTCTGCCTCTGCTATAAAAAAATGAAGAGTAAAAGAATATTCCAAGAATTGTATGAGTTTATGCAACTATGTTGACTAGTCATAGGCTGAGTCAGATTATAAATGAAGATGAGAAATACCCCTGTGTTAACATGCAGAGTGTCAACAAAAAATATTTACAACTTGAGAGCTGCGAGTTAAGCTTTATTTGGGGCAAAATGTGACTGCAGCCTAGAAAGCAGCACTTCAGATAGCTCTAAGAAACTGCTCCAAAGCAGCAGTGGAGAAAAGTCAATATATAACATTTTGGTGAAGGGGGAGTTAATACCAAGAAGGTTTGTTTTGTTTTGTTTTGTTTTGTTTTACAAAAGATTTGTTTTTCATGAGGACATGATGTCACCATGAAGGGATTCAGTGCTTCTCTGGATATGAGGAGATGCAAGGATTGAGATCATAAAATCTGTTCCTAAAAACATCTTAAAGAGATCTCTTCAAGAAAATTAGAGATGCCAAGGGAACTTTTCATGCAAAGATGAGCACAATAAAGGACAGAACTGGTATGGACCTAACAGAAGCAGAGGATATTAAGAAGGGGTGGCAAGAATACACAGAAAACTTTACAAAAAAGATCTTCAAGACCAAGATAATCACGATGGTATGAACACTCACCTAGAGCCAAACATCCTGGAATGTGAAGTCAAGTGGACCTTAGGAAGCATCATTACAAACAAAGCTAGTGGAAGTGATGGAATTCCAGTTGAGCTATTTTGAATACTGAAAGATGATGCTGTGAAAGTGCTGCAATCAATATGCCAGCAAATTTGGAAAACACAGCAGTGGCCACAGGACTGGAAAAGGTCAGTTTTCATTCCATTCCCAAAGAAAGGCAATGCCAAAGAATGCTCAAACTACCACACAATTGCACTCATCTCTTATGCTAGCAAAGTAACGCTCAAAATTCTCCAAGCCAGGCTTCAACAGGACATGAACTGTGAACTTCCAGATGTTCAAGTTGGTTTTAGAAAGTCAGAGGAACCAGAGATTAAATTGCCATAATCCACTGGATCATCAAAAAAGCAAGAGAGTTTCAGAAAACATCTATTTCGGCTTTATTGACTATGGCACCACCTTTGACCGTGTGGATCAAAACAAACTGTGGAAAATTCTTCAAGAGATGGCAGGTCAGACCACCTGACCAGCCTCCTGAGAAATCTGTATGCAGGCCAGGAAGCAACAGTTAGAACTGGACATGGAACAACAGACTGGTTCAAATCTGGAAAAGAGTACGTCAAGGCTGTATATAGTCACCCTGCTTATTTAGCTTAAATGCAGAGTACATAATGATGAATGCTGGACTGGATGAAGCAAAACCTGGAATCAAGATTGCCAGAAGAAATATCAATAACCTCAGACATACAGATGACACCACTTTTATGGCAGAAAGTGAAGAACTAAAGAGCCTCTTGATGAAAGTGAAAGAGGAGAGTGAAAAAATTGGCTTAAAACTCAACATTCAGAAAACTAAGATCATGGCATCTAGTCCATCACTTCATGGCAAATAGATGGGGAAACATTGGAAACAGTGAGAGACTATTTTTTGGGTTCAAAAATCACTGTAGATGGTGCCTGAAGGCATAAAATTAAAAGATATTTGATCCTTGGAAGAAAAGTTATGACCAACCTAGACAGCTTATTAAAAAGCAGAGACATTTGCCAACAAAGGTTCGTTTAGTGAAAGCTATGGTTTTTTTCCACTAGTCACGTATGGATTTGAGAGTTGGACTATAAAGAAAGCTGAGCACCAAAAAATTGATGCTTTTGAACTGTGGTGTTAGAAAAGACTCTTGAGAGTCCCTTGGACAGCATGGAGATCCAACCAGTCCATCCTGAAGTCCATCCATTGATGTAGTCCAACCAGCATCAATCCTGAAGCTGAAACTCCAATACTTTAACCACCTGACTCATTTGAAAAGACCTTGATGCTGACAAAGATTGAAGGCAGGAGAAGGGGACGGCAGAGGATGAGATGATTGGATGGCATCACTGACTCAATAGACATAAGTTTGAGTAAACTCTGGGAGTTGGTGATGGACAGGGAAGCCTGGCATGCTGCAATCCATGGGGTCACAAAGAACTGGACTGATTGAGGGATTAAACTGAACCGAACTGAAAAACATCCAACTCTCTAAAGACCTGACCCTCCAGTCGCTAGAGCATAGAGTGCCTCAGTCTACCCTGAACTCCTTCAAGGGTTGTTGAAGGTCAACAGCTATTGTGGCATGGGGTTTAATCTCCATAGATGTAGATGGCAAATGTCTTTCTCAGTCACTCATTCACAATGCTCTTGTTAAGTGCCAATTTGTAGTTCACAGGAGTATGAAGTGTCTAATGAATCTCTTTGGGGAAATATCCAGAAAACAGTTAAGCACCCACAAATGAAGAAGAGAAGGATTCAAAGTGTAGACCTAGTCAGACTGTGAACAGTGCAGCCACTGAAATACATACTATTGTCAAGGTAGAGTGTGCAGAGTAGAAAGAAAAGAAGGTGAGACAGAGCCTTGAGAATTCCACTCTTAAGGGTGTGCAAGTCTGAAGTGAGGAAGGGAAAGCCAAACCATCCAGAAAGTAATTAAAAATATCCACATTAGAATATGTCAAAGGATAAAAAGTTTCAAATGTTTCCATCAATTAAGTGTGGTTCTGATAGTTTCATGAATTTTCCAACAACAACAAAAAAAAGGAATCTCAGTGGGATGATGGATTGTGAGTGGATGAAATGAGCATAAAGCAAGTGTAGGATAAGCAAAAGTTGGCAGGGTATAGAGAATGTTCATCTCAAACTAATTATCTTAAAAAAAAAAGGGAATTTTGTTCTACCAGTATATAATTGAAGTTATAGGACTCTGATTCAGAGGCCAGAATTCAAGGAACAATATTTTTCCAGAACTTGTTGTGAACATTTGAGTTAAATAAAGAAGATAATTTGTAATGAATATAAAGTGAGCTTCAAAATTTTTATTCCAATCACTTTTTTTTTTTTTTTGGTATTTCACT
>SJYQ01004888.1:74706-107814 GCA_006410935.1 Redunca redunca
TAATAATTGGTGGGGTATACATATAAATTTACATTTTAATGATTTTTCTTTTTAAGCTGAGAAAAGTTTAAAAGGAAAAAAAAACCGCTGCTATAGAAAAAGAACCATGGTCTAAATGGTGTTACCAATAAGAAAATTGTTTTACCATCAACTAATGAAAATAGTTGATCAAGGAGATCAAACCAGTCAATCTTAAGAGAGATCAACCCTGAATATTCACTGGAAGGACGGAGGGTGAAGCTTAAGTTCCAATATTTTGGTCATCTGATGCAAAGAGATGGCTCATTGGAACAGTCCCTGATGCTGGGAAGGACAAAGGCAGAAGGAGAAGACGATGGCAGAGGATGAGATGGCTGGATGGCATCACCAATACAATGAAGATGAACTTGGGCAAACTCTGGGAAATGTTGAGGGACAGGGAGACCTGGCATGCTACAGTCCATGGGGTTGCAAAGAGTCAGACCTGACTGGGTGATTGAACAACAACAAATGAAAGTAACTATAAAAACCTTGGGAAAATATTTTCCATTTTAAAAGAGTCCCAGGAATTTCCAAACTCAGTGAAAACATCCTAAGGACAAAGTTATCATAAATGAGAATTAATGTTGGTTTATTTTTATTCATCCTTCTATTTGAAAGCTTAGTTTATAGATTACTTTCTATGAATATTTATTTGATAGAATGTAAAATATTAACGATGTATAATGGACACACTCATGAAAAACACTATATTTAACACATATGAAATTTCAAAAGAAAAAAAATCCCATGGACAGTAGAGCCTGGCAGGCTACTGGGATGACAATATTTATAGTGATAATTTTTATAAATATTCAGTTCAGTTCAGTTCAGTCGCTCAATCTTGCCCAACTCTTTGCGTCCCCATGAATTGCAGCATGACAGGCCTCCCTGTCCATCACCAACTCCCGGAGTTCAAACAGAATCGCATCCATCAAGTCAGTGATGCCATCCGGCCATCTCATCCTCTGTCGGCCCCTTCTTCTCCTGCCCCCAATCCCTCTCAGCATCAGAGTCTTTTCCAATGAGTCAACTCTTCGTATGAGGTGGCCAAAGTACTGGAGTTTCAGCTTTAGTATCATTCCTTCCAAAGAAATCCCAGGGCTGATCTCTTTCAGAACGGACTGGTTAGATCTCCTTGCAGTCCAAGGGACTCTCAAGAGTCTTCTCCAACACCACAGTTCAAAAGCATCAATTCTTCAGTGCTCAGCTTTCTTCACAGTCCAACTCTCACATCCATACATGACTACTGGAAAAACCATAGCTTTGACTAGACGGACCTTAGTCAGCAAAGTAACGTCTCTGCTTTTGAATATGCTGCCTAGGTTGCTCATAACTTTTCTTCCAAGGAGTAAGTGTCCTTTAATTTCATGGCTGCAGTCACCATCTGCAGTGATTTTGGAGCCCCCCAAAATAAAGTCTGACACTGTTTCCACTGTTTCCCCATCTATTTCCCATGGAGTGATGGGACTGGATGCCATGATCTTTGTTTTCTGAATGGTGACCTTTAAGCCAACTTTTTCACTCTCCTCTTTCACTTTCATCAGGAGGCTTTTTAGTTCCTCTTCACTTTCTGCCATAAGGGTGGTGTCATCTGCATATCTGAGGTTATTGATATTTCTCCCAGCAATCTTGTTTCCACCTTGTGTTTCTTCCAGTCCAGTGTTTCTCATGATGTACTCTGCATAGAAGTTAAATAAAGCAGGGTGACAATATACAGCCTTGACGTACTCCTTTTCCTATTTGGAACCAGTCTGTTGTTCCATGTCCAGTTCTAACTGTTGCTTCCTGGCCTGCATACAGGTTTCTCAAGAGGCAGGTTAGGTGGTCTGGGATTCCCTCTCTTTCAGAATTTTCCACAGTTTATTGTAATCCACACAGTCAAAGGCTTTGGCATAGCCAATAAAGCAGAAATAGATGTTTTCCTGGAACTCTCTTGCTTTTTCCATGATCCAGCAGATGTTGGCAATTTGATCTCTGGTTCCTTTGCCTTTTCTAAAACCAGCTTGAACCATGAACATCACGGAGTTCATGGTTCATGTATTGCTGAAGCCTGGCTTGGAGAATTTTGAGCATTACTTTACTAGCATGTAAGATGAGTGCAATTGTGTGGTAGTTTGAGCATTCTTTGGCATTGCCTTCTTTGGAACTGGAATGAAAACTGACCCTTTCTAGTCCTTTGGCCACTGCTGAGTTTTCCAGATTTGTTGGCATATTGAGTGCCACACTTTCACAGCATCATCTTTCAGGATTTGAAATAGCTCAACTGGAATTCCATCACCTCCACTAGATTTGTTCGTAGTGATGCTTTCTAAGGCCCACTTGACTTCACATTCCAGGATNAACCTCATTCCATAGTTCATCAGGCACTCTATCTATCAGATCTAGGCCCTTAAACCTATTTCTCACTTCCACTGTATAATCATAAGGGATTTGATTGAGGTCATACCTGAATAGTCTAGCAGTTTTCCCTGCTTTCTTCAATTTGAGTCTGAACTTGGTAATAAGGAGTTCATGATCTGAGCCACAGCCAGCTCCTGGTCTTGTTTTTGTTGATTGTATAGAGCTTCTCCATCTCTTGCTGCAGAGAATATAATCAATCTGATTTCGGTGTTGACCATCTGGTAATGTCCATGTGTAGAGTCTTCTCTTGTGTTGTTGGAAGAGAGTGTTTGTTATGACCAGTGCATTTTCTTGGCAAAACTCTATTAGTCTTTGCCCTGCTTCATTCCACATTCAAAGGCCAAATTTGCCTGTTACTCCAGGTGTTTCTTGACTTCCTACATTTGCATTCCAGGCCCCTATAATGAAAAGGACATCTTTTTTGGGTTTTAGTTCTAAAAGGTCTTGTAGGTCTTCATAGAGCCGTTCAACTTCAGCTTCTTCAGCATTACTTGGATTACTGTGATATTGAATGGTTTGCCTTGGAAATGAACAGAGATCATTCTGTCGTTTTTGAGATTGCATCCAAGTACTGCATTTCGGACTCTTTTGTTGACCATGATGGCTACTCCATTTCTTCTGAGGGATTCCTGCCCGCAGTAGTAGATATAATGGTCATCTGAGTTAAATTCACCCATTCCAGTCCATTTTAGTTCTCTGATTCCTAGAAAGTTGACGTTCACTCTTGCCATCTCTTGTTTGACCACTTCTAATTTGCCTTGATTCATGGACCTGACATTCCAGGTTCCTATGCATTATTGCTCTTTACAGCATCAGACCTTGCTTCTATCACCAGTCACATCCACAGCTGGTATTGTTTTTGCTTTGGCTCCATCCCTTCATTCTTTCTGGAGTTATTTCTCCATTGACCTCCAGTAGCATATTGGACACCTATTGACCTGGGAGGTACCTCTTTCAGTATCCTATCATTTTGCCTTTTCATACTGTTCATGGGGTTCTCAAGGCAAGAATACTGAAGTGGTTTGCCATTCCCTCCTCCAGTGGACCACATTCTGTCAGACCTCTCCACCATGACCCGCCCACCCTGGGTTGCCCCGCAGGCATGGCTTAGTTTCATTGGGTTAGACAAGGCTGTGGTCCTAGTGTGATTAGATTGACTAGTTGTCTGTGAGTATGGTTTCAGTGTGTCTGCCCTCTGATGCCCTCTTGCAACACCTACCATCTCACTTGGGTTTCTGTTACCTTGGGCGTGGGGTATCTCTTCACGTCTGCTCCAGCAAATCATAGCCGCTGCTCCTTACCTTGGATAAGGGGTATCTCCTCCCGCTGCCCTTCCTGACCCTCAACGTGGGATAAGACATGGGACTACAAAACTGTTTTGCAAGGCAACACTGCCTGTGCAACCACCAAGCGATGCTGGATGGTGAGTCGTATATAAGACTATATTTTTACTGTCATGATTAACTCATATTCATCTCTATATTCCATAGTTTCTGCTTCAATATATTAATATATATTAAAATGTCAATTAATAACTAGATAAGTGTTTTTAATATGCTTCTTTGAGTTTTTTGTTCTTGTAACGATACCAATATGGTCAAAACAGTTCAATTAATTAGCATTTGCTGCTGCTGCTAAGTCATTTCAGTTGTGTCTGACTCTGTGCATCCCCATGGGCGGCAGCCCACCAGGCTCCCCCGTCCCTGGGATTCTCCAGGCAAGAACACTGGAGTGGGTTGCCATTTCCTTCACCAATGCATGAAAGTGAAAAGTAAAGTGAAGTGGCTCAGTTGTGTCCGACCCTCAGCGACCCCATGGACTGCAGCCTTCCAGGCTCCTTCGTCCATGGGATTTTCCAGGCAAGAGTACTGGAGTGGGGTGCCACTGCCTTCTCCGAGTTAGCATTTAATTACCAGTTATTTAATTCACTTGTAACGCTTTCAAAAACAAACAAAAAAAATCACTAAAAAGATCATGACAAACTATTACAAATATGTAAGTTTAAATTAGGCTTCCCTGATGGCTTACTATTTCTTATCATTATAAAGAACAAAATTTGAATATCGCAAAACACATGAAAAAACAAATTGGGTGAAAGAAAAACAAAGCGTCTAATATAGCAGGAAGAGAAAAGAAAAAAAACAAATACATAAATTCAGAGTAATCAATTCCAGTAAATTCAAAGTAATTGCTTGTAAAGCTTTGCTTCACTGGCTAATGTTGTTCATTGACTAATGTTGCTAAGTCATGCTTAATTCTTTACAACCCTATGGATTGCAGCTCTCCAGGCTTCCCTGTCCTTCACTAACTCCAGGTATTTGCTACAATTCCTGTTCACTAAGTTGGTGATGCTTTCTAACCATCTCACCCTCTGCCTCCCCCTTCTCCTTTTGTCTTTAATTTTTCCAAGCATCTGGGTCTTTTCCAGTGAGTCAGCTCTTCACGTCAGTTGGCCAAAGTATTGGAGATTCAGCCTCAGCATCAGTCCTTCCAGTGAATATTTTGGGTTGATTTCCTTTATAATTGACTGGTTTCATTGGCTATAATCTCTGCATATGCTTTCATCTGATTAAAAAAAAAAAAGTTGAAAATGAAACTAGTCAATGATGAAGTAGGATTAAAAAAAAAAAAAACTGTAAATTCCTGTGGTAGTAATACAAACTTTGATAAGTCAAGAAACATTCATCCAGAACAGAGCTCCTCAACTTTAGCACTACTGACAGTTTTGGTCAATGATCTGCTATGGAGGTTGCCCTATGAATATCAGAATGAACATATGGTAATATATTTGACATCTACCTTCTAGATGTCAGTATATAGAAGAAATTGCCTTATTCACCAACTCCTATGAGAGCCCAAACTGTCTCCAGGTATTCCCAAATGTCCTCTAGGGGAAAATCATACCCTTTGAGAATCATTAAGGTAGACAATTCTATAATCAAAGCTATGGTTTTTCCAGTAGTCTTGTATGAATGTGAGAGTGGTACCATAAAGAAGACTGACCATTGAAGAATGATGCTTTTGAACTATGATGTTGGAGGAGACTGCTGCTAAAACTGAAGCTCCAGTACTTTGGCCACATGATGCAAAGAGTCAGCTCATTGGAAAAGACCCTGATTCTGGGAAAGATTGAAGGCAGGAGGAAAAGGGGACAACAGAGGATGAGATAGTTGGATAGCATCACTGACTTGATGGACATGAGTTTGAGCAAGCTCTGGGAGATAGTGAAGGACAGGGAAGCCTGATGTGCTCCAGTCCCTAGGACGGCAAAGAGTTGGACACTAGTGAGTGACTGAACAATGACAAGGTAGACAATAGAGCTCTGCCATGCTACATAAGGACCTTAGAATGAAAAGTAAAAGAAAGTGAATCTCAGTCATGTTCAACTCTTTGTTACCCCATAGACTGTAGCTTCTGTCCATGGAATTTTCCAGACAAGAATACTAGAGTGGATAGCCACTCCCTTTTCCAGGGAGTCTTCCTGACCCTGGGACCGAACCTGGAACTCCTGCATTGCAGGCAGATTCATTACTGTCTGAGCCACCAGGGAAGCTCTTAGCATAAAATGCATGACATAATTCTGTTAAGTCAGAGATTACTTACATATTTATGCAATTATTTGCAGTTTACTGAAAGTGAAAGCAAGAATGGCTTATTTCCTGGCACTGTGTTAAAAAAGCTTGTAAAGTTTTAAAGGAATTATTGATTTTTAAATCTTGCTTTTCTGAGTTTACATATTTGAGAGCTATGGCAAATAACAGAATAATACACTTAGTAAAAACTAATGTGCTGGAAATTTGAGGCAAGATTGTGTTTCATTCAGGGTGAAAGTTAGTGATTATCACTGTCAATTATTCTAACACTATAATTTGAAATACTTCTGTAAGGAAATAATAAATTATTTACTGCTTCTCAAAAACTAAATTAAGAATCAAAGAAAAGTGGTATCTATTTCAATAAAACTCTTTGACTGTATTTACTGAATTTATTTTCTATTGTAACATGTAACTTTCCTCAGCTTCATACTGTATGCCCAGAACTCTCCCAAAAGCCATATTCCTTCTCATTTTCTGTTTCATGTCATTCTTCCCTAGTGGATAAGGTATGACTTTTTTGATGGGTGGGCAGAAAGTGAGCCTGGGGAGATAGATCAACCCTTTCTTTCTACATATTCCTACCAACAAGCATGGACTTTCTTCCTAACAACATAAAACCTACAAGAGTTGTGGGATAGGCCTGTGATTATCAAGCTGTTTAAATGACTGACTGGATGTCTACCTAGTTCAGAGATAACATATTTGTAAGCAGAAACATCTATCTAGGGGAAAAAAAAATGCCAAGTTTTAGCTGGCCTCCATGTCTATCAATTGGTTTTGAACAGAACACAGAGTGTTCTGTATTGAATTTTAAATGATTATGAGAACGTCTCTGTGGCAGAGACCTGGAGTTGCTTTATAACATCTTCTAGCTGTGGAGTGCTGCATAGTTAGGCATGAGGCATGGCTCAGTCAGGTAATGGGAGATAGAAAACTAATGTGCCTTATATCTAAAAGATAAAGTTAAAAATGTTCCTTCAGTGTCTTAGAATGTAAACCATGCATTGACCAAGACCATGGTGTTTGAGAAAACTGCAGGGAAGATTCAGAATATTGGTGTGTGTTGGCTGCTTTTGGCTACTGTGAGAAAAGCCCTATAAAAGAGATAATTTTGATGTAGAGACAGATTGGAACACAAGAGCTTTGATAAGTAAAACATTCTAAACTGCCTGAACACCCCATTTCTGCAGACTACATAGCAAGGCCAAAGACGTTATGAACCTCAAAACTGTGGTCTTAGTAGGATATGAGACTTAAGCTTTATGAAACTCTGGAACCTGGAGAAAGGGATTGGATTAAGGTGCTGTCTTTTAACCAAAGTCCATGGCTTTAGGTAGCTTCAACAGCAATAGGGACATGGGAGGCAAGGTGACCAATGATTCCATCTTGCCCAGGACAGAAGAAGCCCTGAGATGCAATTTTTCCATTTGAAAATCAAGTCAGTTTTGGCCAAAGAGAGGGAACTAAAAATCCCTGGATAGAGCTCAAACAACCATAATTATATATTAATCTTCAAGTTTAAAAAGTAAGTCTAAACTAGATGATTTATAGTGACCTGATGATGGCACCCCACTCTAGTACTCTTGCCTGGAAAATCCAATGGATGGAGGAGCCTGGTGGGCTGCAGACCATGGGGTTGCTAAGAGCTGGACACGACTGAGTGACTTCACTTTCCCTTTCAAGCATTGGAGAAGGAAATGGCAACCCACTCCAGTGTTCTTGCCTGGAGAATCCCAGGGACGGGGGAGCCTGGTGGGCTGCTGTCTCTGGGGTCGCACAGAGTCGCACACAACTGAAGTGACTTAGCAGAGGCAGCGGTAGCAGATGTAGCAAAAGTAAAAGTGCTCTTGACAAGCCAATTCTGAGTTGATTTCCTGGGAGCTGTCCTTGGAGAATCAACTTCCCCAGATTCTACTGTTGCTGGGAGGAAGCCAACTCTGACTCCATGTTGGAACTATTTTCTTTGACTTGCTTTTCATTTCTTTTGTTATTATAATCATATGGAATGGTTCGCCTCAAAGAATCCTGCCCCTCTGCCTGGCTGTTAAACTAGAGTGCCTTTGTTCAGACCCTTGTCCACCTGTGGATGGCAGGAAGGAAGAAATTAACACATCCCCTTCCTGAGGCTTGCCATTCTAGGAGATGTTTGCAAAATTAATGGCCTTTTTACTTTGCTTCCTCACCTCCCTTCGTCTCTGATCTATAAAAGAACCTGGTATCCAGACACTGGTAAGATGGTTATTTTGGAGTGCTAGCCTGCCATCTTCATGGTCTGCTGCCTCTCCAATTAAAGTCTCTCCCTTCCCTCAACACCTCATCTCTCGGATTCATTGACCTGTTGTGTGGTGAGCAGAGCAAGCTTGGACTTGGTAACACTATGCATAGTTTAATGTCAGGAGCCACATGTAATTGCTGAGCACATGAAATGTTAAAACGTGGGGATTACAAATTGAGAAATATTTTAAATGTGAAAGATACAATATCTCAACTACAGTATTAAAAAATAATGTAAAATATCTCATTCATATATTTACATTGATTACTTGCTGAAATAAATATTTTTGATATATTGGGTTAAATATATTATAAGAAATTAATGTTACCTGATTCTTTTTATGCTTTAATGTGGTTACTAGGCAACTTAAAATTCTAGATGTGGCATAAATTCTATTTCTATTGGATAACACTGTGCTAGACTTTCTAATGATTCTTTTTAGCTCATAATCTCCTGTTAAATTCTAAAATTTCTTTGCTAGTAATTGATAGGCTTACATAATACTCTTCTCATTTCAAATCTGAAAACTATTTTTTAAGCTTCTCCAAAAAATATCACTTGAAAAGAAGCTCATTTCCAATTTGAAAAAAAAAAAATCACTCAAGATATTATGACAGTCATATCTCGTTGCCTAAGACGTAAATACAATGCATACATAGATGTAGTTAAACCACACAGATGTTCATTGCATATGTGAGTTTTGAAACCTCCTGATGGGCTAAATAAATTACATAAATTTGTACTGTTAATTACTCTCCAAAGGGCAATGTCAAAATGATAGATGGATAGTTCTGATTATTGAATGTTCTCTGTCAAACATAAAAAAAAGAATTTGATCAATATAACCAGAGTGATTTTTTCTGAGGTACATAGTACTTTGATCAATATTTTCCTCTGGGCTTTTGCTTCTTTCTTAGTTCCCTCTTATGATAATCATTAAAATAAACAGCTCACCATAATCTACTAATTGTTAAACTAGATTTTGGAATAATCTTCATTAAAAAAGAAATGAAATGGTAATATCACTAATTAGCATCATGCTGCTGCTGCTGCTAAGTCACTTCAGTCGTGTCCGACTCTGTGCGACCCCATAGACGGCAGCCCACCAGACTCCCCCATCCCTGGGATTCTCCAGGCAAGAACACTGGAGTGGGTTGCCATTTCTTTCTCCAATGCATATAAGCGAAAAGTGAAAGTGAAGTTGCTCGGTTGTGTCTGACTCTTAGCCATCCCATGGACTGCACCCTACCAGACTCCACTGCCCATGGGATTTTCCAGGCAGGAGTACTGGAGTGGGGTGCCATTGCCTTCTCCAAATTATCATCATACTTATTCTATTATCATTATCCATAGCCTTTTGTTTTTATCCATTCAATTCTTCTTTGTCTTTTAAGCATAGGAAATCACAAATGTTAGAACATAACAAACATGCCTTAACTCTTGCTTGTCATATATTTGTCAGGAAAAATTTTCAATCACTTTTTCCTGAATACAATGCTTATCATTTTATAGACAACAGTTCATGATCTGTTGACAATTTATGAACCTCTGAAAAAAATATGATGCTAATGGGTTGATGTATAACAAATGAGAAAAGGATTTATCAGCCGGCTGGAAAAGGATGAGTGTGCTAAGTGATAGCAAAGGAAGAAAGAATTGACATCTTTTCCGTATGACCATTGTGTAAACCCAGTTCTCCTAGGCTAAGAAAGTATAGCCCACAAGTTAAAACCAACATGCAACATACTGAAGAGGTAGCAATTCAGTCCAGAAGCTAGAATGGCAACTATTTGTGATCTTGCTAGATGAAAAATCGGTTCCAAAGAAATTTACCCATTATAGGAACAGCAAGAGAGATGCAACAGTCTATGAGATCTTCTTGACTGGTAAGTGGGTTACAGAATTTTCTTTGTATCAAATCCCTGAAGTTTTATTTGGGTGAATAAGGGATGGTGTGTACATTGCACTAGATGGTGGAACAAACTTGATTAAAATAGACAGGCATTTACTAAGACGTGGGGCTTTCCTGGTGGCTAAAGTGGTAAAGAAATATCCCTGTATTGCAGGAGATCCGGGTTTGATCCTGGATTTGGAAGATACCCTGGAGAAGGGCATGGCCACCCATTCTAGAATCCTTGCCTGGAGAATCCCCATGGACAGAGGAGCCTAGTGGGCTAAGGACCATGGAGTCCCACAGAGTCAGACACAACTGAGTGACTAAGTGCAGTTTTACTAAGACATACAAAAAGGAAAAAGTCCCTCTTCTTCTTCTTCTTTACCATCCACATTACCCACAGAATACTTTATTTCTACTTCTGTTGAGTTTATTTTTTCCCTCATACCAAGCAACTATTTGACTACAGCTGGGTTCCTACAATTGGATTTTTTTTTTTTAGATTTATTTATTTATTTATTTTAATTTTAATTTTTACTTTATTTTACTTTACAATACTGTATTGGTTTTGCCATACATTAACATGAATCCGCCATGGGTGTACATGAGTTCCCAATCCTGAACCCCCCTCCCACCTCCTACCCCATATCATCTTTCTGGATCATTCCCATGCACCAGCCCCAAGCATCCTGTATCCTGTATTGAACATAGACTGGTGATTTGTTTCTTACATGATAGTATACATGTTTCAGGGCCATTCTTCCAAATCATCCCACCCTCTCCCTCTCCCTCAGAGTCCAAAAGTCCATTCTATATATCTTTGTCTCTTTTGCTGTCTCGCATACAGGGTTATCATTACCATCTTTCTAAATTCCATATATATGTGTTAGTATACTATATTGGTGTTTTTCTTTCTGGCTTACTTCACTCTGTATAATTGGCTCCAGTTTCATCCATCTCATTAGAACTGATTTAAATGTATTCTTTTTAATGGCTGAGTTATACTCCATTGTGTATATGTACAGTTCTTATCCTATCTATGTGAGAGTGACATCAAATCCCATGGGTTAAGGGCAAAACAAAACTACCCACCCCACAACACTCATAGGCACATACTTCAAATGCCAATCTTGTGATTGCAATTGCCCATGTGCTTCTGACTATTGATATAAGTTAAGTGTTCCCAAGACCTCCATAGTTCAGTTCAGTCACTCAGTCATATCCCACTCTTTGAAAATCCATGGACTATAGCATGCCAGGCTTCCCTGTCCATCACCAACTCCCAGAGCTTGCTCAAACTCATGTCCATTGAGCCAGTGATGCCATCCAATCATCTCATCCTCCCTTGTCCCCTTCTTCTCCTGCCTTCAATCTTTCCCTTTTGGGTTCAATTAATTTGCTAATGCTTGTCACAGAACTCAAGAAGAATTTGTGTGCTAGATGACTAGTTATTATAAAAGGATATAACTCAAGGAGAGTTGGATGGAAAAGATGCATAAGGTATGTAGGAAGAGGCTCAGACTCCAGGCACATTGCCTTCCCACCTCCAGGAGTTTATTCACCTAGAAACTCTCTGACCCACACTTTCATCCAGAATTTTATGGAGGCTTTATTATGTAGGTATGTTCAATGAAGTTACTGGCTTTTAGGGACTAAGTCAATCTCCAGCCCCTCTCTCCTCCCTGGGGTCAGACATTGGGGGCTAGGCTGAAAGTCCCAATCACCTTTGTGGTTCCCCTAGCAAAAAATCCCCAAACTTAGAGAATTTCCAAGCCACCTCATTAACATAAACTCAGGCGTGGATGAAAAGAGCTTGCTATGAATAACAAAAGATACCTTTGTTTCCCTTATCACTTAGGAAATTTCAAAGTTCTTGGGAGCTCTGTGACAAGAACAAGGACCAGGACCAGATATGGTCCCTGGTGGCTCAGAGGTAAAGAATCTGCCTTCAGTGCAGAAGACATGACTTCAGTCCCTGGGTTGGGAAGATCCCCTGAGGAAGGAAATGACAATCCATTCAAGTATTCTTGTCTGGAAAATTCCATGGACAGAGGAGCCTGGCGGGCTACAGTTCATGGGATTGCAAAGAGTCAGATACCACTGAGCAAGTAACACTTTCACTTTTAAGATCAAATATACAGTATATATCACTGTCTGTCACAGAGATACAAGGATAAAGAATGCAGGGAAATAAGAGAGGCAGAAAACAGGAGGAGGGCTGGACACAGAGAGAAATTAAGTTGCTTTAATTATGTCCAACTCTTAGCAACACTACGGATGGTAGCCCACCAGGCTTCTCTGTCCATGGGATTCTCCAAGCAAGAACAACTGGAATGGGTTGCCATGACCTCCGGGGAATCTTCCCGACCCAGGGATCGAAACTCCATCTGTTATGTGTCCTGATTTTCCTGACCAGGGATCAAATCGAATATAGCTTGTTTCTCAGACACTGTCAGGTGAGTTCTTTACAACTAGCACCACCTGGGAAGCCCAAAGTAGAGCTAACAGTCTCATTATCTTACATGAGTAAGTGCACATGAGGAAAAGAATGCACAAAGATACTTTAAAAAGTATGAGAACATTTCCTCTAGTGTTACTGTAGTTTTCACATAATTCTTTTAAAGAATGAATTAATTTATTCACTCAAGTTATACTTATTGACCATCTATGATTGGCCCTCTTCTCCCCACCACACATCTGAATGTTCCAGGGAATAAGATAATTCTGAGATTGTTCTTGCCCTTTAGGTGCCTATACTTTTATTGGCTTGCATTCAAAGAAACTGGTATTTATGTTCAGTTGTTAATTACTCATTTCCATTTCCATCTGTTTGGCGTAACATCATGAAGCACTTGCTTGCTTGTGGTCATTTTAAAATACACAGAGTAGCACAAACTTGAGTCACGTCTCATGATACTGATATGACACTCTGTACACATCTCTGACTTGGTACTTGATGATTCTCATCCAGCCTGCTGGTTCCAAGGTAGCACTAATTCTATTTAGGTTATCTTCCTAGAAATTGTGAAGTTTTGTTTAACTTGACAATAAGCTAAACACACAAAGGCATCTGTTATTTACTTTTTGAGTTATATCCTTCCTTCTTTTACAGGTTATTCCATTTCCGCTCAGTCACTCAGTTGCTCAGTTGTGTCCTATTCTTTGGGACTCCATGGACTATAGCCCACCAGGCTCTTCTGTCCATGAAATTTTTCAGGAAAGAATATTGGAGCAGGTGCCCATTCCCTACTCCAGGGGATCTTCCTGACCCAAGGATTGAACCTGTGTCTCTTGCATCTCCTGCATTAGCAAGTGGATTTTTTATTTTTTTTAATCACTGTGCCATCTGGGAAGCCCCCATATTACACTTGATCTTAACTATAAGCCCAAGAAGGCCAATTTCATTGAGTTAGTTGGTAAGATCGATGTAGGTGTTTAATGATAAGAGGAATAACATAAATGATTTAAGTTAATAAGTATGTAATCCATTGATTAACAGTTTATTTAGATAATTACATACACATTTCTAGGCTTCCCTGGTGGTCAGCAGTAAAGAATTTGTGTGCAATGAACAAGATGGGGAAGACACAGTTTCTATCTCCGGATTGGGAAAATCCCTTGGGGAAGGAAATGGCAACCCCCTCCAGTATTCTTGCCTGGGAAATCCTATGGACAGAGGAGCCTAATGGGCTACAGTCCATAGGGTGGCAAAGACTGAGCATGCAGCACACAAATATGTTTCTAATTTAGAGTAGTTTTTCACAAAAAAGTGTTAGATTTAAAGAACAGTATCACTATGAAAATGTTTTTTTTTATTTCCTTCTGAAATCTCATGACTGTTAATATAATATTATGTTGAGCTTTGAATACTCCAACAGTATTCTGCTTAAACTCACCCTTCTTTCTCTCTCACATACATACTCTCACACACACACACACACACACACACACACACACACCCTCCCTCAGCCTTCACAAAATTCTACTCCATTTCCTGAGTAATGCAAAGCTAAATGATTTCCTGAATACTGAAAAGCTAAATGATTTATGAATTCACTTTTTGAGAAATATCTTTTTTCCTTTGGGTACCTACAATGATGGAAAACATTTTTGAGATAAATTTTTTGTTGTTGTTTTGGAATTAAAGTTTAAGATTGCTGACATAATGTGAGAGATTTTAAAGTCATTTTTAGAAGTATTAGGTTCAAACTCTCTTTCTGTGAAATTACACTATGAATGAATCCGTTTGACTACTTGAAAGAATATTTCCACTAAGTATTACATGCTTCCGTAGAGAACTAGAAACATTCTTTTGCCCTATTTGATCCTTGAGAGTATATTCTCCATGGCCCAATTGATTTCTCAGGATTCTGTCTTTTTTAGAAGAGTATGTCAGCTCTCAAGTGTCCACTAATTCTTTTTATCTGGTGTGGTCTCTTTAAAACCTGCAAGCATGCTTGGGTTATCAGATCTCCTTTTAAATGCTGCCATTCATCTGTTCAATTTAATGCTTGCTCAGGAGGAGTTACAGTATTGACTAAAGTCTATGCCACAATGCAGTCTGGAAAATGAGAAAAGAAAGAAAGGCAGGCCAGGCTAAGTATACCATTAACTCTGCCTAAGACTCCAACACATCAATAGCACATTAGACCTAATCATGTTTTATACAGTAGTCAACCACAGAAAAGAATAATCAGAGATATTTATTCAGAGAGAAACACATTCAGTCTTTCAAACACTTGCTATTCTTTTCACCCTTGAAAATGATGTGTCCTGATTAGTTTTCATCTGGAAGATGCATTTTTCTCTCTTAAAAATTAAAACATGCCCTACTTGAAAGAATAGAAATACAAGAAAAAAGATGTCATTTTTGCCTTGTACAATGCTTAAAAAACTCTTATTAAACAGAAATAAATAGACTAAGGACATTCTTGTTGGAAGATAATATTATTGTGTTATATATTGATTGAAGAGGAATGAAAATGTGGCCCCGTTTCAACATTCTATGGAACAGACCTACTTCATACTCATTCAGTTCAGTTCAGTTCAGTCACTCAGTCATGTCCGACTGTTTGTGACCCCATGAATCGCAGCACTCCAGGCCTCCCTGTCCATCACCATCTCCCGGAGATCACTCAGATTCACGTCCATCGTGTCCGTGATGCCATCCAGCCATCTCATCCTCTGTCGTCCCCTTCTCCTCCTGCCTCCAACCCCTCCCAGCATCAGAATCTTTTCCAATGAATCAACTCTTCGCATGAGGTGGCCAAAGTACTGGAGTTTCAGCTTCAGCATCATTCCTTCCAAAGAAATCCCAGGGTTGATCTCCTTCAGAATGGACTGGTTGGATCTCCTTGCAGTCCAAGGGACTCTCAAGAGTCTTCTCCAACACCACAGTTCAAACACATCAATTCTTCGGCGCTCAGCCTTCTTCACAGTCCAACTCTCACATCCATACATGACCACAGGAAAAACCATAGCCTTGACTAGACGGACCTTAGTAGGCAAGGTAATGTCTCTGCTTTTGAATATACTATCTAGGTTGGTCATAACTTTTCATCCAATTATGTCTCAAAGCAGTAAAACTTGCTTTTTATTTATAGTAGCTATTATAGAAGAAATTCACCAAAATGATACTTATGTTGACAGCCTGTAGTAGAAACAACAACAAAAAATGCATGATGAGGCACTTCAGTCATATCCAACTCTGTAACCCTATGGACTGTAGTCTACCAGGCTCCTCTCTTCATGGAATTCTCCAGGCAAGAATATCAGAGTGGGTTGCCATGTCCTCCTCCAGGGGATCTTCCCGACACAGGGATCAAACCCATGTCTATGACATCTCCTGCACTGGCAAGCAGGTTCTTTACAACTAGCACCACCTGGGAAGTTATAATACATATGTGTGTGTATACACACACACATATATACACACATGCATATATATGACTTCCTGTGCAGCATGTTTCAACCACTGCTTAAAGAAAATATAGGTATTCCATAAGCTGTAATGATTTATTACTTTACTAAAATATTTTCTCAATTCTCAGAAATAATCAATACATATGATGCTTTCCATTTTAGGTTTTTCAAGTCATTTTTCGTACACTATTGACAATTGCCACCTCTAACCAAATAAATGACCAAAACCTAATAGAATGTTTTGAAACTGACAGACTTAGAGCATAATGGCATCAGATTCTCTTTCCTCTTATAGACAAATATAAGTTACAGAAACAATGTAGAAAATAGTTTAACATATCACTGATGTTTCATGAATATCAGCTGAACTGGTGCAGGAATCTTCCAGTTGCTTCAGGCATACACACATATGGAGGAAAACACACATGTGCACGTGATAAGGTTAAACGTGCAACTAGAAAAGAAAGCATTCTCAATACAAGAAACAATGGATTCAAAATCATAAAAATCAAGAACTGTTAAAGTCTAAGAACTCATAAAAGAAGCAGAGATGCATGCACAAGTTTATGAGTAAAGTCTGGTGTTTGCAAATTAAACCCTCTTGGGAAGAACCTATTTTCTAGTGCTTGGAATAATGGAATAAAGCTACCCTGAATATCAGAATGTCTAGGGACTGAAAAAAAAAAAAAGCTCTCTTCAGATAAGTTTAGGAAAGCAGCAAGCTTATTTGTGATGCGTCTTTCATAGAGGGAAATTACAGGAAAAAACTGTCTGCAAGAATTAGGAAATGCCTTCCTGAGTTGCCCATGGTTGTTAACCATTATAATAAATGATATCTTAATTAATTATTTTCCTAATGCTTATTTTTTTGTGTACAAGAGTGCTAATATACTCAGAAAAGTAGTTGGATTTTCTAAATATTTTAGTAGTTTGCAGATTCTCCTTGACATTTTTTATGAAGACAAGCATAACTCTATGAAAATAAGAACAGTTTTTTTTTTTTTTAATTTTTGTATTTTTTTTCTCTTTCTGGAAAATTAGATAGTACTTCTATACAATTTTGAATAAAAGATATGGTAATAGGAATTCTTAACTTGCACCTGACCTTACATTTTACTACTATTATTACTGTGTGCAATAAAATTTTCATTCTGCTATATTTTGGACACGCATTTGAATGTCACATATATTACAAATTCAAATCACAAAATTGGCAATTATAGTACTAAAAAATATTTTCAATCATTTAAGAGTAAATTACTGATCTAATATCCAATTAACCCTTAATATAATAGTGCAAAATTACCATATATAGACATAATAAAACTATCAAAATCAGGAAATTAATATGGATATATTTCACTACTTCATCCTTAAATTCCTTTCAAGTTTTAACAATTTTCTCCATACCTTTATAGAAAAAACATCTAGAATGAATCATGTCTTGAACTGTCTAGAACAGAGTCTGAGTCTTAATTTAACATTCATGACCTTAATACATTAAAGTTTACAGCCAGATATTTTGTATACTACATTTTGAGTTGTCTGATTGTTTTCATAATTAGACTTAGGTTATGCATTTTCAGTAAGAATATAGTCATACTATTAATTTTTTTCTTTCTTATTATATGGAGGACAGCGATGCAACTAAAATTCTACAGTGAATAGCTCAGTTGCTCTCAACAAAAATTAACCACCCCAAAATATCAATATCGCTATGAGTGAGAAATTTTGTCTGTTTTAAAGGCAAGAAATGGTTATTAAGTCTGTATTCTCTTTCCTGAAGGTGACAAACCTGGCCCATCATTCTTCTTAGCTCTTGGTTCTACCCATTCATATGTATCTCCATGTCTCCTATCCTCTGGCCATTTCTAAAGAGGACATTTATAACATATACCCTTCTCAGTGGACAAGCAAATTTCTCTGGCTACTTCCCAATGTGGAAATCGAGGCTCTAGATGTCATTATATATTTTGAATAGTCTGAGTTTGTTATGCCAGGCTGGCAGCATTTCCAACAATACTGTTAATGTCAGTATTTCATATAGTAAATTGAGTATGCTCCATATTCCAAGTATCAAACTCATAAGGCTTAATATTTTGAACTATATGAAACTTATAATTTGCTCTTCTAATTGGTAGTAATTTAACAATATAAATGCATCTTAAATCAAGGAAAAATGTTTGAAAAGAAATCATGTGTACACATATATGTCATACATGGGGTTAGATCATGGCATCCGGTCCCATCACTTCATGGGAAATAGATGGGGAAACAGTGGAAACTGTCAGACTTTATTTTTTGGGGCTCCAAAATCACTGCAGATGGTGACTGCAGCCATGAAATTAAAAGACGCTTACTCCTTGGAAGAAAAGTTATGATCAATCTAGATAGCATATTCAAAAGCAGAGACATTACTTTGCCAACAAAGGTCCTTCTAGTCAAGGCTATGGTTTTTCCAGTAGTCATGTATGGATGTGAGAGTTGGACTGTGAAGAAAGCTGAGCGCCGAAGAATTGATGCTTTTGAACTGTGGTGTTGGAGAAGACTCTTGAGAGCCCCTTGGACTGCAAGGAGATCCAACCAGTCCATTCTGAAGGAGATCAGCCCTGGGATTTCTTTGGAAGGAATGATGCTAAAGCTGAAGCTCCAGTACTTTGGCCACTTCATGTGAAGAGTTGACTCATTGGAAAAGACTCTGATGCTGGGAGGGATTGGGGGCAGGAGGAGAAGGGGCCAACAGAGGATGAGATGGCTGGATGGCATCACAGACTCGACGGACATGAGTCTGAGTGAACTCCGGGAGTCGGTGATGGACAGGGAGGCCTGGAGTGCTGCGGTTCATGGGGTCGCAAAGAGTCAGACACGACTGAGCGACTGAACTGATCTGAACTGATATATATACACATATATATCACATGCCATATGTATATCATATATAATGATATATACATCATTTATCATGTATATGTAATACATAATACATATGTGGCCATGCTCAGTCACTTCAGTTGGGTCTGATGCTTTGTGACCCTATGGACTATAGTCCACCAGGCTCCTCTGTCCATGGACATCTCCATGCAAATATACTGAAGTGGGTTGCCATTTCATCCTCTAGGGAATCTTCCTGACCTAGGACCAAACTCACGCTTACTGCATCTCCTGCATTACAAGAGGATTCTTTACCATTGAGCCATTGGGGAAGCCAGTACTTAAGAGTACCTATTAGGAAACATATTAATATATTAAAATTCACTAAAGACTTCTCTGGTAGTTCAGTCAATGGTTAAGAATCTTTCTGCCAGTGCAGGGGACATGGGTTCAATCCCTGGTCCGGGAAGATTCCACATGCCAGGAAGCAACAAACCCCGGGCTGCACAATAACTGAGCAAGAGTAGCCACTTCAATGAAAAGCCCATGCACAGCAATGAAGAGTAGCCCACACTGGCTGCAACTGGAGAAAACACACGCAGAGCAATGAAGACCCAGCATAGCCAAAAATAAATATTTTTTTTAAAAGACACCAAAAAGAATCCTTTACATTTTTTTTTTAAATCTGCAAAACTCTAAACAAAAAATACTTGTATAATATAATCATGTGTTGGGTTAAAAAAGACTGCAAAATATTCAATGTGCATGTTATCATATTCTGGTGAGAGTGGAGTCAATATTCTCACAGATGTGGATTTTATCTCCTCTGACAGGCAAAGATAGTGAAGGATATTGATTAGAAGAAGAGCTTAGGAGACTGACATTTATAGTAAAATAGATCAAATTTAATGAGAAGACTTTCTATGTATCAATAGGAGGCATAACCTTATCCCCAAATTAGTTAGGCACTATTGTGCAAAATTATTTAAAGTAGATTAAATGATTTATTGACTACACATAAATCTCTGGAAAAAGATAAACATTAGTTTCCTCCTGATGGGTTGTTTTCAGGATGTTGAACACATTTCTCTGTGTTTATGCCTTTCATACACCATAAGGTATAAAAAAAATGGAAATAAACTTTATTGTAACAATTAAAAATGAATTTTGATTTTAGAATGAAGTACAACCAAATTATATATCCAATCCTTAGATATAATTTTAAAATACTTTCCACAGTAAGTTCCTAATAATGTTTCCTTTCGGAAACTTACCTCACTAATTATATTTCAGAAAAATATTTTGAATATAGAGATGTAAGAAAATAAGATATTTATTAAGTCATTTGTTTCGCTCTAACCATAGTAGTTGCCAAGAATTCAGGTACAGTCTTTCTAGGCTTATAAATTCACCAAATTAAAGAAAATTAATGAAGTGAATATCTGTCTTCTCTAACTACTGCTGTTGCAGCTAAGTCGCTTCAGTCATGTTTGACTCTGTGCGACCCCATGGACTGCAGCCTACCAGGCTCCTATCTAACCACTAAGATAAGTTAAAAATGGAATCAGTTCACTTCAGTCACACAGACATGTCCAACTCTTTGCAACTCCAAGGACTGCAGCAGGCCAGGCCTCCCTGTCCGTCACCAACTCCCAGAGGTTACTCACACTCATGTCCATTGAGTCGGTGATACCATCCAATCATCTCATCCTCTGTCATCCCTTTCTCCTCCCACCTTCGATCTTTCCCAGCATCAGGGTATTTTCCAATAAGTCAGTTCTTCACATCAGGAGGCCAAAGTATTGGAGTTTCAGCCTCAACATCAGTCCTTCCAGTAAACACTCAGGACTGATCACCTTTAAGATGGACTGGTTGGATCTCCCTTGCACTCCAAAGGACTCTCAAGAGTCTTCAATAGCACAGTTCAAAGACATCGTCAATTCTTCAGTGCTCAGCTTTCTTTATATTCCAACTCTGATATTCTTACATGACTACTGGAGAAACCAAAGCTTTGACTAGATGGACCTTTGTTGGCAAAGTAATGTCTGCTTTTTAATATGCTGTCTAGCTAGGTTGGTCAAATCTGTTCTTCCAAGGAGTAAGCATCTTTTAATTTCATGGCTGCAATCACCATCTGCAGTGACTTTGGAGACCCCCAAAATAAAGTCTATCACTGTTTCCCTGTTTCCCCATCTATTTGCCATGAAGTGATGGGACCAGATGCCATGATCTTTGTTTTCTGAATGTTGAGCTTTAAGCCAACTTTTTCACTCTCCTCTTTTCACTTTTATCAAGAGGCTCTTTAGTTGTCTTTGCTTTCTGCCATTAAGGTGGTGTCCTCTGCATATCTGAGGTTATTGATATTTCTCCCAGTAATCTTGATTCAAGCTTGTACTTCATCCAGCCCAAAATTTCTCATGGTGTACCTGCATATAAGATAATTAAGCAGAGTGACAATAACAGCCTTGACAAACTCCTTTCCCAATGTGGAGCCAATCTGTTGTTCCATGTCCAGTTCTAGCTATTGCTTCTTGACCTGCATACATATATCTCAAGAGGCAGGTCAGGTGGTCTGGTATTCCTATCTCTTTCAGAATTTTCCACAGTTTGTTGTGATCCACACAGGCAAAGGTGTTGGCATAGTCAATAAGACAGAAGTAGATATTTTTCTGGAACTCTCTTGCTTTTTCAATGATCCAGTGGATGTTGGCAATTTGATCTCTGTTTCCTCTGCCTTTTGTAAATCCAGGTTGAACATCTGGATGTTCATGGTTCATGTACTATTGAAGCCTGGCTTGGAGAATTTTGAGCATTACTTTGCTAGCATGTGAGATGAAGGCAGTTCTGTGAAAGACTGAGCATTCTTTGGCTTTGCCTTTCTTAGGGATTGGAATGAAAACTGACCTTTTCCAGTCCTGTGGCCACTGCTAAGGTTTCCAAATTTGCTGACAAATTGAGTGCAACACTCACAGCATCATCTTTTAGGATTTGAAATAGCTAAACTGGAATTTTATTACCTCCACTAGCTTTGTTCTTAGTGATGATTCATAAGCTCCACTTGACTTTGCATTCCAGAATGTCTGGCTCTAGGTGAGTAATCACACCATCATGATTATCTGGGTCACTGACATCTTTTTTGTATAGTTCTTCTGTGTATTCTTGCCACCTCTTCTTAATATCTTCTGCCTCTGTTAGGACCATACAATTTCTGCCCTTTATTGAACCCATCTTTGCATGAAATAATGGCTTTCCTGATAGCTCAGTTGGTAAAGCGTCTGTCTGCAATGCAGGAGACCTGGGTTTGATCCTCGAGTCAGGAAGATCCCCTGGAGAAGGAAATGGCAACCCACTCCAGTACTCTTGCCTGGAAAATTCCATGGATGGAGGAGGCTGGTAGGCTACAGTCCGTGGGACAGCAAACAGTCAGACACAAAAATGTTCCCTTGGTATCTCTAATTTTCTTGAAGAGATCACTAGACTTTCCCATTGTATTGTTTCCTCTATTGCTTTGTACTTAACACTGAGGAAGGCTTTCTTATCTCTCCTTGTCATTCTTTAGAACTCTGCATTCAAATGGATATATCTTTCCTTTACTCCTTTGCCTTTTGCTTGTCTTCATTTCATAGCTGTTTGTAAGGCCTCCTCAGACCACCATTTTGCACTTCCTTTTCTTGCAGCTGGTCTTGACCTCTGTCTTCTGTACAATGTCACGCTCCTCTATCCATAGTTCTTCAGACACTCTGTCTATCAGATCTAATCCCTAGAATTTGTCACGTCCACTGTATAGTAGTAAGGGATTTGATTTAGGTCATACCTGTATGGTCTAATGATTCTCCCTACTTTCTTAAATTTAAGTCTGAATTTGGCAATAAGGAATTCATGATCTGAGCCACAGTCAGCTCCCAGTCTTGTTTTTCTTACTGTATAGAGCTTCTCCATCTTCAATTGCAAAGAATATAATCAATCTGATTTTGGTATTGACCATCTGGAGATGTCCATGTGTAGTCTTCTCTTGTGTTTTAGGAAGAGGGGATAAATACAGATAAAATTGAAATACAATTGGAGCAAAAATATCCAAACTTTAAATGAAGTTAATATGCAAATATGATAAGCTTTATTCCCATTTATATGAGTACATAATTTCTCCCAGCATACACTGTTTACATTAATTTGGAGTATACTTTTTCAAACCCATTTCCTTATTTCTCATCATTTTGTACATTTTATGAATTTTTGACTCTTCCTTAGGTTTTAGAATAAGAACAGTATCAGTCTCTTTCTTAGGTTTGTGAATTTGGAGGAACTGGCTAGTTATTTGTAGGATAGAGGCCTGTCTTCTGGAAACCAACTCTATCTACAACATTGTAACTCTTCAGTATATAAGTCCTCAATATCCCATTTCCTCTGTTAACCAATTGTTTTGCTTATTTGTTTTAGTTGTTATTGAAAAAAAAAACAAAATTGCATACAGAAAAATACCCAAATCTTAATTGTAAAATGTCACAATTCTTGGAAAATAATGTGCTACTGTAAGTAATACCCAAACTAGAAACTTCCCTCACCACTCTTTTTGGTCTATACCAACCCCCAGATTAGGATACCTCTGCTCTGTTTTCTATTATAACTTCTAGGTTATAAGGTTTACGTTTTGCTTTAATGAAACATTTTTTTTTCCAAAGTTGCTTCCTTTAACAAGTAACATATAAGAGGTTGACAGTTTCAAATGATTGAGAGTGGTCAATATTGTTCGATTTACATTTTAGCCATGCTACTGAATGTATAGTGGTTTTGGTTTTCATTTTTGTGATAACTGATGAGGCTGTGAACTTTTTATGTGTATGGTTTTTGTTTTCAATCTTTCCTATTTATACATCTTTCACTGTAAATGGTTTGTTCAATAAACTTACCACTTTTTATGGGGATCTTTATGCTTTTATTTTTGAGTTATAAAATATCTTATGGACTCTAAATATAACTCCTTTTTTCAGAAATATATTTTATAAATATTTTCTCCTAGAGTTGCTGTTCAGTCACTTAGTCCTGTCCAACCCCATGGACTGAAGAAAACCAGGCTTCCTTGTCCATCATTATCTCTGGGAGTTTACTCAAATTCATGTCCATTGAGTCAGTGATGCTATCTAACCATCTCATCCTCTGTCATCCCCTTCTCCTTCTGCCCTCAAGCTTTCCCAGCATCAGGGCGCTTTCTAATAAGTCTGTTCTTTGCATCAGGTTGCCAAGTACTGGAGCTTCAGTTTCAGCATCAGTCCTTCCAATGAATATTCAGGGTTGATTTCCTTTAGGATTGCCTGGTTTGATATCCTTACTGTCCAGGGGAACCTCAAGAGTCTTCTCCAACACTCAGTCTGAAAGTATCAATTCTTCAGTGCTCAGCCTTCTTCATGGTCTAAAATCCACACATGACTACTGGAAAAATCATATCTTTGACAATACAGACATTTATTGGTAATGTCTCTGCTTTTTAATATTCTGTCTAAGTTTGTCATTACTTTTCTTCCACAAGATTAGGGAAACAGAGGCTCGTGGAGGGTGCAAACAAAACTTTGTGCATATCAGGACCCAGGAGAAAGGAATAGTGACCCACAAGACACTGAGCCAGACTTACCTGTTGTGCTTGGGAGTCTCTGGAGGAAGAATGGATCAACAGTGGTCTGTCTTGGAGTCAGGGGCACTGGCTACAATAGTCCTTGGAGGCATGGCATGCTGGCATAAGTCCTTTCAAGGGAGGCTGTCATTACCACCATTACCCCTACCATACAGGGAGGGAACACAGCCTCATCCATTAGCAGAAAATTGGATTAAAGACTTACTGAGCATGGCCTTGTCACCAAACAAGACCCAGTTTTCCCCACAGCCAGTTCCTCCCATCAGGAAGCTTGCACAAACCTCTTATCCTCATCCATCAGAGGGCAGAGAGAATGAAAGGCACAATCACAGAAAACTAACCAAATAGCTCATATGAACCACAACCTTGCTTAACTCAATGAAATTATGAGTCATGCCATATAGGGTCACCCATGACTGATGGGTCATGATGAAGAGTTCTGAAAAGTGTGGTTCACTGGAGAAGAGAATGGCAAACCCCTTGAGCATTCTTGCCTTGAGAACCCCATTAATAATAGGAAAAGGCAAAAAAATATGACACTGAAAGATGAACCCAACGGTTTGGTAGGTGTGCAATATGCTATTGGAGAAGAGCGGAGAAATAGCTCCAGAGGAAAAAGAGGCTGAGCCAAAGCAGAAACAATAATCATTTGCAAATGTGTCTGGTAGTGAAAATAAAGCCCAATGCTCTAAAGGACAATATTGCATAGGAAGCTGGAACGTTAGGTCCATGAATCAAGATAAATTAGAAATGGTCAAAGAGGGGATGGCAAGAGAACATCAACATTTTAGGAATCAGTGATGTAAAATGGACAGGAATGAGTGAATTTCATTCAGATACACATTATAACTACTACTGTCAGCAAGAATTCCTTGGAAGAAATGGAATAGTTCTCATAGTCAAAAAAAAGAGTCTAAATTCAGTATTTGGGTGCAATCTCAAAAAATGACACAATGACCTCCTAGATTATGTTTTGCTAATTCATTTTCTTAATAAGTAGAATAAGTAGAAATTTAAAGTAAGGCAAAGAGGGGCTTAAGAATTGGCCTTTTATGATTATTGCTTTCTGCTTACTCAGTTCTGTTCTGTCGCTCAGTCATGTCTGACTCTTTGTCACCCAATGGACTGCAGCACGCCAGGCCTCTCTATCAGTCACCAACTCCTGGAGTTTACTCAAACTCATGTCCACTGTGTCAGTGATGCCATCCCACCATCTCATCCTCTGTCATCCCATTCTTCTCCTGCATTCAGTCTCTCCCACCATCAGGTATTTTCCAATGAGTCACTTCTTCGCATCAGGTTTCCACAATATTGGAGTTTCAGCGTGAGCATCAGTTCTTACAATGAATATTCAGGTCTGATTTCCTTTAGTATTGACTGGTTGGATCTCCTTGCCATCTAAGGAACTCTTAAGAGTCTTCTCCAACACCACAGTTCAAAACCATCAGTTTTTCAGTGCTCAGCTTTCTTTACAGTCCAACTCTCACACCCATACATGACTACTGGGAAAAAAAATAGCTTTGACTAGACAGACCTTTGTTCATAAAGTATAATGTCTCTGCTTTTTAATAAGTTATCTAGGTTGTTCATAGCTTTCTTACAAGGGGCAGTTCAGTTCAGTCGCTCAGTCACATCTGACTCTTTGCAACCCCATGAATCGCAGTACGCCAGGCCTCCCTGTCCATCAACAACTCCCGGAATTCACTCAAATTCACATCCATCGAGTCAGTAATGCCATCCAGTCATCTCATCCTCTGTCATCCCTTTCTCCTCCTGCCCTCAATCCCTCCCATCATCAGGGTCTTTTCCAATGAGTCAGTTCTTCACATCAGGTGGCCAAAGTATTGGAGCTTCAGCTTTAGCATCAGTCCTTCCAATGAGTATTCAGAACTGATTTCCTTCAGGATTGACTAGTTTGATCTCCTTGCAGTCCAAGGCACTCTCAAGAGTCCTCTCCAGAACCATAGCTCAAAAAGCATCAATTCTTTGGCACTCAACTTTCTTTGTGGTCCAACTCTCACATCTGTACATGACTACTGGAAAAAACATAGGTTTGACTAGATGGAGTATGAATATGAATGGTCCCTTCTAAATTGACTAAGTTATTTTTCCAACTAAGGTCTGTCTAGTCAAGGCTATGGTTTTTCCTATGGTCATGTATGGATGTGAGAATTGGACTGTGAAGAAGGCTGAGCAGTGAAGAATTGATGCGTTTGAACTGTGGTGTTGGAGAAGACTCTTGAGAGTCCCTTGGACTGCAAGGAGATCCAACCAGTCCATTCTGAAGGAGATCTGCCCTGGGATCTCTTTGGAAGGAATGATGCTGAAGCTGAAACTCCAGTACTTTGGCCACCTCATGCAAAGCGTTGACTCATTGGAAAAGACTCTGATGCTGGGAGGGATTGGGGGCAGGAGGAGAAGGGGACGACAGAGGATGAGATGGCTGGATGGCATCACTGACTCGATGGACGTGAGTCTGAGTGAACTCTGGGAGTTGGTGATGGACAGGGAGGCCTGGCATGCTGCGATTCATGGGGTCTCAAAGAGTTGGACATGACTGAGCAACTGAACTGAACTGAACTGAACCATATGCAAATAATACCTTAAAAATTAAAGAAAACTGATGTTACCAAATGTTTAACAGTATAAAAACCTGTTAATGAACATTAATTCTATAAAAGGTTTTAAAAATTTATACAGTAAGATCTCATTTTTATACTAAAATCATCTATATCTGCAAAGAAATAATATTATAATGTGAAAATTTTATACTAAATCTCTAACTCAGGTACAAAGTCACCAGAATGGTTAAAATGAGAAGAAGGACTAAAGATACCATTTCCTAGAAAGCATTTGTTTTTGTTCAGTTGCTAAGTTGTGTCCAACTCTTTACAACCCCATAGAGTATAGTTCACTCTGTCCATGGTATTTCCCGTGCTACAATACTGGAGTGGATTCCCATTTCCTTCTCCAGGATATCTTCCCGATCCAGGGATCAAACAGATTTCTTGATTGGCAGGCCGATTCTTTATCACTGAGCCACCAGGGAAGCCCCACTAGAAAGGATGTGTAGCCACAAACTATCAAACACTGCTGGTGGGTATGTTTATTGCTAGAATCAGCTGGGAAAGTATTTGGCATTATGTACTAAATCTAAGCAAAAATCTCACCTATAAAGCACTGTTTCTAGGTATAAACTGAAGAGAAACACATGCATAATTCCACCCCACAAGTACAAAAATATTTACAGCAGCATTTTTCATTTTTAAAAATTTTATTTATTTTTTAATTGAAGGATAATTGCTTTACAGAATTGTGTTGGTTTCTGCCAAACATCAACATGAATAAGCAATAACAGCAGCATTCTTTATAATTCCTGTAAGTGAAAATAGTACAAATATCCATTAACAGAATAGTGGATAAAACATCTTGGGGTTTTTACATAGCAGAATATAACACACACAGCATTATAAATTAACTAACTACTTCTATACAGAACAGTATATGTTGTTTTCACCAACTATATAATTCCATTTCCAAGAAAATAAAAATCTGGCAATATTAATCAGTGATAGAAGCCTGAATAGTGATTGCCTTTAATTGAAGATAGTTTATTAAAGGCTCAAGTTTGGGGAGAATGAGCAAGTTTTTCTGTGATGTTGAAAGTATGCAATATCTTTATCTGGTAATACTTAAACACATACACAATGAAACACATATATACATACACGTATGAGCTATCAAGATTTCTGCATTTGACTCTAGAAACATTACCCTCCATAAACATTATTGAAAATAAAATGCTTTAAAATCTTACAAAAACTAATGGAATGTCAGGATTTTATGTAATAGAAATAATTCTGTGCATAATTGCTGATAGAATTAAAATTAACTCAAGTACTCTGAAGCACAATCTCACAAAATCCAATAAATTAAAAGCTGTTTGGCCTTCAAACTCAGCACTTCCAGATTAATCTTAGTGAAGTGCTGATTTTAATACATTAGGGTACATATATGAAAATGTCTAAACTAGCATTTTCACATAATATAATATCAATAGGTATAAAGATAAATGATCTAAGGTCCTAAGTATGACTATTACAATCACAATTTTGAAAGAAATAATGCCAAATAATTCATATAGTATGATGAATTTGTATAACATGAAGTATGAAAACCATATTATATAATTTAGCTATGTCTATATTAAAATCGGGTTTCCCATGTGACACAGTGGTAAAGCTACCATCTGCCAATACAGGCGCCATGGGAGATGTAGGTTCAATCCCTGGCGTGGAAAGATCCCCTGGAGTAGGAAATGACAATCTGCCCCAGTGTTCTTGCCCAGAAAATTCTATGGACAGAGGAGTCTGTAGGGTTACAATCCATGGGGTCACAAAGAGTTAGACATAGCTGAGCACATGCACACATATTAAAAATATAATGAAACACGTGAAATAAAACATTCTGAAAATTCTTAATCTGGGCATAAGGAATCAGAGTTTCAATTGTATTATTTATATTTTATTTATTTAAACTGGGGGATGTGTAACCAAAGCTTTATTATTTTCATATACATGTAATGTAATACATAAATATTTTTAGAATGAATATTAACAGGAAATGTGTAAGCTAAACTACAAAATAAATCCAGTAAAACATAGCTTCTATAGAAATTCTACAATCACTAATCTTTACAAAGAAAATATTAATAATGACAAAAATGATTTTATGCATCTGACTGAATATGATATGAGGAAAAACTGTCATGTTCATTAACACATGGCAGACAATGGATATGTTTCATATCTCTGTAACTAACATGTAAATAAAAACTGTATTTCCCTACTGAAATATGGTTTAATACTGTCATGTTTACTGCTACCAAATGCATGCACAATGACAGCAGAGAGAATGAGTGATGTTGATCTACTTATCTCATTAAATGCATATCATATTTGAAGGGGAGCAGAATGCTCATTTTCTAGTCATTAATCCAGATCAACTAAGAAAACTGGAGAATAAAAAAAGCCTTATAGCTTATAGCTTCTTTACAAATTGAAATTGCTAAAATATATGAGCAAGAACCAAGAGCTTTCATGGAATTCCTATTCAAAGGCTGTGTTCAGCTTCTTTATAAGAACAAGAAACAAAATAAATTAAAGACAAACATTGGTTGGAAGAATTAAAACAATTATTTTGAGAAACCAGGAGGCTGAATAAAAGCATCCACCTATATGTCCATAAACCATAGGGGAAATTGTTGTTATGAAAGCTGTACTCGGTATCTTAGCACATGAGTGGAAACTTTCTGGTATCCTCAACACACAAGATATTTTTATCTGTTTCTTGCTGTTTGAAAATCTAGGTTGCCTGTTTATTAAGCTGTTTCTCAGTTCCTGGCCAGGTGTCCATGGACTCTTTCTTTTTCCTTTCTATATCCCAAGATTGCAGTCTGCTTTACTTCTCAGGATACTTATTTCCAACTGCTCTGTTCCGAAGCTTCTCTGCAAAGACTGAATGTGGGGCAGAGCATATTCACTCCCATATTTCCTTCTCTGTGAACACTAAAGTAAGCACCTAAGCTCATCATCATTTAATGAAAAAAGGCTATTAATTACAATATGAATATACCAATAAAAAGGAAAGAGCACTACTTATCTTGGACTGCTAGAGCAAAAATACCATAGGCTGAGTGACTTAACAAACAGTTGTTTCTCACAGTTACAAAGGCTGAGAATTTCAAGATCAAGGTGCTGGCAGATTTGATTCCTGGTAAGAGGCTTCTTCCTGATTTACACAGAACATCCTCTCAGGACATAAAAGAGGAAGCGAGCTCTCTCTTCCTCTTTTTTTAAAGACACTAATCTCATCATAGAAAAGTGAGAGAATTCCATAAAAAAAATCTACTTCTGCTTCATTATGCTAAAGTCTTTGACTGTGTGGATCACAACAAACTGTGGAAAATTCTTGAAGAGAAATGAGAACACTAGATCACCTTACTTGCCTCCTGAGAAACCTGCATACAGGTCAAGAAGCAACGGTTAGAACCAGACATGGAACAACAGACTGGTTCCAAATTGGGAAAGGAGTATGTCAAGGCTATATATTGTCACCCTGTTTATTTAACTTATATGCAGAGTACACGTGAAATGCTGGGCTAGATTAACCACAAGCCAGAATCAAAACTGCCAGAGAAATATCAATAACCTCAGATATGCAGATGATACCACCCTTATGATAGAAAGCAAAGAGGAACTAAAGAGCTTCTTGATGAAGGTGAAAGAGGAGAGTGAAAATGCTGCCTTAAAACTCAACATTCTTTTCTCAGCTATTAAAAAGAATACATTTGAATCAGTTCTAATGAGGTGGATGAAACTGGAGCCGATTATACAGAGTGAAGTAAGCCAGAAAGAAAAACACCAATACAGTATACTAACATATATATATATGGAATTTAGAAAGATGGTAACTATAACCCTGTATGTGAGACAGCAAAAGAGACACAGATGTATAGAACAGTCTTTTGAACTCTGTGGGGAGAGGGAGAGGGTGGGATGATTTGGGAGAATGGCATTGAAACATGTATAATATCATATAAGAAATGAATCACCAGTCTAGGTTCAATGCAGGATACAGGATGCTTGGGGCTGGTGCACTGGGATGACCCAGAGAGATGGTATGGGGAGGGAGGTGGGAGGGGGTTTCAGGATTGGGAACACGTGTACACCCATGGCAGATTCATGTTGATGTATGGCAAAACCAATACAGTATTGTAAAGTAAAATAAAGTAAAATTAAAAAAAAAAGGATGAAAACTTCAAAAAAAAAACCCTCAACATTCTAAAAATTAAGATCATGGCATCCTGTCCCATCACTTCATGGCAAATAGATGGGGAAACAATGGAAACAGTGAGAGACTTTATTTTCTAGGGCTCCAAAATCACTGCAGATGGTAACTGCAGCCATAAAATTAAAAGACCCTTGCTCCTTGGAAGAAAAGCTATGACAAACCTACATAGCATATTAAAAAGTAGAGCTATCACTTTGTCAGCAAAGGTCCATCTAGTCACAGCTATGGTTTTTCCCGTAGTCATGTATTAATGTGAGAGTTGGACCATAAAGAAGGCTGAGCAATAAAGAATTGATGCTTTCGAACTTTGGTGTTGGAGAAGACTCTTGAGAATCCCTTGGACATCAAACTAGTCAATCCTAAAGGAAATCAGTCCTGGATGTTCATTGGAAGGACTGATACTGAAACTAAAGCTCCAATATTTTGGCCACATGTTGCAGAGCCGTCTCACTAGAAAAGACCCTGATGCTGGGAAAGATTGAAGGTAGGAGGAGAAGGAGATGACAGAGGATGAGATGGTTGGGTGGCATCACTGACTAGATGGACATGAGTTTGAACAAGCTCTAGGATTTGGTGAAGGACAGGGAAATGCTTCGCAGTGGGTTTGCAAAGAATTGGACATGACAGAGTGACTGAACAACAACAAATCTCATCACAGAGGGCTTACTTTTATGACCTCATTTAAGCCTAATTACTTTCCAAAGACCCCATCTCCGGGCACTATCACAGTGAGAGTTAGAGAATTTGGGAGAGACATAAACATTCATTCCTAATAACACACAAATTCTAGAAACATTAACATGTAATAGTAATCCATCCGTGTCCCAGGTTCCTGACTCTTCTCTTATATAGATCTGAAAGTTCTCCCAGGATATCCTGAAAAATAGGCTAAATGTCACAATTTTCCTACTGAACTCAATATCTATTTGTTTTTTTTTCCCTTCAACATTATATGAATGCAGAGACATGTTTTATAGATCAGACATTGCTAAGTATGAATTAAACAATTTATGATTAAATACTCCTTACACTGGGTCAGGGTCTGTCAGGGTCTGGAACAAGTGAGGCCAAAGAATCTTTTTTTTTTTTTTTATAAAATAAACTCTACAATATGGACTCCACCAGGTAATCATAAAAAAAAAAACAAAAACACACAAACAAACTTGTCTTTCATCTTAGTCTTCTCAATAGCTTTTATCCAAAGCTTATTTTGCCTGATAAACAGCCTTTGAGACTTTATTTCCAGTAGAAGAGAAATCACTTGTTTATATACTATTTGAATACATAAATTATTAACACATTTGGGGCTTATCTTTCTCTCTCACTTTCTATCTCAGTTAAAAAAATAAAAACTTGAAAAACTTAAATCTTCTGTTTCACCATGGAAATGATACATAAATGTTACAGCTATTTTTTAAAAAGTTAATTGATGGGGAATGGACATTATCTTCAACCAAATGAGCACTCTTCATGAATAAATGAAATTTCTGTAAATGTAGAAAAGATTCAGAACTATGTGACAAAACTTTGATTTCATATATAGTATAATAGCTAACTGGTTTAAATTTTTTATTTAACACAGCAAAACCAAAATATATCCTATTAAGAGCTTATCAATATTTACCAAGCATTTTTCCTAAAACATACAGAG
>SJYQ01004888.1:111998-129660 GCA_006410935.1 Redunca redunca
GTGTCATCTGCATATCTGAGGTGATTGATATTTCTCCCAGCAATCTTGATTCCAGATTGTGCTTCTTCCAGCCCAGTGTTTCTCATGATGTACTCTGCATAGAAGTTAAATAAGCAGGGTGACAATATACAGCCTTGATGTACTCCTTTTCCTATTTGGAACCAGTCTGTTGTTCCATGTGCAGTTCTAACTGTTGCTTCCTGACCTGCATACAGATTTCTCAAGAGGCAGGTCAGGTGGTCTGGTATTTCCATCTCTTTCAGAATTTTCCACAGTTTCTTGTGATCCACACAGTCAAAGGCTTTGGCATAGTCAATAAAGCAGAAATAGATATTTTTCTGGAACCCTCTTGCTTTTTCCATGATCCAGCGGATGTTGGATCTGACCTAAATTTTCATGGCAGTCCACTGGTTTTTCACCATCCCATCAGAATGCCCTAAATTCAAGCTATTCCAGATACTAAGAAGTCTCCTTTTTATTTATTTATTTATTTATTGGTATTTCTTTTTATCTTTTAGTTTAAATCATTACAAACAAAGTTAAGTCTTTTGGAGTCAACTTACCACTATTCCTACCCTCAACCATTGTCTAGGACTAGTCAGAAGGCCACATTTCATGAATTTTGTTCACCTTCAAGTGCACAGATTTGGTGAAACTCAAATGCTCAGTATTCTAAAGGAGACATTTTTCTTAAGAAAATAATTTTAATTTGTTGTTAATATTTTTAATGGAAGCTTTATAATAAACCCTAGGTTCCTCAGATTTCTTCAAAACAGAAAAATTTAGCAATAGTCAGATACTCTGAATAAGAATTTGAATGGATTTGGCTGCTTTCCATAATACTCTAGAGTCTCAAAGTCACATCATCCCTGATAATCATTCAATGATAATGAGGCTGGAAGATACCATTGATAATTATACTTGCACTATTGTTTTATTTACACAGATCATTTCATTTATTCACACTGCTATTTCTCCCCTATAGATGCAGTTTATACGACACCTGCCTTAAATGATGATCTCTAGATTCTATGATGAGTACAGAAACATACTTACCATGAATAGTTAAAGTTCCTTTAACTTGTACGAATCCTAGGAAGGGGCAATGTGTTCACATCATCCTATGCTTATGTTAAAATTACAAAAGTAAGATGTTTTCACATTTTTTTTTTAATATAAAGTCTCTCAGGCTTCCCTAGTGACTCAGTGGTGAAGAATCTGCCTGTGAATGCAGGGTACATGGGTTTTATCTCTGGGTCAGAAAGATCCCCTCCAGTAGGGAAATCCTATGGACAGAGGAGCCTCGCAGAGTACAGTCCACAGGGCCACAAAGAGTTGGACATGACTGAGTGGCATCAGTCTTCACAAAACCTGGAACTACCACTGGCTATATGAAAATGAAATTCTAATCACAGTCACCCACAGAATGGAGTAAAACACTTCTTGTGAAAACTTTTTTTTCTATTAGTTTCCTAGGAGACAGTCTGAAAAATCTCATAAATTAACAACATGATATTTTCATGGAATAATTTGAAAAAACATTAAATAGATGTATCTTTTGCTTACAGGGCATGTTATTTCTTGCTACAGATATAGAAATGTGATCCCTGACTTCCTTGTGAACAAAAAGTCAAAAACATGGTCCTGAGGAAATTAATCATTAAGTTTGGGTATGAAAATGCAATTCTAATGAATCTGGGATGAATACATCCTGTTTCCCTTTTATCTGACTCTCATTAAAGCTAATTTTTGTGGATACTGTTTCATAGGCAAGCACATTTAAAGCGGATAGATGTTTGCATTTTTAAGCTTCAGGAGGGAATGAGTGAAAGGAGACATCTATATAAAGTCAAATAGAATCGTTCAGCCCAGTGGGTTTTAGAAATGATTTCCTAGCAGTTGCTGATATTCACTCCTACAATGATTCCAAGATATTCATTCCTTTTGAAGCAGCTCTTTGATATTCTGTGGTGTTGAAAAACAAGCTAAAAAAGAAAGAACTGAGGATGAGATTAAATAACTCAGAAACTTTTTTGTGTGTTAAGAGTGTGTGCTAAGTCCACTTGAGAGTCCTACTCTTTGCAACCCCATGGACTGTAGCTCTTCTATCCATGGGATTCTTCAGGCAAGAACACGGGAATGGCTTGCCCTTTCCTTCTCCAGGGGATCTTCCTGACCCAGGGATCGAACCCGCATCTCTTCTATCTCCTGCATTGGCAGGTGGGTTCTTTACCACTGGTGACATCTGAGAAGTGCTTTTTATTAAGTACTTTTAAATATTTTTCATTATAATATAAATAGAAGGAGGTACAAAAATAAAATTAAAAATATATGACAAAATTTATCACAAAAATCACACATACATTTAATTACCATATTGTTCAAAAAGTGGACTTTACCAGCTCCTAGAAGCCCCTTCCTTCCCCCTTCCAATTTTTTTTTGCCCATGGCAGCCACTATCCTGACAGAGTAGCATGGGATTGCTGTGCTTGTATGAATTTGATTGGAGTTGAATGGTGTGTGTATTCTGGGGTAATTAGTACAACAATCATTCTTATACATATGCATGTTTTTGTTCATGTAGTTTTGGTGCACATATGAGCATTCTTGTAAAGAACGTATGTATTTTAGCTATTCCAGTGGAGACGTCATGATAATAAACTGAACTTCCACAGTTACTAATAAAATTGAGTCCATTGCCATATTTACTCATCATTTGGAATATCACCTTTTGCAGGTGGCTGTTAAAGTGCTTTTTACAATCCATTTTCATTTGGAATTGCTTGCTTATTTCTTTAAGTTATTATGAAACAATTTTAAATTTAGAAGATAATTTCAAAGAAGGCACAGAACAGAGTGTTTCTTTATACCTTTCCCTCAAATTTCCTCCAATTTCCCCCAATACTAACATCACGCATAATCCTGGTACATTTATCAAAACTAAGAAATTAATGTTTTTAGTTATTGATTGATTGATTTTTGGCTTCACTAGTCTCTATAGCCCTGTGGCAACCTAGGCTTCCTCTAGTAGCAGCGAGCAGGGGCTACTCTCTAGGTGTGGGGCACAGGCCTCTCATTGCGGTGGCTTCTCTTGTTGCAGAGCACGGGCTCCAGGGTGTGTGAGCTTCAACAGCTGCAGCACACTGGCTTAGTAGTTATGGCCTATGGGTCCAGAGTGTAGGCTCGGTAGTTGTGGCTTTAGCTCCTCCGTGGCTTGTGGGATCTTTCCAGACCAGGGACCGAACCCATATGTCCTGCGTTGGTAGGCGTATTCTTATCCGCTGTACTACTAGAGAAGTCTAGAAATTAATATTGATACAATGATGCTAACTAAACCAGATGTCATTCCCAAGTCAACAGTTTTTGCATTAATGAATACTGAATACTAAACCAATGATCCATGAGTTGTGCATTTTTCTTTTACTTATTTATTTATGCATTTACTCTCTACACCATGACGCCTGTGGGATCTTAGTTCTGCAACCAGAAATCAAACCCACACCCCCTGCAGTGGAAGCACTGAGTGTTAACCTCTGGATCTCCAAGGAAGTCCCTGTGCAATTTTCAAAGTGATTGGTGGAAACAGATACTATTTCCTGTTCTGTAGGAGTCTTGGGTCTCCCTTCCTTCACTCATCCCAGACTTGAGTAGTTTTCTCACATACAGAATGTGATCTTTTTTCTCCTCAATACTGTAGATGAATCCCTAGCTGCTAAGTCACTTCAGTCGTGTCCGACTCTGTGCGACCCCATAGACGGCAGCCCACCAGGCTCCTCCGTCTCTGGGATTCTCCAGGCAAGAACACTGGAGTGGTTTGGAAATGGATTGCCATTTCCTTCTCTAATGCATGAAAGAGACAAGTGAAAGTGAAGTCGCTAAGTTGTGTCTACTCTTCAAGACCCCATCGACTGCAGCCTACTAGGCTCCTGCGTCCATGGAATTTCCCAGGCAAGAGTACTGGAGTGGGTTGCCATTTCTGTCTCCGATGAATCCCTACAGAACTCCAGTATTTTCTCTCTCACCCTTCATTCGCAGTCAGTCTCTCCCTCTCTCTCTTTCTCTCTTATTTAATTTCAATCCCCTCTTATTAAATTCACCTCTCCAGTACTCAGCTTTGTGATCTCCAGCCACTATGGTCTCCAGTGTGTCTCAGCTTTGGGTCTCAAACTCAGGATATTGTCTAAGTTCTATTTATGTCTGCCCCTCTCCCACTTCTTCACAATGTCTTGAAACACTATCAAATCAGTAACACAATAATCACAGAATTCCCTGATTTGTTTACTGCTTCACGAAGTCATAGTACTAAGTTGACTGATACTCAGTGTCTTAACTGGGGCTTCCAAGGTGGTGTTGGAGAAGGCAATGGCACCCCACTCCAGTACTCTTGCCTGGAAAATCCCATGGTTGGAGGAGCCTGGTAGGCTGCAGTCCATGGGTTCGCTAAGAGTTGGACACAACTGAGAGACTTCACTTTGACTTTTCTCTTTCATGCATTGGAGAAGGAGATGGCAACCCACTCCAGTGTTCTTGCCTAGAGAATCCCAGGGATGGGGGAGCCTGGTGCGCTGCCGTCTATGGGGTCGCACAGAGTCGGATACACAACTGAAGTGACTTAGCAGCAGCAGCAGCAGCAAGGTGGTGCTAATGAATCAAACCCGTCTGCCAATGTTGGAGACATGAGAGACATGGGTTCTATTCCTGGGTCAAGAAGATCCCCTGGAGAAGGGCATGGTGACCCACTACAGTATTCTTGCCTGGAGAATCCCATGGACAGAGGAGCCCAACAGGCTACAGTTCATGGTGTCATAAAGAGCTGGACACAACTGAAGTGACTTAGCATGCACATACATGTACAATGTCTTAATAACTGATTTACTGGTATATCTTGTAATTGATTCAGGGAAGGAGTGTGAATACATTTCCTGTTGTCCCATTTTGACTAAAAGCAAAATGTTATTATCTCTTAATCATATCTACTTTATTAGTGGAGTATTGAATCATGTAAATATTTTAGAATATAAAACTTTATTTCTTCCATGAAAATATCAATTGAAGGGTTTTGTTATTTTTATTCTGAGTAGATGAAAACTTGCTGAAGATCCACAAATAGAGTACTGATTATCACATATGTTAAATACAGATTACTAGCAGTATGACACAGTAATTTTAAATCACATTAATTTTTGTGAAAAGGCTTCCTGAAAATTGCCATTCTTTGGCTAAATTCTGAAGGGCATTTAGAAGTGAACTAGACAAAGAAAAGAAAACAGTAAATTAAACTGAGAAAATAGCATATAGGATTCATACGCTATATTTGATGAGAGGCTACTGCAAATGGTTTAATAGAGTTGCGATGACAAATATCCAGAAAATGCCAACAGAAAAAGCTGAAGATATGTAAGTAAGTTAATGAAAAATATCAGTAGAGGAAATAAATTCATTGTAGGCTAGAGAAGATGTACACATTGAAATTCCCATTTAACTCTGCTTCATCCTTCATGTTGAATTTATCAGAATAAATTATGTCTGACAAGTACTCCTATTGTCACTCAAAAGCCTTTCTTTTCTTTTTTAAACACCTTTCTATGTAAGCTAACAAATTTACCCTGAGTAAACTTGAAAAGTTTGAAAATGTTCTTGACCCTAGTTAAATACTAAGAAAGTTTTATTCTATACCCTTAATGAAGAATATATGACAGTCTTCAGTTCAGTTCAGTCGCTCAGTCGTGTCCGACTCTGTGCGACCCCATGAATCGCAGCACACCAGGCCTCTCTGTCCATTGCCAACTCCCGGAGTTCACTCAAACTCACGTCCATCAAGTCGGTGATGCCATCCAGCCATCACATCCTCAGTCGTCCCCTTCTCCTCCTGCCCCCAATCCCTCCTAGCATCAGAGTCTTTTCCAATGAGTCAACTCTCGTATGAGGTGGCCAAAGTACTGGAGTTTCAGCTTTAGCATCATTCCCTCCAAAGAAATCCCAGGGCTGATCTCCTTTAGAATGGACTGGTTGGATCTCCTTGCAGTCCAAGGGACTCTCAGGGGTCTTCTCCAACACCACAGTTCATTCTTCAGCACTCAGCTTTCTTCACAGTCCAATTTTCGTATCCATACATGACCACTGGAAAAACCATAGTCTTGACTAGATGGAGCTTTGTTGGCAAAGTAATGTCTCTGCTTTTCAATATGCTATCTAGGTTGATCATAACTTTTCTTCCAAGGAGTAAGTGTCTTAATTTCATGGCTGAAGCCATCATCTGCAGTGATTTTGGAGCTTGAGGGCAAATGTTTAACTTTGAATAAGGTTGGTAGAGTTGAGAATGTTTTTATGCTCAGTCGTGTCTGAGTTGTTGCAATCCTTTGGACTGTAACTCATGAGACTCCTCTCTCCATGGGATTTTTCAGGCAAGAATCCTGGAGTGGATTGCCATTTCATCCTCCAGAGGATCTTCCCAACCCAGGTATCAAACGCAAATCTTAATATGTCTTTTTCATTGCAGATGGATTCTTTACTTGCTCAGCCATCAGGGAAGCCCAGAATGTTTTTATGTCAATGTTAATATCCCAGTTTTGACCACTGTGCTGTGATTATGAACATTGTTAACATTTGAGAAGCATTATGAAGTGCATTTAGGAATTTTTTGTGCTGCTTCTACCTCCCTCCTGTGTATACTTCTGTGTACATGCCAAATCATTTCAATATGGAAATTCAAGTACAAAAAAGAGAATTATTCCAATAAAAATTAAAGCTACAAAAGGAGAAAATATCCAGGGGCAGTAAATTATTCTTGTGGCATATTCCTGAAAGCCCCAGTTCTGGTGCTGATAATGTTACTAATGCCTTGCGGGCACTTCTGCCTCCTGCTCATTCTTCATTATGCAGACCTTTCCATTCCATTATCAGTGTCTTATGTGCTCTCAAACTTCTTATCTTTTGTTTTCAGCTACAATGTAGAATTTTAAAGCCATACTTGCAAGGCTGACAGCTATCACAGATCTATCTGATTTATGAAAATAGTTTATTCTCAATGCAAAAGAAGAAACATTTATATATTCTTATATTTTATCCTTCCCCCAATTATGTCTAATGTTAATAAAATAACCTGAGTTAAAAATAATTTTCAAGAATACATGTGATGTTTCACCTTATACCATTAACATAACCTTTCCAATGTGTATATTTATTATAAAAAAAGATACTTGTTATGTACAAAATGCCACTTAGAATGTAGTGCTGAATATTTCTTTTTTTTCTTTTTTTTTAATTTTTACTTTATTTTACTTTACAATACTGTATTGGTTTTGCCATGCATTGATATGAATCTGCCACGGGTGTACATGAGTTCCCAATCCTGAACCCCGCTCCCACCTCCCACCCCATATCATCTCTCTGGATCATCCCCGTGCACCAGCCCCAAGCATCCTGTACCCTGTATCGAACATAGACTGGCGATTCATTTCTTACATGATAGTATGCATGTTTCAGTGTCATTCTCCCAATCATCCCACCCTCTCCCTCTCCCTCAGAGTCCAAAAGTCCGTTCTATTCATCTGTGTCTCTTTTGCTACCTCACATACAGGGTTATCATTACCATCTTTCTAAATTCCATATATATGTGTTAGTATACTGTATTGGTGTTTTTCTTTCTGGCTTACTTCACTCTGTAAAATCGGCTCCAGTTTCATCCATCTCATTTTCTTTATTATGATATAGTTTTAAAGTTTTGGCTATTGTATTAACTTTAAGTGGAACTCTGAGTTACAGAATGACTTACAAACGTTGTTCAACTGCTAAGTCATATCCGACTCTTTGCGACCCCTGGAGCGCAGCACATCAGGCTTCCCTGTCTTTCACTATCTCCCAAAGTTTGCTCAAACTCATGTCCATTGAGTCAGTGATACCATGCAAACATCTCATCCTCTGTCACCCCCGTCACCTCTTGCCTTCAGTCTTTCCCAGCATCAGGGTCTTTTCCAGTGAGTCAGCTCTTCGCATCAGGTGGCCAAAATATTGGCGCTTCAACTTCAGCATCAGTTCTTCCTGTGAATATTCAGGGTTGATTTCTTGTTTCTCCTTCTCACAAACTTGGTAGTCTAGAGCTCAGACTCCAGTTTCACAAGCACTGTTGACCCAGTCCATGTTGTTACTCAGCCACCTTCAATCTCTAGCCTTCACCCGGTGGTCCAAAGTGTCTGCTGTAATGCTCGTCCCATGATAGCATCCCAGCTTTCAGGGACGCAGACATGAGAAAAGTTTAGTCTTTCATAGAAACTGCTTGCACAACATTTGTTTGTGTCCCATTGGCCAAAAAGCAATTATAGGCTCACAAACAAAAGTGAGAGAACCTGGGAAATACAGTCTCCTCAAGGCAGCCAGGTATACGGGGGTCCTATTATTCTACAAAAGCAGAATAGATGTTGGGCAACAGCTAGCTGTTTTAATAAAAATTACTTAATGGATAGATAGAAAGAAAAAAGCATCTGTAACCTATCCAGATAAGAACCTTTATTTGATACACAATTTCAAATAATTTCTATCTTTAAAAGTTCCATAATAGCCTTTTTTCTATTACACAAAACAACAAAAATGCTGTCACTTATTGATAGTGTCTTAATGATTTTCTTTTCTCAATTTAAAACTCTACTTATATTATTGATCATCTTGAAAGAGGAAGAGGGTCATGATGGAGAAGCATGTGAATGGGTTTCTGGAACACTGAGAGTGTTATGTCTTAACCTCAGTGGTGATTAAATGAGTGAACACTTTATAAATATTAGCTATGTTTTCTGTAACCTTTTAATACATTTAATAAAAATGTTTTATTTTTCAATGCAAAATTAAATACACATATATGTGTGAAAAGCTAAAATAAAACTCAATACTTAAAATCAGTAAGTTCATTAAAAAAGAAATGATGTCTGTCATTATTCTAGAATTCAACACAATCCCAGGGCAGAAAAACAGTTCTTACAAACATTTCACTAAACCATTGAATGCGTTCAAATTATATTGCACTGAGCATATTTATTAAGGACGCATATTCACTATGCCTATTTATCTTAACCTATCATCTCTTGGACAACTTCACTGTATATGCCATAGAAATATGTCATTATAGACTTTAATTGCGTGCATTTTATGGCTACTGCCAACATAAGGGTAAAAAGATTAATCACTTCTGCACTTAGTGAACATACTAGGGCCTTTTAAAGGTTTCAATTTTGTTCATTTTTCTGAAGGGTTCATTTGAATGCACAGAAGTACATTTTGATTGACTACCTTTCCCCCTATTTCAATGATCAAACTAAAAGCCAAGACAATAAAAAGAAAAACCCACTAGGAATACAGTACACCTGGGAGTAAAAATGTTGAATAAAACTTGCAATTTTGGTTGAAAGACTCTTGCATTGTTTCAAATAAAATGGCAGAGAAATACCTTATTTTTTAAGTATTTATTTTTTCCAAAATGGCACATTTATATATGTTTAAAAGTTGTGAGAGAATTAGAGGATACTACGTGCTTTTAAGATGTTCTAAAACAAAAGTACAATTCAACTTTCTATCAAACACTGAATTGAACAGTAAGCAGAACTTTCCATAGATTAAATAAAAATTGTTCTGTGCTCAATTCTGCTGGTGTCTATGACCCCTGGTTAACTTTTATGCTTTCAATTTGGCTTTGTTCTGAAACACTTTTTCCTGCATCACTTACTTTTAGTTACTCTGGAAGGGAAAATGTATTATCAAAAGCAATGGCTGTTTATGACTCTGCCTCTAGAATATTAAAGCTTCATAGCTAATCTTAGGTTCCTGCTATTTAAAACAGATTCTAGAATTTTGTTTTTCTTTTGTTCACTCATGTCAAATAAAATATTATTAACTTGCTAAAGAGAAAAGCTTGGAATAGTTTATGGCACTGATTGACCGGTGAATAGGAAATGCTTTCCCATGAGTGTAGGAAACAATAAAATGTGAAGGGTGTTGTAACTGACTAGATCAGAGCACAATAGACTGAAATCCCTAAATTCTACCTCTACATCACACTGTCACACACCCTACAGTAAAACCTCAGCATTTTAGGATCATTGCTCCAGGTAACATCTTACATGGGGGAAAAGGACCCCAAAAGTATCCATGTAGCATAGCTCCTCAGATTATCTTGTTTCTTTTCCCACTGAGATATGTCTTGACCCATAGTTCTAAGATCAAACATGATACATACAATAATTTCCTTGGAGAAGAAAAGTAATTTTTCAATGATGGAGAAAAGAAAAGGATGTTAATAATATGATTTGAAAATTAATTGACATATCAGTAAATTAGCACTTGGTAATGATTAAGTAAATTATTTTGTAGTTAACTTGGAGGCGTGTCTAAATTATGAACAGATTCTCCTCTAAATTTATTTTCTCACACCCAATTGGAAATCTGCTGAGAGCACATACCCATCATTGCATTTTCTATCCTTAATGTAAACAGAATAACTTCAGCTTTATGCTAGCGAGTGAAAGTCATTCAGTTGTGTCCAACTCTTTGTGACCCCATGGACTATACAGTCCATGGAATTTTTCAGGCAAGATTACTTGAGTGGGTAGCCTTTCCTTTCTCCAAGGGTTATCTTCCCAACCCAGGGATCAAACCCAAGTCTTCTGCATTGCAGGAGGACTGTTTACCAGCTGAGCCACAGGGGAAGCCCAAGAATACTGGAGTAGTGAGCCTATCTCTTCTCCAGCAGATCTACCCAACCCAGGAATAGAACCGGGGTCTCCTGCATTGCAGAGGGATTCCATACCAACTGAGCTAAATTTATGCTAATTCATATACAAATATACTCTAATTTAAATTTAAGTACTGCTTTATTGACTATGCCAAAGCCTTTGACTGTGTGGACAACAATATACTGTGGAAAATCCTGAAAGAGATGGGAATACCAGACCACCTGACCAGCCTCTTGAGAAATCTGTATGCAGGTCAGGAAGCAACAGTTAGAACTGGACATGGAACAACAGAATGGTTCCAAATAGGAAAAGGAGTACGTCAAGGCTGTATATTGTCACCCTGCTTATTTAACTTCTATGCAGAGTACATCATGAGAAACACTAGGCTGGAAGAAGCACAAGGTGGAATCAAGATTGCCGGGAGAAATATCAGTCACCTCAGATATGCAGATGACAGCACCCTTATGGCAGAAAGTGAAGAGGAACTAAAAAGCCTCTTGATGAAAGTGAAAGAGGAGAGTGAAAAAGTTGGCTTAAAGCTCGACATTCAGAAAATGAAGATCATGGCATCCGGTCCCATCACTTCATGGGAAATAGATGGGGAAACAGTGGAAACAGTGTCAGACTTTATTTTTTTTGGGCTCCAAAATCACTGCAGATGGTGACTGCAGCCATGAAATTAAAAGACGCTTACTCCTTGGAAGGAACGTTATGACCGACCTAGATAGCATATTCAAAAGCAGAGACATTACTTTGCCAGCAAAGGTCTGTCTGGTCAAGGCTATGGTTTTTCCAGTGGTCATGTATGGATGTGAGAGTTGGACTGCGAAGAAAGCTGAGCACTGAAGAATTGATTCTTTTGAACTGTGGTGTTGGAGAAGACTCTTGAGAGTTCCTTGGACTGCAAGGACATCCAACCAATCCATTCTGAAGGAGATCAGTCCTGGGATTTCTTTGGAAGGAATGATGCTGAAGCTGAAACTTCAGTACTTTGGCCACCTGATACAAAGAGTCGACTCACTGGAAAAAACTCTGATGTTGGGAGGGACTGGGGGCAGGAGGCGAAGGGGACGACAGAGGATGAGATGGCTGGATGGCATCACTGACTTGATGGATGCAAGTCTGAGTGAACTCCAGGAGTTGGTGATATAAAGGAAGGCCTGGCGTGCTACAATTCATGGGGTCGCAAAGAGTCAGACAAGACTGAGCGACTGAACTGAACTGATAAAGAATTTCCTTAAATGTTTAGTGACAAATATTTTTCTAAATTGATCATTATCACAAATTTGCCTTTTAAGTTGTATATAATCCTTAGCCTGATAAAAAACTACATGTTGCTATCCCATAAGTAACCATCACATGTGGATATTTTTTGTTTCTCTTTCCACTTTGAACTTTCTACAGAACAGAGAGCAACAACTAGGATTATATACTATAAAATTATGCACAATCCTATAGTGTCAACAAGTAGTATATGAAATTTCTAAAAAGCACCAATAAAATAGCAGAGAGGCAAAGTTGGGATCTTTGATTTCCCTAATTCTAGCAGACTGAAGAGACCTTTGTAAAGAGACCTGTGAACTGCTACCTTGACTTCCAGGTAGTCTGATTTTTCATCTGACAGTCTTCTTTGCTGCTTGGTACAGCAAGCTGCTAGTATGACAGAACTGGCTACTTGTTTCTGTTTCTGTGGTTATAGGTGCCCAAACAAAAGTAAAATGATTTCAAGTCTATTCTGTAAACTGTGTGTGGGAAAGAGAATAATATCCATCCCATCCCTACAAAAATGTTTATGCCATAATTCCTGGAAGCTAAGAATCTGTTGTATTACATGCCAAAGGATCTCTGTGGGTAAAATGGAGCTCACAAACTTTACTGAGATTACCCTGAATTGTCGGGATGAGGCAATGTAAACATATAGGTCTTTAAAAATGGAAAAGGAAGGCAGAATGTCAAAGTGAGATGACAATGGAAGAAGCAGGGAGTGATTCAAAACATGAAAGGGACTAGATCTGTCTTGGCCAACTTTGGAAAAAGGAGGAGACAGCCAAAAGCCTTACATAGATAGTCTCTGGAATGAGCGCATGTAGTGTATACGATGCAGCCATTCTACTCCTCACCACTTACCGGACAGAAACAAAAAAATATATTTTTTTTATTTCATTCCTTTTTTTTTTTAATTTTTATTTTAACTTTAGTTTACTTTACAGTACTGTATTGGTTTTGCCATACATTGACATGAATTCACCACAAGTGTACATGCATTCCCAAACATGAATCCCCTCCCACCTCCCACCCCGTAACATCTCTCTGGGTCCTCCCCATGCACCAGCCCCAAGCATTCTGCATCCTGCATCGGACGTAGACTGGCTATTCGTTTCTTACATGATAGTATACATGTTTCAATGCCATTCTCCCATCTCATCCCACCCTCTCCCTCTCCCCCAGAGTCCAAAAGTCCACTCTACCAATCTGAGTCTCTTTTGTTGTCTCGCATACAGGGTCATCATCACCATCTTTCTAAATTCCATATATATGCATTAGTATACTGCATTGGTGTTTTTCTTAGCTGTGGTACATATAAACAATGGAGTATTACTCAGCCATTAAAAAGAATACATTTGAATCAGTTCTAAGGAGATGGATGAAAACATATATTATACATAGACTTGTACATGGATGTTCACAGCACTGTTAGCCTGAAATGGAAATGACTAATATTTCTATCAACAAGTGAACAGATAAATATATATTTAATACATAATAATACAAGGAAATAATACACATAAAAACAGGAATTATTATAACATGCTACTCCACATATGTATCTCAAATAATTATACTAAGTGAAGAATTTCAGTCCAATTCAGTCACTCAGTCGTGTCCGACTCTTTGCGACCCCATGAATCGCAGCACGCCAGCCTCCCTGTCCATCACCAACTCCCGGGGCTAATTCAGACTCATGTCCATCAGTCAGTGATGCCATCCAGCCATCTCATCCTCTGTCGTCCCCTTCTCCTCCTGCCCCCAATCCCTCCCAGCATCACAGTCTTTTCCAATGAGTCAACTCTTTGCATGAGGTGGCCAAAGCACTGGAGTTTCAGCTTCAGCATCATTTCCTCCAAAGAAATCCCAGGGCTGATCTCCTTCAGAATGGACAGGTTGGATGTCCTTGCAGTCCAAGGGACTCTCAAGAGTCTTCTCCAATACCACAGTTCAAAAGCATCAAGTCTTCAGCACTCAGCCTTCTTCACAGTCCAACTCTCATATCCATACATGACCACAAGAAAAACCATAGCCTTGACTAGACGGACCTTAGTTGGCTAAGTAATGCCTCTGCTTTTGAATATACTGTCTAGGTTGGTCATAACTTTTCTTCCAAGGAGTAAGCGTCTTTTAATTTCATGGCTGCAGTCACCATCTGCAGTGATTTTGGAGCCCCCAAAAATAAAGTCTGACACTGTTTCCACTGTTTCCCCATCTATTTCCCATGAAGTGATGGGACTGGATGCCATGAAATTCGTTTTCTGAATGTTGAGCTTTAGGCCACCTTTTTAATTCTCCTCTTTCACTTTCATCAACAGGGTTTTTAGTTCCTCTTCACTTTCTGCCATAAGGGTGCTGTCATCTGCATATCTGAGGTGATTGATATTTCTCCTGCCAATCTTGATTCCAGGTTGTGTTTCTTACAGTCCAGAGTTTCTCATGATGCACTCTGCATAGAAGTTAAATAAGCAGCATGACAATATACAGCCTTGACATACTCCTTTTCCTATTTGGAACTAGTCTGTTGTTCCATGTCCAGTTCTAACTGTTGCTTCCTGACCTGCATACAGATTTCTCAACAGGCAGGTCAGGTGGTCTGGTATTCCCATCTCTTTCAGAATTATCCACAGTTTATTGTGATCCACTCAGTCAAAGGCATTGGCATAGTCAATAAAGCAGAAATAGATATTTTTCTGGAACTCTCTTGCTTTTTCCATGATTCAGTGGATGTTGGCAATTTGATCTCTGGTTCCTCTGCCTTTCCTAAAACCAGCATGAACATCAGGAAGTTCAATGTTTATGTATTGCTGAAGCCTGGCTTGGAGAATTTTGAGCATTACTTTACTAGCATGTGAGATGAGTGCAGTTGTGCGGTAGTTTGAGCATTCTTTGGATTTGCCTTTCTTTGGAATTGGAAAGAAAACTGACCTTTTCCAGTTCTGTGGCCACTGCTGAGTTTTCCAAATTTGCTGGCATACTGAGTGCAGCACTTTCACAGCATCATCTTTCAGGATTTGAAATAGCTCACCTGGAATTCCATCACCTCCACTAGCTTTGTTCATAGCGATGTTTTCCAAGGCCCACTTGACTTCACATCCCAGGATGTCTGGCTCTAGATTAGTGATCACACCATCATAACTATCTGGGTAATGAAAATCTTTTTTGTACAGTTCTTCTGTGTATTCTTGCCACCCCTTCTTAATATCTCCTGCTTTTGTTAGGTCCAGACCACTTCTGTCCTTTATCAAGCCCATCTTTGCGTGAAATGTTCCCTTGGTATCTCTAATTTTGTAGAAGAGATATCCAGTCTTTCCCATTCTGTTCTTTTCCTCTATTTCTTTGCATTGATTGCTGAGGAAGGCTTTCTTATCTCTTCTTGCTATTCTGTGGAACTCTGCATTCAGATGCTTATATCTTTCCTTTTCTCCTCTGCTTTTCATCTCTCTTCTTTTCATAGCTATTTGTAAGGCTTCCCCAGACAGCCATTTTGCTTTTTTGTATTTCTTTTCCATGGGGCTCATCTTGATCCCTATCTCCTGTACAATGTCATGAACCTTTGTCCATAGTTCATCAGGCACTGCATCTATAAGATCTAGCCCCTTAAATCTATTTCTCACTTCCACTGCATAATCATAAGTGATTTGAGTTAGGTCATACCTGAATGGCCTAGAAAAATAATATACACATTTTAGTTCCATTTATATGAAAACTATAGGAAATTAAACTAATCCCAGTTGCATGGACAGAGGTGACTGGCAGGCTATAACCCATGAGGCTGAAAAAGAGACATGACTTAGTGACTAAACAACAATAGTGACAAAAGGAGGGGCATGATACGAAGATAGGCGAGAAAGAAGGATTGCTTTGTGGCACATAGAAACTTCTGCAAGTGATGGGTATTGTATATTAATTATCTTGATATTGCAGGTAGTTTTAAAAAGGTAAAAATCTGTAGAATCCCTCACACTGACATTTAAATACATGAAGTTTATTTCTATGTCAATTGCATCTCAATCCAAGCCAGTAAAAATCCTAGTAATAAATGATACTTAGATGTCTCAGTAAGCAAGATGCTTCCATATGATTTGAATGAAATATTAACTCAATGCTTTTCTATTATAAATACAGTAAAAATACATTTTTGCTGGAGGCAAGTAAACTTTGTGTATGTGATGTCTTGAATATCCATTATCTACTTTAGAATGTTACACAGAATTTTAAAATTGTCAGTAGATTATAGGTAAAATACTTAGACTCTCAGCTCCTTGACTGAAATCTCTAGTGAATGTTGAAAGCATTAAAGTAGTAATATACTACACTATTCTATTCCAAGGCATTTACATTTTAGTGGCAAGTGAGGGCCACCTTAATGGGGTCTAAAGGACCCCACAGAATTTTTTAGTGTAGAGTTTACATCTAATGGATTAAATTTATTATGCCAAGCAGATGTTTGCAATTGATCATTTCCACACACTGGACATAAGAACTTGAAAATTAAGATTTTTCTGAATTTTGGAAAGAATTTTATATATATATATAAAATTTTGGATAATATGCTTTATATTGTCCTAATGACAGTAAAATTTGAATGGGCTTTTTAAATTACAGATTTTAAGATAATGCAATGCATGTAACCAATTATAAACTCATGCTGCTGCTAAGTCACTTCAGTCGTGTCCGACTCTGTGTGACCCCATAGATGGCAGCCCACCAGGCTCCCTTGTCCCTGGGATTCTCCAGGCAAGAACACTAGAGTGGGTTTCCATTTCCTTCTCCAATGCATGAAAGGGAAAAGTGAAAGTGAAGTCGCTCAGTCGTGTCCAACTCTCAGTGACCCCATGGAATGCAGCCTACCAGGCTCCTCTTTCCATGGGATTTTCCAGGCGAGAGTACTGGAGTGGAGTGGCATGTCCATTGAGTTGGTGATGCTATCAGCCATCTCATCCTCTGACACTCCCTTCTCCTTTTAGCCTTCAATCTTTCCCTGCATTAGGGTCTTTTCCAATGAGTTGGCTCTTTGTATCAGATGGCAAAAACATTGGAGCTTCAGCTCCAGCATTAGTTCTCTCATTGAATATTCAGGACCAATTTCCTTTAGGACTGACTGATTAGATCTTCTTGCAGTCTAAGGGACTCTCAAGAGTCTTCTCCAATGCCACAGTTCAAAAGCATCAGCTCTTCAGTGCTCAGCTTTCTTTATGGTCCAACTCTTACATCCATACATGACTACTGAAAAAAACTTAGTTTTGACTATTCAGACCTTTGTCAGCAGAGTGATGTTTTTGCTTTTTAATATGCTGTCTATGTTTGTCATAGCTTTCTTCTAAGAGGCAAGCATCTTTTAATTGTATGGCTGCAGTCACCATCCATAGTGATTTGGAGCCCAAGAAAATAAAATCTGTCACTGCTTCTGTAAAACAATACAAAACTCAGTAATCTAATTTTAAAAACAAAGGCATTTATCTGTAGTATTTCCAGGGTTTGAATTTCACCAACTTGTGTTGACAAATATTATCTCTAAAAATGTCACCTTCTCATTTACAAATTAACAGAAATACTCATATAAAATAATAACCACATATATTTAGATATTCAGTGCTCTTTGAAAGGTTGGGGGAAAAAGAAAAAAAGTTTTTCAGTCCCTTTGTCATGTTTAGAAAATATAAACAAATTTTTTT
>SJYQ01004888.1:135935-180293 GCA_006410935.1 Redunca redunca
AGAAAAACACAACTCATAAAAAATATTTAAATCTGTCATAAGAAAAAACAAGGCAGTCATGAGAAATATGTTGTTTAATGTAGTATTGAGCTCTGTCACTATCTTCCACTGAATTATGAAATGTTAGAAATAATGTCAAGAAGCTTAGCATCTAAAATTTTTGATATAAACTACTCAAGACATAAACATAAATGATGTTTATTCAGTGATGCCAAAATATACAAACCAGGGAATATCTGATACAGTAATCTTAAATTCAAGAAGTAGGAAAAAAATATGCTCAAATCTGTAGCTGATTCTGTATAAATAAATCATATTTCTATGAATAATTGTATGGACAGATCAATTCAGGGAGCATAAAATATAAAAAGACAGTTTGATGAGTTTGTATCTATTTTACAAAACACTCTCCTTGCCAGATACATGCAGTTTCTCACTTTTAAAATCATCTATAATAAAATTTATATGTGTCTCCAAGGAAGTGTATATGATCTAGGACTTTCCTTTCTCAACATTGATAAACAGAGGTAAAAGGAAACTGATGACTATCAAACAGTCAAAAACCATCACTTTGAAAAATTTAAAGAAAGAAAGAAAGAAAACAAAGATACTGAAGAGAAAAGCAACAGCTTTCTTCTTTGGCAACTGGTGAATGTCAGATCTAGGACTAAAGCCCTGGTCCCATAACTACGCACTGTGTAACTTCACTTTTAAAATATTGTACTTACAGCGATAAATGCGCCATGTGTTTTCAGTGGAAGTCACAAAAATGTCTACGTCATATAGTTGAGAGTTTTAGAGATCAGGGAGTGAACAGAGTTGGAAGAAATGATTTCCACAGTTTGGCCCATGGCTACTGTGTACCATCAGAGAGAAAGTAGAGAGATTTTTAAACCAACATAGTTCAAAATGCTTGAAAATTGGCTACATACTAACTAACATTAAAATTGCCTTAAATTTGTATTAAAAGATGAGTAAATGGAATTCCCCATGCTAGAATACTGGAGTGGGTAGCCTTTCTCTTCTCCAGAGGGTCTTCCCAAACCAGGGATCAAACCCAGGTCTCTCACATGGCAGACAGATTCTTTACCAGCTGAGCCACAAGGGAAGCCCAAATGGATGATACAGAAATAGCTCACAAAATGGTGCCATTCATTCTTCCTCCTGATAAATTATTTTCATAGGTTCCAAAAATATTTCCATAAGAAATCATTGAGATAAAAACTCCAGGTTCAACCTGTCAACATACAAATATTAATGCAGAAAGAGCTAAAAATCTACATTTAACATGGATGACCAGATTTGGTTAGAACAATAGCTACTAAAAAGTGACTTTTCTTGATTTTCACTGTGTGCTTACTTGGTTCAGTATTAGGATTAGCTCTAAGTAATTTATACAAGTTTATCATTTTCACAAAAATCAATTTCAAAAACCAAATTAGAAATGATTTCATCTGAAAGCTTCTCATAGGAACTGGTTAAAACAAAAGTTGATGTTCCATGAAAGTTCACAAAGGTTGCCCGCAGGGAAGCACAAGCACGCCATGGATATATGCCAAGAGAATTAGAACAGCTACATAATTTTAATATGGTTTTAAAAATCTCCTGCCAGTGATTGTGTGATAACATGCTTCTGAAGGCTTATGTGAAATATGAGCTTTAACTTTCATTTTGTAACTTTTGAAAAAAATACTTCTGAAAAGAAATAAATTTTTTTGTTGTTTTTTATGGGTTTTGGAAGTGGGGCACATTTTGGTAGCATAATTCTGAAAATTGCCTAATGCTCTCTGTATTACAGGGCAGATAGATATGTAAAATCCACTTCAGTCAGTTCATTTCAGTTGCTCAGTCATGTCTGACTCTTTGCAACCCCATGGACTGCAGCACACCAGGCCTCCCTGTCCATCACCAACTCCCGGAGCTTGCTCAAGCTCCTGTCCATCGAGTCAGTGATGCCATCCAACCATCTCATCCTCTTTCATCCCATTCTCCTCCTGCCTTTAATCTTCCCCAGCATTAGGGTCTTTTCCAATGAGTCAGTTCTTCACATCAGGTGGCCAGAGTATTGAATCTTCAGCTTCAGCATCAGTCCTTCCAATGAATATTCAGGGCTGATTTTCTTTAGGATTGACTGGTTTGATCTCCTTGAAGTCCAGGGGACTCTCAAGAGTCTTCTCCAACACCACCGTTCAAAAGTATCAGTTCTTCAGCAATCACTTTCATTATGGTCCAACTTTCACATCCATACATGACTACTGGAAAAGCCATATCTTTGACTAGATGGAGTTTCCTGGCAAAGTAATGTCTCTGCATTTTAATATGCTATCTATGTTGGTCATAGCTTTTCTTACAAGAAGCAATTGTCTTTTAATTTCATGGCTACAGTCACTACCTGAAGTAATTTTGGAGCCAAAGAAAATAAACTCTGTCACTGTTTCCATTATTCCCCCACCTATTTGCCATGAAGTGGTGGATGCCACGATCTTAGTTTTTTTGAACGTTGAGTTTTAAATTGGCTTTTTCACTCTCCTCTTTCACCTTTATCAGGAGGCTCTTTAGTTCCTCTTCACTTTCTTCCATAAGAGTGGTGTCATCTGCATATCTAAGGTTATTGACATTTCTCCTAGTAATCTTGATTCCACGTCGTGCTTCATCCAGTCCAGCATTTAACATGATGCACTCTGCATATAAATTAAATAAGTAGAGTGACAGTATACAGCCTTGACATACTCCTTTCTCAATTTGGAACCAGTCTGTTGTTCTACATCTGGTTCTAACTATTGCTTCTTGACCTGCATACAGATTTCTTAGGAGGCAGTTCAGGTAATATGGCATTCCCATCTCTTGAAGAATTTTCCATAGTTTATTGTGATCCACACAGTCAAAGGTTTTGGTGTAGTCAATAAAGCAGAAATAGATGTCTTTCTGGAATTCTCTTGCTTTTTCTATGACCCAATGGATGTTGGCAATTTGATCTCTGGTTCCTCTGCCTTTTCCAGCTCCAGCTTAAACATCTGGAAGTTCTTGATTCATTTACTGTTGAAGCCTGGCTTGGAGAATTTTGAGCATTACTTTGCTAGCGTGTGAGATGAGTGCAATTGTGCAGTAGTCTGAGCATTCTTTGGCATTCCCTTTCTTTAGGATTGGAATGAAAACTGACCTTTTCCAGTCCTGTGGCCACTGCTGAGTTTTCCAAGTTTGCTGGCATATTGAGTGCAGCACTTTCACAGCATCATCTCTTAGGATTTGAAATATCTCAAGCTGAAATTTCATAATCTCCACTAGTTTTGGTCATAGTGATGCTTCTTAAGGCCCACTTGACTTTGCACTCCAGGATGTCTGGCTCTAGGTGAGTGATCACACCATCATGGTTTTCTGGGTCGTGAAGATCTTTTTTGAATACTTCTTCTGTGTATTCTTGCCACCGCTTCTTAATATCTTCTGCTTCTGTTAGGTCCATAGCATTTCTGTCATTTCTTGTGCCCATCTTTGCATATCTAATTTTATTGATGAGATCTCTAGTCTTTCCAATTTTATTGTTTCCCTCTATTTTCTTGCACTGATCACTTAGAAAATTTTTCTCCCACTTTAGTATGCTTGCCTTTGAGAATCCCATGAACAGTATGAAAAACACNCATTTTATTGTTTCCCTCTATTTTCTTGCACTGATCACTTAGAAAATTTTTCTCCCACTTTAGTATGCTTGCCTTTGAGAATCCCATGAACAGTATGAAAAACACAAAACCCCCTTATGGGAAAACATAGACAAAAATCAAAGATATTGCATGTATTCAAGTGATAGGAATGCAACAGTCAGACTGAGGCCAGTACTGCCTTGAGATGAGGTGACTAAAGAGAATAGAATCACCTATAAGCATGTAGCAAATGTGTTTGTTTAAATACTGGATCTCAAAATAAAAATCATAATGCTTGTATTATTCCATCCATTAAGGTGAATTGGAAAATGCTATAAACTCTCTATGTATTTATTTTCAGTTGATTTCAATTTTATATTTCCTGTGAATGGTTTCTAATGGCCATAACCTTGCAATACATTATGCAAGTACACGCACGCACACAGAGCCAGTAATACAGAAGCATTCGCTAATAATTGTTTCTCAGATATGTCAAATGATCAAAAATCTTCAGATATGTCTTCTTTAATAGATGTGAAGTTTCTCCTAGGAAATTTGAATGTTCTAAAAAGCGGCAAAGAGTATAACGAGGAAGTAGAGAATGCTGTCATAAGTTAATGATAAACAGAGACCAGGAAATAGTTTTCAGCACAGATAAGACCTTGGTGGAACAAAGCGTTAACAAGTGAAAGATAAAGCTGGATTTTTTTCTAAGTAAATAAGAAACTCACTTTCTAGCAAGATGCAGTTACAAATCGACCACAGAACAATACAGAGAACATACAGCAAAGAAACAGCAGCTTCTAAATCAGTGCAAGAGAAAAAAAAAATAGTATACAGTGTATAGATCCAACAAAAACATAGAAAAACCCTTAAGATAAACTCTTAAGATAATTCAGAATAAAGTGCAAAAAAAGAATATAGCATAGTGGTTAAGAACACTTTGTAAACTGAGAAATGGCCTCCATATTTCAGTTCTGTCTGTTACTGCCTGAGACCTCAAATTTGTCACAAAATCTTCCTAAATATCTCAGCATAAATCCCTGCATCTGTGAAGTGGGTATATTTCTTGTTGTTTTTTTTTTAAAGATAAAATAATGGGCATGGTATATTTAGCTCACTTTCTGAGGTATTTTATGCACTCAGTGGAGAGCAGCCACAAATAGTAGTAGTTTTACTGAAATACATACATTGATTTATACCTGCTGTCAGAAGTGATCAAGATGGAAAATAAGAGAAAAGGCAATATATTTTAAAAATTAATACGTCAACTGCATCAAGTTTAGGAAAACCACTTGGTATTAAGTTAAGTAATCCTTCACTGATAGAGTGGGTTGAATGGTGGCCCCACAAAAAGATATATCCACATTGAAATTCTCAGAACCTATGAATGCGGCTTTATTTGGAGAAAACAAAAATCTTTTGGCAGATGCATTTAAGTTAAGGTCTCAAGATGAGATCATCCTTCCCAAGTATGCTTGTAAGAGACATACAAAGAAAGATATACACAGAGGAGAAGGTCATGTCGAACAGAAGGTCAGTTTGGAGTTTGAAGCCACAAATCAGTGAACTTACAGAGCTACTTGAAAGTGGGACAGGCAAGAAAAGACATCCATTCTAGTACTTTAAGTAGGGGTACAGCCTCCAGACTGTGACAGAGTAAATTTCTATTGTTTTATTAATAAATTACCAAGTTTTCATGATGATTTGCTATGGCAGCCTTGGGAAACCAATAAAATTGCTTAAAACAATAAAGAATTATTAGTTCAAGGTCATTGCAAATATTGATACATTTATCAAGCACAATGTGTCTGCTATATATCAAAATTGTTAGGACCCATAAAAGATGCAAACATGAATAGCTCCTAGTGATTAGAAATATTTGAGACCTAGGTAACTCTTGAAGAATAGTTTTCTTAACCTTTTAAATTTTTTCTGTTAACATTTGTGTTCTGGACAATTTTTGTAAAGGATTAAATGTCCAACATCTAAGGGTTCTTTCAGAGATTAAAAAAAATGTATCCTCTACCCTCTTAGGCTCATTGTCTGGGAGTATGTGAATTAAACCAACAAGAGGCAGATTAACAGGAGGAAAGGCAAAGAATTTTTGTTAACATTCACATGGGTGGGAATTCATAGAAAAGTGAAACTCATAAAAGTGGTTAGAATTAGGGACCTATGCATCATCTTAAAAAAGGACAAGGGATTTGGGCTTCAAAGAAGCATAAACTGGGAACATGACTAGGAACTATATGGGGAAACCAATGGAAGTCAAGGGTTATTTCAATACAGTTTGTTTATGAGTGCTCATCATGCTCCTACTCCGTCTGCAATGATGAGTCACTCTCTTCGTCCAGGTAAAGGAAGAAGGGACACCCTCACAGGGGAAAATTGTGTTGCCTTCACAAAGGAAATCTATATCCTACTTTTAGGTGGAAAAGGGAAGGGTAGAGAATTCTGCATCTGCTCATTCTCAATTGCTTTCAGCTCAAAATAATCCTAGGCCAAAATGACATATTTTGAAGTCAAATATTCTAGACACTTTCAGTCCTAAATGGCCACCTTACTCCAATTTTGTGGCCCATAGATAAATTAACCAACTATGTAAATATGCATACACTTGCTAGCATAGTTTACAAGACGGCTATTATTATCTACTAATTGCAGTTAAAAAACTGTGGTTTTCCAATTGTCTAAGGTCATAGTGGCATTTAAAATTATAATCAGCACTCAGACTAGCACTTGTCTGAATGAAGCTTGCATTCTGAATCACTCCTCTATTGCCATGTAACCTAGTCTCATATGGCATAGCTCATTATAACACAGGAAGTGGTGAATCATTTTCATTGTGTTCTTATCATATTTAATTTTCATTTATTGCCGTATGCACTCAACTATAATTTTTGTTGTTACAAGGTTTAAATGCCAGCAACCAGATAAGTGATAAACAAGTTAGCACGAGATTATAATTTTCTCCAGAAAGATATTTCTTAAAAATATCCCCTAGATGTTTAGGCAGCAGATGGTATCTAATAAGTTAAACTCCAATGGCAGTCATGACTGAGCGATGATTAAATTTTAAATCAGATCATGTTCTCAGATGTATCTTGATATCTTGTTTTATTTGTTAATTGCACTCTGAATGGTTCAAGTCTTAGAAATAATCAATGCAATTCCATGTGTCTACATTTAGTAAGAAATGTTCATTTGGAAATTTGTACAGATAACCAGGGAGGCAAAGATTTATAAAACTATGTTTGCTATTTCATTTAACAATCCCAAATATATTGAGCTGTTAATATATGTTGAACTCCAAGGCAGGTGAAAGGGATAAATAATACATGATTCTTCCTGCAGAAAACACCTAATCTAATAAGAGAGACTAAAATAAAAGAACACAGGAATTTCAGAATGTAAAGAACAAATAGTCACTGTACAAAAATGGTGATGAAATACATTTTGGGGTAGGTCAGAAATTGATCGTGAAAGGTGAGTAGGAATTACCTGGCAGACAAAGCAAAGGCAAATATTTAAGACAATGAAACTTCCATAAACCAGATTAGAAATAGCATCGCTAACCTTGAGGATCAGCAAGTTTTTCTTAGCAAGCGTAATCTAACATTTATTGTACACTTACTATCAGGTGAAGATGTGGAGGGTTTAAAATTTACACATATTACCAATAGGAATGTGAAATGGGACAGCCACTTTTTAATTCAGTTGACTATTTCTTAAAAAGTTATGCCCATGCCCACAATATGACCTGGCCATTCAAATCCTTGGTACTTACTCAAAAGAACTAAAGCATATATCAAGACAAAGACTTCTACACATATATTTACGAAAGAATTATTTGTAACAGTCTGAAAATGGGAAAAGCTCATATGGTCATCAATAGCTGAATGGATTAAAAATTGTGAAATATTCATACAGTGAAATAGTACTCAGTAATAAAAAGGAATTAGCTATTATACATGTCAATGTGGATAAATCTCAAAATAGTCATGCTGAATCAAAGAAGTTTAATTTATATAAAATTGTAGGAAATTCAGACTATTAGATTTTGACAGAAAATTGCTCAGTGCTTACCTGGGAATGACATAGGGACTGAGAATTGGGTAAGAGAAATGGATTACAAAAAAGCACTGAAAATCATTAGGGAGCAATGGATATGTTAATTATCTTGATTGTGGTGGTGGTTTCATAGGCATATACATTTGTCAATACACCTCAAATTTACATATTAGATATATGCAGTTAACTGTATATAAATCATACCTCCATAAATTTGTCAAAATAAATGCTCAAAAGTTGACAGACTCAAGAAGAGAAATGTACAGATCTATGAACTTATTTATGCATTATGAAAATTTCTCTCTGTAATTAAAAGAAAAATCAGTAAGAAAAAAAATGACATGAAATATTATACCTAAAACTCTCTACTGATTCACCTGAATATAATAATGCAGGCAACAGTGGTAGTGTGCAAATTTATTTAATTGCAAGTGAAAAACTTACACTAAAAACTTGAGGATGGGGTAATAAAGCAAGTAAAAATAAATTTTGTATGACTCAAATAATACAATGTTATAGTGTCTAACTGTAGTAGTGCTAAGCTAAAATATATAACCAAAAAATAACTAGAAAATCCTCAATTATTTAGAAGTTCAAAAGCACAATTCTAACTTATCCCCTTAGGTCAAAAAGAATATATTAATGGAAACTATACAATTTTTTGTTTGTATAATGAGAAAATAATGTAAACACAACTTCCAGGATTCACTTATGTTTGCTAGGAAATATGCAATTAAATATCTATATATTGTATGTGCATGATCCGTCCCATCATTATGTTCAAATAAAACTCAGTTTCCTTTGTACGTATTAATGCTTCTCAGAATCATTGACTATAAGGTTGAAAATATGTATCTACCCAAAGGCTTTCATCTGTGATATTCGAGAGTTTCCTAGGGGAAGTATATCCCTAGTATTTGTATCTGTCAACAGTCTCCTTTAATCCTATATGTGAGCATTTTGTTGTTGTGTTCTGTCCTTCAGTCATGTCCAACTCTTTGAAACTCCATGGACCGCAGCATGCCAGGCCTCCTTGTCTTTCACCATCTCCAACTCATGTCCATTGAGTCAGTGATGCCATCCAACCATCTTGTTGTCTGCCATTCACTTCTCTTCCTGCCTTCTATCTTTCCCAGCATCAGGGTCTTTTCCAATGAGTTGGCTCCTCACATCACGTGGCCAAATGATTGGAGCTTCAGTTTCAGCATCAGCCCTTCAATGAATTTTCAGAGTTAATTTCCTTTGGGATTGACTGGTTTGAGCCTTTACAACCAAAGGGACTCTCAAGAGTCTTCTCAAACACCATAGTTAGAAAAGATCAATTCTTTGGCTCTCAGCCTTCTTTATGGTTCAAGTCTCACATCAGTACATGACTACTGGAAAAAAAATCACAGCTTTGACCATGAAGACCTTTGCTGGCAAAGCAATGTCTCTATTTTTTTAATCTACTGTCTAGGTTTGTCATAGCATTTCTCTCAAGGAGCAAGCATCTTTAATTCCAAGGCTGCAGTCACAGTCCTCAGTGATTTTGGAGCCCCCCCCCAATAAAGTCCATTACTGTTTTCATTGTTGCTCCATCTAATTGCCATGAAGTGATGGGACCAGATGTCAAGATCATAGTCCCTTGAATGTTGAGTTTTAAGCCAACTTTTTCCTTCTCTTTCACTTTTATCAAGAGGCTCTTTAGTTCCTCTTCACTTTCTGCCATAAAGATGGTGTCATCCGCATATCTGAAGTAATTTATATTTCTCCCAGAAACTGTGGTTCCAGCTGGTTGTTTCATTCAGCCCAGCATTTCCCATGATGGACTCTGTATATGAGTTAAATAAACAGGGTGACAATATGCAGCTTTGATGTACTTCTTTCCCAATTTGGAACCAGTCTGCTCCATGTCTGGCTCTAACTGTTGCTCCTTCACTTGCACGCCGCTTTCTCAGGAGGCAGGTAAGGTAGTCTGTTGTTCCCATCTCTTTAAGATTTTTCCACAATTTGTTGTGATCCACACATTCAAGTGCTTTATTTATCATAGTCAATGAAGCAAAAGTAGATGTTTCTCTGAAATTCTCTTGCTTTTGCTAAGATTCATTGGACGTTGGCAATTTCTTCTCTGGTTTCTCTGCCATTTCTAAATCCAGCTGGTATGTCTGGAAGTTCTTGGTTCACTTACTGTTGAAACCTAGCTTGAAGGATTTTGAGCATTACCTTGCTAGCATGTGAAATTAGTTCAATTGTCTGGTTGTTTGAATGTTCTTTGGCATTGCCCTTCTTTGGGATTGGTATGAAAATTGACTTTTTCCAGTCCTATGGCCACTGCTGACTTTTCCAAGTTTGTGACATATTGAGTGCAGCACTTTGACAGCATCATCTTTCAGGATTTGAAATAGCTCAACTGGAATTCCATCACCTCCAATAGCTTTGTTCGTAGTGATGCTTCCTAAGGCCCACTTAAATTCACATTTCAGGATGTCTGGCTCTAGGTGAGTGATCACACCATAGCTTTTATCTTGGCCATTAAGATCTTGTTTTGTATAGTTCTTCTGTGTTTGCCACCTCTTCTTAATATCTTCCACTTCTGTTCAGTCCATACCATTTCTGTTCTTTGTTGTGCCCATCTTTGCATGAAATGTTCCATTGGTATCTCTAATTTTCTTGAAGAGATCTCTAGTCTCTCCCATTGTTTTCCTCTATTTCTTTACATTATTCACTTAAAAATGCTTTCTTATCTCTCATTGATGTTCTTTGGAATGGGTTTCTCTGATAGCTCAGTCAGTAAAGAATCTGCCTGCAATGCAGGAGACCTGCCTTCAGTCCCACTGTTGGGAAGATCTCATGGAAGAGAGCATGGCAACCCACTCCAGTATTCTTGCCTGAAGAATACCCATGGACAGAGGATCCTGGTGGGCTGCAGTCCATGGGTTCACAAAGAGTTGGACGTGACTGAGTGACTAAGCACACACACACATTGTTTGGAACCCTGCATTCAGAGGTGTATGCCAGCATTGTAGAAAATATTGAAATAACCATAACATTGTAAATCAACTGTATTCCAATAAAATAAATTGTTTTTTTTTTTTAAAAGCCTTCAGTTCAGTTCAGTCACTCAGTCGTGTTCAACTCTTTGTGACCCCGTGAATCGCAGCACACCAGGCCTCCCTGTCCATCACCAACTCCTGGAGTTCACTCAAACTCACATCCATCCAGTCGGTGATGCCATCCAGCCATCTCATCCTCTGTTGTCCCCTTTTCCTCCTGCCCTCAATCCCTTCCAGCATCAGAGTCTTTTCAAATGAGTCAACTCTTCGCATGAGGTGGCCAAAGTACTGGAGCTTCAGCTTTAGCATCATTCCTTCCAAAGAAATCCAAGGGCTGATCTCCTTCAGAATGGACTGGTTGGATCTCCTTGCAGTCCAAGGGACTCTCAAGAGTCTTCTCCAACACCACAGTTCAAAAGCATCAGTTCTTCAGCGCTCAGCCTTCTTCACTGTCCAGCTCTCACATCCATACATGACCACTGGAAAAACAATAGCCTTGAATAAACAGACCTTTCTTGGCAAAGTAATGTCTCTGCTTTTCAATATGCTATCTAGGTTGGTCATAACTTTTCTTCCAAGCCTTAATTAGAGTCAAAAGACAAAACGGGGTGCTCTGACATCCTGTGACCATACTGAAGCCCAGCATAAAGAAGGGAGACTCCTCTCCCTTCCAGGCAAGGACTCAACCAAGGAAAAGCCATGGACTGCAGTCATCTCATCAAACTTTCTTTCCCTCTTTATAAACGTGTTCTCCTTCCTTGCTGTACCAGAATTTATACATGGCTCACCCCAGACTCTCAACTGTAATTCTCTGTTGATCTGGAGTAAACCCATTTTTGGCTAGAGAAATATCTGGCAGTCTATTTGCTTTAGATCAATATTTAACAACTTATAGCATCCCCTAGCATAATATTGCACTTATAACAGGCACAATATTTTACTTTTATTCTATTATCTTCAAGAGTTATGTTAATGGTTTTGTTAAACATGGAAGGTGAACTTTAATCAATGTGTACACTCTTGCTTATTACCTAGTTTTGAAGTCTTACAGTATTTCCTTTTAAATGGATTTATAATTATATGTATAATCAAAATTGCTTGTTGAAACTTGAGCCTAGTACAGATTCTGACATTACACTAAGCATATATGTGATAATGCATGCTCAGTTGTGTCTGACTCTTTGCTACCCCATGGACTGTAGGCTTCTAGACTTCTCTGTCCATAGATTTTCCAGGCAAGAATACTGGAGGAGGTTGCCATTTCCTACTCGAGGGGATCTTCCTGCCCGAACGATCAGAGCTGTGTCTCCAATACCTCCTGTATTGCAGGTGGATTCTTTACCACTGAGTCATGGAGGAAATATGTGATAATAAATACCAGCAATTACAAACTAGATTGCATTGTGATTAACAAGATGCAGTGTCTCTTTGTTCAGAACCTTTGAAATTATTAGCATAACTTTTAAGCATGTATTGCGAGTCATATATTTACATTGTAAAGTGCATGCTTTGGGGAATAAGATAGGTATGCCTATCATTTCTGATAAGAAATATCAATTGTCACTTCAAAAGTCACATTTATAAATGTCAACACTTTAATACAAGTCTTCTTGTGTTTGAGGTGCCAGTGTGCTAGCAGATTAGTTACTTTCATCCAGAAATCCCACAGCTCAATATCCTCAGGGAAAATATCACAGGATTTTAGAAGAACCAAAGGCAACAGGATTACATGGACATGCATATAAAAGATATGAAATAGAAAAACTACAAAGAATTTTAACACAATAAAATCTCCTCTGTGTAACAAAGCAGACAAGGGATTATATACATATAATATATAGTTATTGCATAGTATCTGTGGGATTTGTTCCAGGATCCCCTGGAGAAGGAAATGGCAATCCACTTCAGAGGAGCCTGGTAGGGCTCAGTCCGTGGGGTCGCAACTCAAGTTCTTTATATAAAACCATGTTCATTTTCCACATAATTTAGATGTATATTATTTATAATCCTTAATACAATGTAATTTGTTGTTTAGTCACCAAGTCATGTCCAACTCTTGCAATAGCATGGACTGTAGCCCACCAGGCTCCTTTGTCCATGGGATTTTACATATTCCAAGAATACTGGAGTGGTTTGTCTTTTCTCTCCAGGGGATCTTACTGACCCATGGATAGAACCCTGTCTCCTACATTGCAGGTGGATTCTTTATAACTAAGAAATCAAGGAAGCAATACAATGTAAGTGTTATGTAAATAGTTGTAAATATAATAGTTATAAATGTTACATAAATAGTTGCCAGGGCGAAGTAAATTTAAGTTTTTCTTTGGGGAACTTTTGGGATTTGTTTTCCCTGGTGGCTCAGATGGTGAAAAATCTGCCTGCAATGCAGTAGACCCAGGTTTGATCCCTGGGTCGGTGAGATCCCTTGAAGAAATGAATGGCTATCCACTCCAGCATTCATGCCTGAAAAATTTCATGGACAGAGAAGCCTGACAGGCTACAGTCCATAGGAATCACACAAAGAGTGGGACATGACTGAGTGACTAACACTTTCACAATATTTTCACCTCATGTTTAATTGAATCTGTGGATATATAGAACTCTAGGATATGGAAAGGTGATTATGTTAATATATATCTATCTAGGAGGGTTATAATTTTGATTTTCTTGAAACAATGAGTGGTAGTCAGATTGTGTTGTTCAAAGATCACCATAAAAATACTTCTAATTCAACGAGATGACTAAGAACACTACCAGAATACCATTAAAAAATATTACTAATCCTCTCCCTTAAATTTGTGTTTGTACATTGCTAATGACCAAAAGAATCAGTGGCAGAAGTGGAAGTCAGCAGCTTCCAGAGATAAAAGAGATGCGGCTTCTGTGTCGTTCACTGGAACACTAATGTGAAGTCCTGCACCATCATGTAGAAAATCTAATGGCCTGAGGCCACCACTGGACTTCCCTGGTGGCTTAGAAAGCAAAGTATCTACTTGCAATGTGGGAGGCCTGGATTCAATCCCTGGGTCAGGAAGATCCCCTTGAGAAGGGAATGGCAACCTGCTCCAGTATTCTTGCCTGGGAAATCCCATGGACAGAGGAGCCTGGTGGGCTACCATCCATGGGGTCACAAAGAGCTGGATGCTTCTGAGAGATATTTCCTTCTTCTCCTAAGACCACCATGCTAAGAGAAAGCCTGGGTCATACAAGAAGGTCCCTATGTAGGTGTTTACACTGACTATCTAGCTGAGATCTAGGCCAACAGCCAGCAGTAACCGCTAGACCTGTGAGTGAATATCCTTCAAATTATTCTCACTCCAAGCAGTTGAACCCACTAACCTATGGTTCAAAGTCTTCTCAACTAAAGCTCTAGCCATTGTGGAGCAGACTACTGTCTCCATAACAATTTTTTCTGAATTTTTGATCTTGGAATAGATTATGAAATACTGTTTTAAATCATTAAATTTGGGGAATATTCTACTAAGCAGCAGCAGAAACTAAAACAAACAAAACACGTATGAACTGTATTTGAAAATTATTTGTGAGAATTTGTGACTCAGTTCCAGCTATTTTCAGATGAGCTGATGTGGGTTGAGCACTGTGTCAGTGTGATAGTTACTTTTTTACTGGTGACTGTTATGAGTTCATGATATTAGCTCCCAGTGAACAGTTCACATGTTTAAATTCTTATAAAATGGCAATATGGAGATAATATCAGAAATTTAAGAATTGAGCATGAGTGTGGTTGGAATCACTTGAAAAGGAAAAAGTTTTTCTTCATTAGTTTACTCAAGGAATGACTTTACCCATTTCAGAGATATAAAAGTAAAATAATTTGATTTTTAACTAGATAAATACATATCAATGTAGTATGGGTTTTTTTTTTTTTAATATAAATACCAAAAATATTGTTGTTGTTTAGTCGCTAAGTCATCTCTGACTCATTGTGATGCCATGAACTGCAGCACTCCAGGCTTCCTTGAACCTACAATAAAATATTGAATATACAATACAAGCATTTTTTATTTAGCTTGTATTATAGTTTAAAGCCTTGCTTAGACAAAGCAAATTCTTTCAGCAAAGTACTCTAAAAGTTACTTTAATATATACCCAAATTATCCATGTGTGGTAATATTTCATGTTAGTTTTGATATACATTTTCTGTTGTTCTTATGCTTAGTGATGTTGAGCAACTTTTCATATACTTGCTGACCATTTGTATGTTTTCGTTCAGTTCCTCTGCTCACTTTTAATTGTGTTGTGGGTGGTGGTGGGGGGATGGGGTTGCTATTGAATTGTGTGAGTTCTTTATATATTTTGTATATTAACCACTTGTCAGATATAAAGCTCCTCTCGGCTGCCGCCTCTGACCTAGGATGTGGGGTAGCTCCTCTCGGGCCGCTCCTGTGCCAACACAGCCCGGCACTCTCGGCCACCGCCCCTGACCTTGGGAGAAAGGTAGCCCCGAGGCCAGGGGCGGCAGCTGAGAGGAGCTACCCCACGTCCAAGGAGCGGCAGCTGCGAGGGCGCAGGTGGGGGAGAGGAGCTACTCCATGTCCAGGGTCAGGAGGGGTGGCTGTAAGGCCCTCGTCCAAGGTAAGGAGCAGCGGCGGCGCTTTGCTGGAGCAGCCGTGAAGAGATACCCCACGACCAAGGTAAGAGAAACCCAAGTAAGATGATAGGTTTTGTGAGAGGGCATCAGAGGGCAGACACACTGAAACCAAAATCACAGAAAACTAGTCAATCTGATCACACGACCACAGCCTTGTCTAACTCAATGAAACTAAGCCATGCCATGTGAGGCCACCCAAGAGAGGTGGGTTATGGTGGAGAGGTCTGACAGAATGTGGTCCACTGGTGAAGAGAATGGCAAACCACTTAAGTATTCTTGCCATGAGAACCCTGTGAACAGTATGAAAAGGCAAAATGATAGGATACTGAAAGGGGAAATCCCCAGGTTGGTAGGTGTCCAATATGCTACTGGAGATCAGTGGAGAAATAACTCCAGAAAGAATGAAGGGATGGAGCCAAAGCAAAAACAATACCCAGTTGTGGATGTGACTGGTGATAGAGGCAAGGTTTAATGCTGTTAGAGCAATATTGCATAGAAACCTGGAATGTCAGGTCCATGAATCAAGGCAAATTGGAAGTGGTCAAACAGGAGATGGCAAGAGTGAACGTCAACATTCTAGCAATCAGCAAACTAAAACGGACTGGAATGGGTGAATTTAACTCAGATGACCGTTATATCTACTACTGTGGGCAGGAATCCCTTAGAAGAAATGGAGTAGCCATCATGGTCCACAAAAGAGTCTGAAATGCAGTACTTGGATGCAATCTCAAAAATGACAGAATGATCTCTGTTTATTTTCAAGGCAAACCATTCAAGATCAAGGTATTTCAAGCCTATGCCCCAACCAGTAATGCTGAAGAAGCTGAAGCTGAACAGTTCTAGTCTTGAAGACCTACAAGACCTTTTAGAACTAATACCCAAAAAAGATGTCCATTTCATTATAGGGGACTGAAATGCTAAAGTAGGAAGTCAAGAAACACCTGGAGTAACAGGCAAATTTGGCCTTGGAATATGGAATGAAGCAGGGCAAAGGCTAATAGAGTTTTGCCAAGAGAATGCACTGATTGTAACAAACACCCTCTTCCAACAACACAAGAGAAGACTCTACACATGAACATCACCAGATGGTCAACACCGAAATCAGATGGATTATACTCCTTGCAGCCAAAGATGGAGAAGCACTATACAGTCAGCAAAAACAAGACCGGGAGCTGACTGTGGCTCAGATCATGAGCTCCTTATTGCCAAATTAAGACTTAAATTGAAGAAAATGGGGAAAACCACTAGACCATTCAGGTATGACCTAAATCAAATCCCTTATGATTATACAGTGGAAGTAGGAAATAGATTTAAGGGACTAGATCTGATAGACAGAGCGTCTGATGAACTATGGACAGAGGTTTGTGATATTGTACAGGAGACAGGGATCAAGACCATCCCATGGAAAAGAAATGCAAAAAAGCAAAATGGCTGTCTGGGGAGGCCTTACAAATAGCTGTGAGAAGAAGAGAAACAAAAAGCAAAGGAGAAAAGGAAAGATATAAGCATCTGAATGCAGAGTTCCAAAGAATAGTAAGAAGAGATAAGAAAGCCTTCCTCAACGATCAATGCAAAGAAATAAAGGAAAACAACAGAATTGGAAAGACTAGAGATCTCTTCAAGAAAATTACAAATGCCAAGGGAACATTTCATGCAAAGATGGGCTCAATAAAGGACAAAAATGATATGGACCTAAAAGAAGCAGAAGATATTAAGAAGATGTGGCAAGAATACACAGAAGAACTGTACAAAAAGTTTCATGACCCAGATAATCACGATGATGTGATCACTCACCTAGAGCCAGACATCTTGGAATGTGAAGTCAAGTGGGCTTTATTTATTTATTTTTTTTTAACTTTAGTTTACTTTACAATACTGTATTGGTTTTGCCAAACATTGACATGAATTCACCACAAGTGTACATGCGTTCCCAAACATGAATCCCCTCCCACCTTCCACCCCATAACATCTCTCTGGGTCCTCTCCATGCACCAGCCCCAAGCATCCTGCATCCTGCATCGGACATAGACTGGCGATTCGTTTCTTACATGATAGTATACATGTTTCAATGCCATTCTCCCATCTCATCCCACCCTCTCCCTCTCCCTCTCCCCCAGAGTCCAAAAGTTCACTCTATAGATCTGAGTCTCTTTTGTTGTCTCGCATATAGGGTCAGGGTGCCCACTCTCACCGCTACTATTCAACATAGTTCTGGAAGTTCTGGCCACAGCAATCAGAGCAGAAAAAGAAATAAAACGAATCCACATTGGAAAAGAAGAAGTAAAACTCTCACTGTTTGCAGATGACATGATCCTCTACATAGAAAACCTTCAAGTGGGCTTTAGAAAGCATCATTATGAACAAAGCTAGTGGAGGTGATGGAATTCCAGTTGAGCTATTTCAAATCCTGAAAGATGATGCTGTGGAAGTATTGCACTCAAAATACCAGCAAATTTGCAAAGCTGAGCAGTGGCCACAGGACTGGAAAAGGTCAGTTTCCATTCCAATCCCAAAGAAAGGCAATGCTAAAGAATGCTCAAACTACCAAAACAATTGCACTCATCTCATATGCTAGTGAAGTAATGCTCAAAATTCTCCAAGCCAGGCTTCAACAGTACATGAACCGTGAACTTCCAGATATTAAAGCTGGTTTTAGAAAAGGCAGAAGAACCAGAAATTAAACTGCCAACATCTGCTGGATCATCGCAAAAGCAGGAGAGTTCCAGAAAAACATCCATTTCTGCTTTATTGACTATGCCAAATCCTTTCACTGTGTGGATCACAAGAAACTGTGGAAAATTCTGAAAGAGATGGAAATACCAGACCACCTGACCTGCCTCTTGAGAAACCCATATGCAGGTCAAGAAGCAACAGTTATAACCGGACAAGGAATAACAGACTGGTTCCAAATAGGAATAGGGGTATGTCAAGGCTGTATGTATATTGTCACCCTGCTTATTTAACTTACATGCAGAGAACATCATGAGAAACGCTGGACTGGAAAAAGCACAAGCTGGACTCAAGATTGCTGGGAGAAATATCAATAACCTCAGATATGCAGATGACACCACCCTATGGCAGAAAGTGAAGAGGAACTAAAAAGCCTCTTGATGAAAGTGAAAGAGGAGAGTGGAAAAGTTGGCTTAAAGCTCAACATTCAGAAAATGAAGATCATGGCATCTGGTCCCATCACTTCATGGGAAATAGATGGGGAAACAGTGGAAACAGTGTCAGACTTTATTTTGGGGGGCTCCAAAATCACTGCAGATGGTGATTGCAGCCATGAAATTAAAAGATGCTTACTGCTTAGAAGAAAAGCTGTGACCAATCTAGGCAACATATTATAAAGCAGAGCTATTACTTTGCCAACAAAGGTCCATCTAGTCAAGGCTATGGTTTTTCCAGTGATCATGTATATATGTATGTGAGAGTTGGACTATGAAGAAAGCTGAGTGCCGAAGAATTGATGGCTTTGGACTGTTGTGTTGGAGAAGAGTCTTGAGAGTCTCTTAGGCTGCAAGTAGATCCAACCGGTCCATTATGAAGATCAGCCTTGGGATTTCTTTAGAAGGACTGATGCTGAAGTTGAAACTCCAATACTTTGGCCACCTCATGCAAAGAGTTGACTCCTTGGAAAAGGCTCTAATCCTGGGAGGGATTGGGGGCAGGAGGACAAGGGGATGACTGAGGATGACAGGATGGCATGATTCGATGGACATGAATTTGGGTGAACTCCAGGAGTTGGTGATGGACAGGGAGGCCCAGCATGCTCTGTTTCATAGGGTCTCAAAGAGTCGGACACGACTGAGTGACTGAACTGAACTGAACTGAACTGAACTGAGATATACAACATATAAATATTTTCTCTTATTAGTAGATTGTCTTTCCATTTTGTTGATGGTTTCTTTTGCAGTGCAGAGTTTTCTAGTCTGACTTACTTCCATTTGATGTCTGGTTAATCCCAGAGCGTAATGACACCTATAAATAATAACTATATTTTAATGTTACACATATCAACCATCAAGTAAGACCTCCTGCTTTTGTTATAGTTTCTGTTCTTGTCGTTGCCTGTTTGTGTTCGAGACTGCTAAACTGAAAAAGTGTGTGCTCTATTTATTGGCTCTGTGCAGTATTGCATGAGATCTGGGTGGACCTTTTATTATTTCTTTCCTCAATCAGTTTAGTTTCCACTGGTGGTTTTAATTACTTCTTGGCACTCTACAGTAATTGTGGCAGCTGTTTCTCTTTTGCTTTTCTCTCTCAAGATAATGACTTTATAGGAATTTAATGCATTGTAAAATGTTTGTTGACCAGATTGATATGCTTCTTCACCGTAGTCTATAAAAACACATATTATGCAAAATTTGCAACAGGTCAGTTCAGTTCTTATGTAACCATGCCACTGTATAGATACATAGAAGAACTTTTATACTATCTCCTGACATGGGAAAACTTTATGTTACCCACTGACACGTAGGAAGCCTTTATGTTACCCATTAGCTAAATGAATATGTTAATTTCTGGAAGGATTTTTATCCTTATGGAATTATACAGAAATAAGGAATTAAAATCCCCATAATTAGAGAGCTATTTTTTATAAGATGAAACTCTGCTAAGTTTCACTGCTAGGAGAACAGAAATGTGTAACATTGGAAAAATAAAATCTGCATGACTTTTTTTAAAATTTCAGTTTTTAGTATAATGAATGTATTTTTTTAAAAAATTTATGGTTGTCCAAAACAAGACTAAAGTGCATATACTAAGTGCATATGCTGTTCTCAGGTCAGTTTTAAACATTAAAATGTTGCAAACAAAATAGTTTAATGAATATAAACTTTAATTCAGAAAATATGGTTACAATAAAATAACTTGACTAGGAAGAAAGAATATAAGAAAATATAAGTCAAAATATATGAAATAGAGGAAAAAACACAAGAAAAAGTTGTTTGGGAATAAAAAAATTAGACAAATCCCTATCAAATTCAAGCAAGAGAAAATACGGAGGTCTTAAAAAATGATTAGAAATATATATAAGATAAAATAGTCTTGAACGGAAAAAAGAAATATTGAGAGAACTGTTTCACTACAATGCACTGCAAAGATGTCCAAGAATAACTGTCACAAAAGATATGCAATCACTGTGTTTTTTTTTGTTTTACATTTTATATCAGAAACATAAGAATAAATGTCCAAACTATCTTAAGAACAAAAAGACCATTTTTGAAAACTGCCCAGGTCATTTTATTAGGTCATCAAAATTTTAACTCCAAAACCTTATAAAGTAGCTCATAGTACAGATCAATACTATTTATGAATAAAAATAAATAAATACTGCACAATATATTTTGAAAAGTGCATCTTAAGTAGATAATGTTGTACTTAAAAAAGATGATTTATTCAGAAAAAATATAGCTCATTAGTATAAAACTATTTCTCTAGTACATCACTCCAATAGGTTAGAGAAAAAAGTCACATAGTTAAAACACCATAAAAAAATAATATAATTCTTGTTTTAAAAATTCAACATCAATTTCTCATGTTAAATCACTAAATGGGACAAATATATTTTCTTCATAAGATATTGAGTAAGTATCATTATTAATAAAAAAGATTTAATACCACAGAATTTAAGATATTCAGACATTTANAGTACATTGTTATTATTAGTTCATATCACTTCCTTGGTACAACAACCAAATGAATCACATACCTGTAGTCCTATGTTGTCTTCTCATAATTATACACATTAACATAAAAGTGAAAAGTGAAAGTGTTAGTCGCTCAGTCGTGCCCAACTCTTTGAGACTCCATGGACTGTAACCTGCCAGGCTCTTCTGTGCATGGAATTCTCCTGACAAGGAAACTAAATTTGATAGCCATTCCCTTCTCCAGGGAATCTTCCCAACTCAGGGATCAAACCCAGTTCTCCCACACTTTAGGCAGATTCTTTACCACCTGAGCCACCAAGGAAGCCCATATAATGTAGTTATTCATTAATTATTAAGTATAGTATTTTTTCTAGATGTCATGGAAATTCAATGCTTATCAGCATTCCTACCAGGGAAAACCAGGGAAGCCAGAATTGACATATGTAGGTGCATTGTGTGTGTGTGTGTGTGTGTGTGCGTGTGTGTGTGTACACATACACATGAGTACAAATTAGGAACTGATGACCCTAATGGTATGTGATGGACCAACATCACATGAAGAAGGACCTATGGTGAGATAAGCGTATATTTTCCTCATACTTTTTCTTCAAGAGATGTTCCTATTCTCTCCAGAGGTGGGCCAGAAGTTGAAAATAAAAATAGAGGGACAGAACATAAAGCAATTACTGGTAAATGACAAAGAATCCATCCGAAAATTGGCACTTTCATAATATTTGAAAGAAAAAAATTGAAATTCAGAGCTACGGAGGCGGCTAGGATTTGGGAAGGGGGTAAATCTGTTCCCACATCAATATTAATATATTAAATCTTAACCTCCTTACCTCAGAATATGCTTATTTGGAGATAGGACTATAAAAAAAGTATTTAAAGTGAAATAAGATATATGGACCTAATCCAATATGACTGGTATCCATATAGAAAAAGGAGACAGGATAGAGCCATAGGGAAAACCTTGTGAAGTTGCTGAAGAAGCCAGCCAACTACAGGCCAAGAAAGAGATCACAGAAAAAAAATAAATCTACTAACACTCAGATCTCAGATTTCTGGCCTCCAAAACTATAAGGAACTATATTTCTATTGTTTAAGCCTTCCAGTCTATGGTACTTTGTTGTGACTTTGTTACAACTAATACAGATTCTAATGAGAGGGAAAACAAAGTTTTGAGCCCAATCTGGCTTTTCCTTCGATGCATTGGTCAAGTTTTTCAACTACAAAGGTATATGAGAGAGAAGCAAAGCAGGAGAAGGGTGAAGGGTAAAATAAATATATCAGGAATATCATGTATTGAGGAGGTCATATCTTCCAATATCTCAGTTAGGAAACTTGGAAGATCTTACCCTAGGATCTGTTACAGTTAGGGTGGACAAAGCTCTTCCGAAACAATAGGCAATTTTTGAATCTACTCTGGCTGAAGTCATGATAGAGTGATGTACTGGACTTCCCTGGTCATGCATTGTTTAGGAACATGCCTGCCAATGCTGGGAACATTGGTTCCATCCTTGTACTGGAAGATTCCACATGCCATGGGGCAACTAAGCCTGTGCACCACAACTGATGTGTATATATTCTAGAGCCCGAGATGCAACTACTAAAGCCTGTGCAATGCGAAGCTCATGCACCACGACTGGAGAAAGTGATGCAAGCAACAAAGATTCAATGCGGCCAAAACCAAATAAAATATATATATTTTTAAAGAATGATGTACCAGCACCTTTTCTTCCTACACAGAGTAAAGTGAACTCCCTCTGGTGTGAGATGATGTTATCCAGTCCCTCCATAATTTGCCTCACACAACATTAGCCATATAAACAATTATTTCCATCTGTATGGAGGAAAAAAGTCACACAAAAATTACACCCTAGAAGCAAGACTACAGGTGATTTACATGTAGGAGTTATCATAAATAACTTTAAAGTTATAGTGGTTAAAATACTGTGGTTAAGGAAAATAGAGAGCAAGATATATAGAAGTGATTCAATTTTGGTGAACATTTAGGTGTGGAGGCCAAAAATTTTGTAACAAAGTGGATATAGATTTTAAGAGAAACATGGTTGCTGTAGACTCAATGCCTAAAATTCCTATGTTGAAATCTTATGTGATGGTGTTAGGAGACAGGCCTCTGGGAGGTGATTAGGTCAGGAGTGGGGAGTCACCATAATATTGTCCTTATAAATGAGACCTTAAGGAGCTCCTTTTCCTATCTACGATGTGAGAGCATGATGAAATATGGACCAGGCTGTGGGCCCCTACAAAACACAGGTGAATTGCTCTTGCTTATTCTTAGAATTACCAGCCTCCAGAACCACAAGAAATACACAATCATTGTTAAAGTCACCTAGTCTATGGTGTTTTCATTATAGCAGCCCCAAAACACTATGAAAACAGAAAGTAAGGATGATACCAAGATCTCAAGTTCTTTCTTTACATGATGTCCTTTGTAACACCAGTTCTCAGACATTAACTACACATCCAATAGTTCAATCTGATACTAACTGATAAGATCTAATGCAAACCTCAAGAGTTAAGGGCCCACTTCCACAAGTCTGTCCCTACTTCACTGGCCAGTCACAAGTTCGAAGACCAATCCCACATACGGCCAATTGGCTGTAAGTCAAGGGTTCCCACAACTCCCTCTGTGGGCTTGGTAATTCAATAGAATGTTCACAAAACTCAGGAAAACACTTCCTTAATGATTCTCCATTTATTATAAAGGATACAAGTCAGTGCAGTTCAGTTCAGCTCAGTCACTCAAACATGTCCGACTCTTTGTGACCCCATGAACCGCAGTCAGCCAGGCCTCCCTGTCCATCACCAATTCACAGAGTTCACTCAGACTCGCGTCCATCGAGTCAGTGATGCCATCCAGCCATCTCATCCTCTGTCGTCCCCTTCTCCTCCTGCCCCCAATCCCTCCCAGCATCAGAGTCTTTTCCAATGAGTCAACTCTTCGCATGAGGTGGCCAAAGTACTGGAGTTTCAGCTCCAGCATCATTCCCTTCAAAGAAATCCCAGGGCTGATCTCTTTCAGAATAGACTGGTTGGATGTTCTTGCAGTCCAAGGGACTCTCAAGAGTCTTCTCCAACACCACAGGACCAGCCAAATGGAGGAAGTGATGAAGAAGGTACTGGAAGAGAAAGATTTTATGCTGTTTACTGGTGTGCCAAACTCTCAGAGCTCTATTATATTCCCAACCTGGAAGTTCTCAAAACTTAGCTTTGAGTTTTCAATGAGGATCTGACTAAGTAGGTGTGATTGCTTAAATCATTGCCACTGGCTATTGAATTCACTTTCTAGCCCATTGTTCCTCCTAAAAGGGTGTGGGTGAGGCTGAAAGTTCTATACCTTCTAATCACTTAGTGATTTTTACTGGTGACCAGAGCTGCCCTAAAGGTATCTGGACACACAGCAAGAGTGACCTCGTTAGACTCAACTCAGGGATAATGTAAATGAAAGGAATTCCTTCTGAATAACAAAAGATACTGCTAACACTCAACAGATTTCAAGGATTTCAAGAGCTATGTGTCAGGAACTAGGAATAAATGCCAAATATAATTTTTCTTTTTATTTATTTGTTTTTAATTGAAGGATAATTGCTTTACAATACTGTGTTGGTTTCTGCCATACATCAACATGAATCCACCATTGATATAGATATATCCCCTCCATCTTCAACCTCCCTCCCATACCATCGCACTCCTATAGATTATTACAGAGCCCCAGTTTGAGTTCCCTGAGTCAAGAGTAAATTCCCATTGCCTATCTATTTGACATATGGTAGTGTAAATGCCTCCATGCTACTCTCTCCATTTGTTCCACCCTCTCTTTCTTCCACCCTCCTGCTCTGTTCTGTATGTCTGTGTCTCCATCGCTGCCCTGCAAATATGTTCATCAAATATACTTTTTATTCTATACATAAGATTTGTGACCTGAACACCTGAAAGGATGTAATTGCCATTAATTAAAAATGGGAAAAGTTCAGATAGTTTACAACTTTGAAGGAAAATGATAGTTTAGCTTTGAACATATTTACTTTGAAATGTCAAGTAGTATTCCAAGAGATGCTGAGTTTATGGCTATATCAAAAACCATAAACTAAACTAAAATTTGACAGAACATTTCTATAATCGCTAATATAAACTGCAATAAAAAGTTTATTTAAAATAAGCTTATCACTTCAATTCAGTTACTTAGTCGTACCTGACTCTTGCGACACCCATGGACTGCAGCACGCCAGGCTTCACTGTCCATTGCCTACTCCCAGAGCTTGCTCAGACTCATGTCCATTGAGTTGGTGATGCCATCCAACCATCTCATCTTCTGTCATCCCCTTCTCCTCCCACCTTCAATCTTTTCCATCATCAGGGTCTTTTCTAAGGAGTCAGTTCTTCACATCAGGTAGCCAAAGTGTTGAGCTTCAGCATCAGTCCTTCCAATATTAAGGACTGATTTCCTTTAGGATAGACTGGTTGGATCTCCTTGCAGTCCAAGGGAGTCTCAAGAGTCTTTTCCAATGCCTCAGTTCAAAATCATCAACTCTTTGGCACTCAGCTTTCTTTATGGTCTAACTCTCACATCCATACATGACTACTAGGAAAAACCATAGCTTTGACTAGACAGATCTTTGTCAGCCATGTAGTGACTCTCTTTTTAATACACTGTCTAAGTTGGTCAGAGCTTTTCTTCCAAGGAGCATTTTCTAAAGTCATGGCTGCAGTCACCATCTGCAGTGATTTTGGAGTCAAAGAAAATAAAGTCTGTCACTGTTTCCATTTTTTCCCCATCTATTTGCCATGAAGTGATGGGACAGGATGCCATGACCTTAGTTGTTTTAATGACGAGTTTTAAGCCTGCTTTTTCACTCTCCTCTTTCACTTTCATCAAGAGGNTTCCAAGAGATGCTGAGTTTATGGCTATATCAAAAACCATAAACTAAACTAAAATTTGACAGAACATTTCTATAATCGCTAATATAAACTGCAATAAAAAGTTTATTTAAAATAAGCTTATCACTTCAATTCAGTTGCTTAGTCGTACCTTACTCTTGTGACACCCATGGACTGCAGCACGCCAGGCTTCACTGTCCATTGCCTACTCCCAGAGCTTGCTCAGACTCATGTCCATTGAGTTGGTGATGCCATCCAACCATATCATCTTCTGTCATCCCCTTCTCCTCCCACCTTCAATCTTTTCCATCATCAGGGTCTTTTCTAAGGAGTCAGTTCTTCACATCAGGTAGCCAAAGTGTTGAGCTTCAGCATCAGTCCTTCCAATATTAAGGACTGATTTCCTTTAGAATAGACTGGTTGGATCTCCTTGCAATCCAAGGGAGTCTCAAGAGTCTTTTCCAATGCCTCAGTTCAAAATCATCAATTCTTTGGCACTCAGCTTTCTTTATGGTCTAACTCTCACATCCATACATGACTACTAGGAAAACCATAGCTTTGACTAGACAGATCTTTGTCAGCCATGTAGTGACTCTCTTTTTAATACACTGTCTAAGTTGGTCAGAGCTTTTCTTCCAAGGAGCATTTTCTAATGTCATGGCTGCAGTCACCATCTGCAGTGATTTTGGAGTCAAAGAAAATAAAGTCTGTCACTGTTTCCATTTTTTCCCCATCTATTTGCCATGAAGTGATGGGACAGGATGCCATGACCTTAGTTGTTTTAATGACGAGTTTTAAGCCTGCTTTTTCACTCTCCTCTTTCACTTTCATCAAGAGGTTCTTTAGTTTCTCTTCAATTTCTTCCATAAGCGTGGTGTCTGCTGCTGTTCCTGCTAAGTCGCATCAGTCGTGTCCAACTCTGTGTGACCCCATAGACAGCAGCCCAACAGGCTCCTCTGTCCCTGGGATTCTCCAGACAAAAATACTGGAGTGGTTTGCCATTTCCTTCTCCAATGCATGAAAGTGAAAAGTGAAAGTGAAGTCACTCAGTCGTGTCCAACTCTTAGCTACCCCACAGATTGTAGCCTACCAGGCTCCTCTGCCCATGGGATTCTCCAGGCAAGAGTACTGGAGTGGGGTGCCATTACCTTCTCCAAAGGGTGGTGTCATCTACATAGTTATTGATATTTCTCCTGGCAATCTTGTTTCTAGCTTGTGCTTCTTCCAGTCTGGTACTTCACATGATGTACTGTGCATAGAAGTTAAGCAGGGTGACAATATACGGCCTTAACATACTACTGTCCCAATATGGAACCAGTCCATTTTTCCATGTCCTATTCTAACTGTTGCTTCTTGAACTAAATACAGATTTCTCTGGGGGCAGATAAGGTGGCCTGGTATTCCCATCTCTTGAAGAATTTTCCACAGTTTGTTGTGATCCACACACTCAAAGGCTTTGGCACAGTCAATGAAGAAGAAGCAGACTTTTTTTTGGAATTCTCTTGCTTTTTCTATGATCCAACAGATGGCAATTTGATCTCTGCTTCTTCTGCCTTTTCTCAAACCAGCTGAACATCTGGAAGTACTTGGTTCACATACTGTTGAATCATAGCTCATACAGTTAAAAAAAAAAAAACAAGCTCATTCTAGCTAAAAAAAAAAAAAAAGAAAGTGGGACATCCAAGGTGGCATTAGTGGTAAAGAATCCACTTGCCAATGCAGGAGACTCAAGAGATGCAGTTTCAATCCCGGAGTCAGGAAGATCCCCTGGAGTAGGAAATGGCAACCCATTCCAGTATTCTTGACTAGAAAATTCAATGGACAGAAGAGCCTGGTGGACTACAGTCCATGGGGCTTCAAAGAGTCAGACATGAGTGAACAACTAATTACAGCACCATAAAAGAGGAAAACACCAAAATTAGAATAGATAATTAAATATGTTATGCCACTAATTACAGTAGAACCAAAAACTCTAATATATCTATTGAATAACTCATTAGCTAATACTCAAATTAAATAAAATGTGATTTTGTTTCAATACAGCAAGAAATTGGTATTAAAATGGGAAGAGGTAAAAAATTATAATAACAGCATTTATGAGAATTGTGCAGAGTCTTTGGTAGTAACAGTGATAGGTAGTTAGACATTAACAGCAAGTGGGTGACAGAGATGAAAAGACAAGAGGGGAATCATCATGTTACACCCCAACCATCTGAGTTCAGTTCAGTTCAGTCGCTCAGTCGTGTCCGACTCTTTGCGACCCCATGAATTGCAGCACGCCAGGCCTCCCTGTCCATCACCATCTCCCAGAGTTCACTCAGACTCACGTCCGTCGTGTCCGTGATGCCATCCAGCCATCTCATCCTGGGTCATCCCCTTCTCCTCCTGCCCCCAATCCCCCCCAGCATCAGAGTCTTTTCCAATGAGTCAACTCTTCGCATGAGGAGAACAGGTGAAACAATGGTCAGGTGGTGGGCAACTTATCCTGATAGGGAACACAGTGACACACGAGAACTTTCCCCAGACTAGACAGGTACATAACCTCTAGTAAACCCAAACTTATCAACATAAAATCTATATGTGATTTCACCACCCCCTAGGTGGGCTTTTCTTAACAAATCTAGGCTAAAGGCAGACACAATAATAATTTGTTATAGAACTTGAGACAGTCAACCAATAGCGATGACCTATTACTCATCAATTATCACACTCTGCCTTCTCCCCCTTCACTTACCCATTGACCACACTTGTCTCCTTGAAAAACAGTTCCTTATAAACACCCTTAACCCTATATACGAGGGCTGGCTTCACCTCAATGTAACTGCCCACTCTTCCTCTGAGAGTGTTATCTATGCTTTAATAAACTTTGCTTTCTGCTTAAGCCCAAGGCAGTAGTTTGCAAATTTTTGCTTGCTATGGCAAGGACCAAGATTGCTTGTCTGGGTCTCCCATTGACCTCCTGGGTTGAAGCCTTCTGTCTGACACAAGCACGCCAACCTGGTATTACTACCATAGTTTTCATGGAGAAAAACTCAGCATATCAAAGACTTATAATATATTCATTCTCTTCAGTGTATTAATAGTAACTTGTTTTATACTTTTAAGGAAAAAAAAGGCTTTTGAAGGAACTATATGTGGAGTACTATGATTTATTTTTCTTCCTTCTCAATGGTTTGTTAGGATTGAAAGGAACTGTAGTTATCTAGAATACAACATATCTTACCCCTTTTTTCTTTGCTTGGGTTTCTTTAAATCTTGTCTAAATCAACTGAAATTTTCTAAAATCCTATGCTCTAAATACAGTGGCTGGAATAAATAAATGCTTCCTAACCATGAAGAAACACTTCCTAGTTTCCTAGGGCCATAAAAAATTGCCACCAACTTGGTGGCTTAAAACCACAGAAGTTTATTCTCTCATAGCTCAAGAGCACAGAAGTCTGAAATCACATTATGGCAGGTTGCTTCCTTCCAAGTCTCCAAGACAAACTGTCCCATCCTCTGTTAAAAGATAAACTGAAGCTTATTAAATTTTAATAAGTTTATTTGAGCAAAAATCTATTTCAATCAGGCAATGCCAAACCAGAAATAATTAGGAGCTCTCCACCAACAGGAGCTAGGGGCAAGACTTTTATAGCAAAGTCACAAAAGCAAAACAGGGAAATTATATTTGATTGACTACAGCTTAAGTGGCTGCCTTATTTGGGAAAGCAGTTACCCTTTGCAGCAGGCTGTCTTTAGGTTTTGATTTCTTAGCCTCAAGCTATTTACAGGTTTATTTTGTTGCTTATCTGGGTTACTAAGACAGAACTACCTCAGCCTAATGGAGGTAGGTTAAAAAAAAAACCCTCCTTGTTTAATGTAATACCTCTATCCTAAGATTTGTTGGTTGCAAACAATCTTCAGCATTCTACCCTAGTATTCTTGGGGCTTCCCTGGTGTCTCAGGATGGTAAAGAGTCTGCCTGCAATGCCAGAGTCCAGAATTCAATCCCTGGGTTGGGAAGATCCCCTGGAAAAGGGAATGGCTACTTATTCCATATTCTTGCCTGGAGAACAGTCCATGTTGTAAAGAGAGGGACACAACTTTCACTTTGAGCTTCCCAGGTGGCACCAGTGATAAAGAACCACATGCTGGTGCAGGAAATACAAGAGATGGAGGTTCGATACCTGAGTCAGGAAGATCCCCTGGAGGAGGGCATGTCAACCCGCTCCAGTATTCTTGCCTGAAGAATCCCATGGACAGAGGAGCCTGGCGGGCTACAGTCCATAGGGTTCCAAAGAGTCAGACACACACCATGCACAGCTTGTAGATGCATCATTCCAACCTCTATCTCCATCTTTGCATGGCTTTCTTCTCTATGTATGTGTCTCCACATGGCCTTCTTATAAGAATACTAGTCATTGGATTTAAGGTCCATTGTTATCCAATATGATCTCTTTATAACTTATTATATCTGCAAATAACCTATTTCCAAAGATGGTCACATTCTGAAGCTCCAGGTGGACATGAATTTTGGGGGTGCATCACACAACTAATATGTAATGTAAGTATGCATTAATATAGATGATGTGGTTTATTGTACACCTAAGATCAGAAGTTAATGAAATTAGATTCTTCTTCTTCACTGTCCTCTTGTTTAATCTATAAAGTGACATTTTATAAGTCTAGGAAATGTTTATTGTATATCTTGTTTATAAGAATCACTCAGTGGATCTAATCAAATGCAGTTTATTGTTGGGAGTTTTTAATTTTCCAAAATCCAATATTTCTGTTAATCAATTCAGAACATGCTGACTTTTATCATCTTACAGGATGTTATGTGATATAATATGTTTGCTTTTCATGAATACCTACTCTGTTTTCCTTTATAATCCATGTTTGAAACTAAGAATTTACCAAGATTATAAAACAGAGATAGATAAATATGATTTGTTTTATTTTTATAAATGTACTTATTTACTTTGAAAGAAATCCCAGTTTTAATAAACAAGTTCTTCTGGGGGTGGATTCCTATGTCTTATTTTTATAACCCATATTTATTTCAAAGTCTTATTCATAGGGACAGATAATGTCATTTTTAAACACTCATTTAAACAGGGTAAATCTAAGATAACTGCTGAGGTAAGTAGCGTTGTTTTATGCTAATCTTCAGTCGATTTCTGGACATCAACAAAGTAATGAAGCATTGCAACAGATTGACTTGTAATTTTTCTAGTCTCTCTAGTAATTTAGTTCAATTTAATTATTTTGTCACATCTCCTACCAGATTGTGTTCTTACTAACTCTCCAACTTTGTGTGCCACACTATTCCTGCTATCTGCTGCCCAGCCCTCTAGGGTTCCTGCAGATCCTCGAGATGTCATCCAGTGTTTTGCCTTTCTTTTTGTACATGCTTTTCTCTTTGCCTAAATGTACATCCACCCAACACCTATTTAATCACCTCCAACTTATTGCTATGTTATTGCTTTTACCCAGATACAATTCAATCCCTAAGAGAACTTTCAAACTAAGTCAGTGCTGAAACAGTACTGTATGGTCTAGAGACTCATTTACCTTTCTCTTTTTGGTAACTATGCCAAGCAAAGCTTACGCAGTGGACCTGAATCTATAGGAAGACACCAAGGCATTGGCTGATGATGTATCTTGCAATAATGATGTGCCATGGTATAAGGATCTGGTGTTGGGCTGCATATCTTGGGCCTTGGAATGCTATGTCTTGGCCTGGGGATTCCTTGACCTGTGTCTGGTGTCTAGGTGTTCCCAGTTCCTCTTGGGCAACAGTATACAACCAAGGGGTGGGGTTGGTTCTCAGATCTCAGCTGTGCACCAAGACTGGTTCCCTCTCAACTAAAGTCTCAGTCAGGATACATACAGAAAATCCACTTTGGGCATAGGCTATGGAATAATGGAATAATTGGCTTCCACACTGGTGCAATGGTAAAGAATCTGCCTGCCAACACAGAAAACTATGAGCCATGGATTCAATCCCTGAGTCAGGAAGAGCCTCTGAAGTAGGAAATGGTGACCTCCTCCAGTATTCTTGCCTGGAAAACTTTGTGGACTGAGGATCTGACAGGATATAGTCCAAGGGGTCAGAAAAAGTCAGATATGACTGAGCACACAGTGACCTGAGCTTATCAGTGAGCTAGCCGATGTCATAGTTATTTCTGAATGGGATGTCATCTCAGTGTCTCTCAAGTTATCCTACAATGACAGTGAGAAATTATATGCTTCTTATAGCAAAAAAGGCAGGCTTAAGGATTTGGTGATATGAACACTTTCTAATAAACTGATGTTACATCAGTTCAGTTCAGTCACTCAGTCGTGTCCGACTCTGCGACCCCATGAATCGCAGCACACCAGGCCTCCCTGTCCATCACCAACTCCCAGAGTTCACCCAGACTCGCATCCATCGAGTCAGTGATTCCATCCAGCCATTTCATCCTCTGTTCTCCCTTTCTCCTCCTGCCCCCAATCCCTCCCAGAATCAGAGTCTTTTCCAATGAGTCAACTCTTCGTATGAGGTGGCCAAAGTACTGGAGTTTCAGCTTTAGCATCATTCCCTCAAAAGAAATCCCAGGGCTGATCTCCTTCAGAATGGACTGGTTGGATCTCCTTGCAATCCAAGGGACTCTCAAGAGTCTTCTCCAACACCACAGTTCAAAAGCATCAATTCTTGGGTGCTCAGCTTTCTTCACAGTCCAACTCTCACATCCATACATGACCACAGGAAAAACCATAGCCTTGACTAGATGGACCTTTGTTGGCAAAGTAATGTCTCTGCTTTTCAACATGCTATCTAGGTTGGTCATAACTTTTCTTCCAAGGAATAAGCGTCTTTTAATTTCATGGCTGCGGTCAACATCTGCAGTGATTTTGGAGCCCCCAAAAATGAAGTCTGACACTGTTTCCACTGTTTCCCCATCTATTTCCCATGAAGTGATGGGACCAGATGGCATGATCTTAGTATTCTGAACGTTGAGTTTTAAGCCAACTTTTTCACTCTCCTCTTTCACTTTCATCAAGAGGCTTTTTAGTCCCTCTTCACTTTCTGCCATAAGGGTGGTGTCATCTGCATATCTGAGGTTATTGATATTTCTCCTGGCAATCCTGATTCCAGCTTGTGCTTTTTCCAGCCCAGCATTTCTCATGATGTACTCTGCATAGAAGTTAAATAAGCAGGGTGACAACATACAGCCTTGACATACTCCTTTTCCTATTTGGAACCAGTCTGTTGTTCCAGGTCCAGTTCTAACTGTTGCTTCTTGACCTGCATATAGGTTTCTCTCATAGATCATTTAAATTATGTAATTTATCAATTAGACCTATAAAGGAAGAGAGATGATGAATATTTGTCCTCATTTCAGAGAGTGACAATGACATAAATGAGAAGGTTAACTAATTAATGGAAGATAGTTAAAAGAAGGAAGATGAAGGCAGCTTCTATTTAAATACCACCACATCCTAGCCTCCATAGAAACATTTCACATGAATTCTCAAACTTAATTAAGTATGTACTACAGTAAGCCCTCAATGAATATTTTTCTATGCATGCATCAATAAACAATACAGCACTTTAGGGATAAAATATTATTCAGTTAAGTTCAGTTCAGTCACACAGTCATGTCTGACTCTTTGTGACCCCATGGACTGCAGCATGTCAGGCCTCCCTGTCCATCACCAACTCCTGGAGTTTACCCAGACTCATGTCCATTGAGTCAGTGATGCCATCCAGCCATGTCATCCTGTCATCCCTTTGTCCTACTGCCTTCAATCTTTCCCAGCATCAGGGTCTTTTCCAATGAGTCAAGTCTTCACATGAGGTGGCCAAAGTATTGGAGTTTCAGCTTCAACATCAGTCCTTCCAATGAACACCCAACACGGATTTCCTTTAGGATGGACTGGTTGGATCTCCTTGCAGTTCAAGGGACTCTCAAGAGTCTTCTCCAACACCACAGTTCAAAAGCATCAATTCTTCGGTTCTCAGCTTTCTTTGTAGTCCAACTTCACATCCATACATGACTACTGGAAAAACCGTAGCCTTGACCAGACAGATCTTTATGGACAAAGTAATGTCTGTGCTTTTTAATATGCTGTCTAAGTTGGTCATAACTTTCCTTCCAAGGAATACTGTCTTTTAATGTAATGCTTCAGTTACCTTCTGCAGTGTTTTGGACCCCAAAAAAATAGTCAGCCACTGTTTCACCATCTATTTGCCATGAAGTGATGGGACCAGAATTGATGATTTTTGTTTTCTGAATGTTGAGCTTTAAGACAACTTTTTCACTCTCCTCTTTCACTTTCAACAGGAGGCTCTTTAGTTCTTCATTTTCTGCCATAAGGGTGATGTCATATATATGTCTGAGGTTATTGATGTTTCTCTCAGCAAGCTTGATTCCAGTTTGTGCTTCATCCAGCCCAGCGTTTCTCACGATGTACTCTGCATATAAGTTAATAAGCAGGGTGACGATATACAGCCTTGACATACTCCTTTTCTTATTTGGAACCAGTCTGTTCCATGTCCAGTTCTAACTGTTGTTTCCTGACCTGCATATAGGTTTCTCAAGAGGCAGGTCAGGTGGTCAGGTATTTCCATCTCTTTCAGAATTTTCCACAGTTTATTGTGATCCACACAGTCAAAGCCTTTGGCATAGTCAATAAAGTAGAAATAGAGGTTTTTTCTGGAACCCTCTTGCTTTTTCAATGATCCAGCAAATGTTGGCAATTTGATCTCTTGTTCCTCTGCATTATCTAAAACCAGCTTGAAATCTGGAAGTTCACAGTTCACATATTGCTGAATCCTGGCTTGGAGAATTTTGAGCACTACTTTGCTAGTATGTGAGATGAGTGCAATTGTGTGGTAGTTTGAGCATTCTTTAGTATTGCCTTTCTTTGGGATTGGAATGAAAACTGACTTTATCCAGTCCCATGGCCACTGCTGAGTTTTCCAAATTTGCTGGCATATTGAGTGAGTGCAGCACTTTCACAGCATCATCTTTTAGAATTTGCAATAGCTCAACTGGAATTCCATCACCTCCACTAGCTTTGTTTGTAGTGATGCTTCCTGAGGCCCACTTGACTTCATATTCCAGGATATCTGGCTCTAAGTGAGTGATCAGGGCACTGGAGCAGTTAGCGGTACTTAAAAAATCTAAAATGTTTGTCTCTAAGTATAAACATATCCCTGTCTTAAACTGTTACTAAAATGATGAATTACAGAAGCTATGCCACTATACGGAGAAGGCAATGGCACCCCACTCCACTACTCTTGCCTGGAAAATCCCATGGACGGAGGAGCCTGGTAGGCTGCAGTCCATTCGGTCACTGAGGGTCAGGCACAAATGAGCGACTTCACTTTCACTTTTCACTTTCCTGCACTGGAGAAGGAAATGGCAACCCACTCCAGTGTTCTTGCCTGGAGAATCCCAGGGACGGGGGAGCCTGGTGGGCTTCCGTCTATGGGGTCGCACAGAGTCGGACACGACTGAAGTGACTTAGCAGCAGCAGCATGCCACTATAAGATTTATTTCAAAAAACTTCTTATATTAGAAATATGGCTATATTTTAGCCATAAGTCTGCAACTATGAGTTTCTACACATTTCTCAAAATGGTCACTAATGATTTTATAAGACCTTATGTTCCTTTGAATTCATTAATCAACTAAAATTTAAATATCCTTGCTACTTTGGTCAATCTTTTGTGATTATATATGAAGCAATCTTATATTACATCATAGTTTATAGTGTTGATAATAAAGAATACACGTGAAAAATTTTCAGAAAATATAAAGACCCATAAAAGTGAAATTTCAGAATGAATAATTTTTAAAAATTACATATTTCCATAACGGGGAAACATTGTCAATCAGACAGTAGCAAAATTCTCAGTGGAATTCTACTTTCCAATATCTCAGTTAGCCCAGAATCTATAATGTACCAAAAGAAAACTTTTTTAGTCTTGAAAAACATATGTATTCAGTTTATAAATCTACATATTTCATCTAGAATTGTTCAATCAATTTATTTCTTGTGAATTGTTTCTTGGGATGAACTTGAGTTTAATACCAGATCTTAAACCTAAAAAGAAGAAAACCTGGGATTGGTGAAAAAAAAAAAAAAAAAAGGATACAAGTCATCAGTGGAAACCACAGAATGACAGTGGTTCAGAAGGACTGGGAAAAACAAGCTCCTCCTGACTGTATACATCCAGAAAATATGTCCCAGAAAAGTAATAGGTCTAATATGAAAGCAAAAAATAAAAGTTTATGGACAATAGCGTAAGATAGTAACTTAATGCCATTGGCATTGGAAAAGATTTTGTAAACAGGATACAAATCTACTGATCATAAAATAAATAAGAAAATCAACTGAACTGTATTAAAAAAAAGAACTTCTAATTATAAAATTACATGTGATTTAAAATGTGAGGTAGTCAAAAGAAGTGTCACTTGAAACACATTTAAATAAATCATATAGAGAAGTTATTATCATCAATAAGAAATTTGGCAGACAACTCAATAAAAATAAAATAAAAACAAGAAACTTAAATAGACACTTTGTTGTTCAATCATTCAGTCCTGTCCAACTCTTTTGACCCCCAATGGACTGCAGAAGGACAGGCTTCTCTATTCTTCACCAAATGCTACAGCTGGCTTAAACTCATGCCACTGAATCAGTAATGCTATTCAGCCATCTTATCCTCTGTCATTCGCTTCTCTTCCTGCCTTCGGTCTTTCCCAGTATCAAGGTCTTTCTAATGACTTGGCTTTTTGCGTCAGGTGGGCAAAGGATTGAAGTTTCAGCAAGTCTTTCCCATGAGTTATCAGGACTTATTTCCTTTAGGATTGACTGGTTTGATTTCCATGCAGTCCAAGGGACTCTTCAGAGTCTTCTCAACTCCACAGTTCAAAACCATCAGTTCTTCAGTGATTCTTTATAATCCAACTCTCACATCCTTACATGACTACTGGAAAAACCATAGCTTTGATTAGACTGACCTTTGTTAGAAAAATGATGTCTCTGCTTCTTAATATGTTGTCCAGGTTGGTCAGGACAAGTTGTTGACTTCTTCCAGGGAGTAACCATCATTTAATTTCATGGCTGCAGACACCACCTACAGTAATTTGGGAGTCCAAGAAAATAAAGTCTGCCTCTGTTTCCATTGTTTCCCTATGTATTTGCCATGAAGTGATGAGACTGAATGCCATGACCTTAATTGTCTGAATGTTGAATTTTAAGCAAGCTTTTTCACTCTCCTCTTTCACCTTCATAAGAGGCTCTTTAGTTCCTCTTCGCTTTCTGCCATAAATATGCTGTCATCTACATATCTGAGATTATTGATACTTCTCCCAGAAATTTTCACTTCAGTTGTGCTTTGTCCAGCCCAGCATTTCACATGATGTACTGTGCATAAAAGTTAAATAAGCAGGATGACAAACACAACCTTGACGTACTCCTTTCCCACTCTGGAACCAGTCCATTGTCCATGTCCAGTTCTAACTGTTGCTTCTTGACCTGCTTACAGATTTCTCAGGAGGCAGGTCAGGTGGTCTGGTATTCCCATCTCTTTCAAAATTTTCCACAGTTTGTTGTGATCCACACAGTCAAAGACTTTAGCATAGTCAATAAAGCAGAAGTAGATGTTTTTCTGGAATTTTCTTGCTATTCCTATGATTCAACACATGTTAGAAATTTGATCTCTGGTTTCTCTGCCTGTCTAAATCTGGCTTGACTATCTGGAAGTTCTCCATTCATGTACTGCTGAAGTCTAACTTGGAGAATTTTGAGCATTACTTTGCTAGTGTGTGAAATGAGTACAATTGTGTAGTAATTTGAGGATTCTTTGACATTGCCTTTCTTTGGGGTTGGAATGAAAACTAACCTTTTCCAGTCTTGTGGCCACCGCTGAGTTTTCCAAATTTGCTGACATATTGAGTGCAGCACTTTAACAGCATCATCTTTTAGGTTTTGAAATAGCTCAGCTGGAACTCCATCACCTCCACTAGCTTTGTTCATAGTGATGCTTCCTAAGGCCCACTTGACTTTTCACTCCAAGATGTCTGGTTCTAGATGAGTGATCACACCATTGTGATTATCAAGGTCATTAATATCTTTTTTGTATAGTTCGTCTGTGTATTCTTTCCGCCTCTTAATATCTTCTGCTTCTATTAGGTCTATACTGTTTCTGTCCTTTATTATGTCCATCTTTGCATAAAATGTTCCTTTGGTATGTCTAATTTTCTTGAAGAGATCTCTGGTCTTTCCCATTTTATTGTTTTCCTCTATTTCTTTGCACTATTCACTTAAGAAGGGTTTCTTATCTCTCCTTGCTATTCTTTGGAACTCTGCATTCAGATGGGTATATATTTTTTTCTCCTTTGCTTTTGCTTCTCTTCTTTTCTCAGCTACTTATAAGGCCTCCTATCACAACCATTCTGCCTTTATGCATTTATTTTTCTTGGAAACATTTTGTACAAGTATAAATGCAAACACCCCAAACATATAAAAAGAAGTTAAAATTCCTTAATAACCAGAGAATTAAAACCAAAGAAAAAATGCCATAACCTATTTACAGCATATTTCAATATAATAACTAAAATTCTATAAGTTGTTGATAAAGGAGAGCCCTACAAATTTACATATAACATGGAGAGTAACATATGCTTGTACCTCCACAGCTATAAACCATTTGCCAATACTATTAAAAACTTGATTTATCATGCTTAAAGCAATATTTATTTTGGACAAATTTATTCTTGGTTGACAAGTGGCTTAGCATCATATTTAGGAATTAGGGCTGATTTCAGCTTGAGTAATTTTTCCTGGTTAAAGCCACTGAAGGAATTTTTATAGAAGATGAAGTGGATTTAAGAAAGTGGAAAAATGATGAACTAAGCTAGCATAATGTAATTCAGTTAAATATAATCAAGAGATTGAAATTGTCTTTCAACAAATCCACTTGGCCGTCTCCCAGTCTGTCTCATACACAGAATAATTTTGGTTCTTTCCCCTCCTATTTGTTCAATTTTTCACTTAATTGTGTAGTCATCTTTAGGTCTTATGTGCAGTTTAGTTAAAAGAAAACACACACATATTACCATCTACTGGTGCCGGAGAATACTCATGAGAGTCCCTTGGACTGCAAGGAGATCAAATCAGTCAATCCTAAAGGAAATCAATCCTGACTATTAATTGGAAAGACTGATGCTAAAGCTGAAGCTCCAATACTTTGACCACATGATGCAAAGAGCCAACTCATTGGAAATGACTCCTATGCTGGGAAAGATTGAAGGCAAAAGGAGAATGCCATGGCAGAGGATGCGATAGTTAGCATCACCAACCCAATGAAAGTGAATTTGAGCAAACTCTGGGAGATAGTGAAGGACAGGGGAGCCTAGCATGCTACAGTCCATGGGGTCTCAAAGAGTCAGACATATGACTTTGCCACTGAACGACAATCACCATCCAGACTCTTACCTGTGTCTTTGAATTCTCAATTTCCAAGAAGAGGCTGCGTAGAAGATGCTGTTGTGTCACAGCCATACTCCCCAAGAACTAATGTTTCAGAGCATCCCAACTCTACTAGATTTTTTTTTTTTTTGGCCTGAGATGCAAGAGTGGGCTACCCATGCCTGTGTGTGCTGCAAGCTGACTATGTTGAACAATTAACATACCCCATGAGGCAGCCCTCAAAAAACACCAAAGAGAGTTTGTGCATAAAGATCAAACTCATTTGTCCCTCAGGACAGGAAATGATACTTTTGTTGTATACTATTCCCCAAGTTTCTTAGTAGGATCAACCTCTAGTTTCCCCAGGTGGTAACTTGCCTAATAATGTATCATTATGGTCATCCTGTCCTTCCCTTTCCCATTTATCCATTCTTACTAGTGTTTCCTATGATTACCTTCCAAATAAAATAAAGTATTTACTCTTGAATTCTTCTCAGGGCCTGTTTGTGTAAAACAAAACTAAGATCAATACAGTCTCTATTTAAACAAGTGAAGGGATGTGCTACCAAGTAGAATGTGCATATATAAGTTTCTGGGACCTACCATGTATAATGGCACTAAATTTACAGATACTTCATCTGAACTGATTATCAGTATCATATTTGGATATTTGTAATAAGTTTGCTTAACAGATCCCTGAAATGATGTTAAAGTTGAAGATAATTTTGTATACACTGTCTAATAAGAAATAACTAAAAAGCACAATTTGTGGTTATATCACTTTTTATTGCTTATAATGTTGCTTTGTCTATGATAACAGTGATAATAAGGCAAGTAACTTCCCAGACAAGACCATTACTTTTTTTTTTTTTTTTCTTAATGAACAAGCTCCAAGTTATTTGCTTGTTTCTTTTGGTTTGGCTCTCATACTCAATGAGGTAAAAAATAAAGGTTCAAGCCAATTTGAATATGTTTGTGACATTTTTAATCCCATTATCAGAATTATCTTATGTTGCCCCATTGTGAACTTGATACCATCGCAGACCACAGTCTTGAGCCATATGGATAGCCTAGAGGAAACATACATGTTTCTTAGTTTGATTTATCATTTCCTCTTTTGCTCAGGTAACGGCATAGACCAAACAAGTAAGATGACAAAGAAGAATCAGAGAGGTAAACAGATGAATATCTGGTGTTTGGTACAGATTTATCTGCACTTAAAATAGAATTTGGGCTATGAATTTGATGCCTCTTCAAAGGAGATCACAATTTTTGTTTTATATAGTTTTTAAATAAACTTGTGAACTCAGTCAGAAGACAAGTAAAAAGAATGTAAATTGCTTCCTAGACTACAGAACCAGCTGATCTATGTTTCTTTTGAGATCTTACAATCATTTCTTTTTATTTATACTTAGTCTACGTATCTTATAATTCTCAAAACACTGGTACAGAAATTGCTTCTGTTAGCATGAGACCACAGTATCATTTCAGAAGAAACTTTGAATTGATCTCTGCAAAGCCCTTAGAAAGGATATCCTTGGTTAGAAATATGTTTAGTAAACAGAATCCAGGATCTATGAGCCATGGTCCCCTGGAAAATGTCTCCTTAGCTGTATAAGTCCTTGGGCTTATAAATGAAGACTTTCCATAATTTAAACACACTCAGCTGGAAAAAAAAAAAAAATTGCAGGAAAAGGACTAAGTTGAAGAATTTCATGCATACTTGAAGGAACAGCATTTAGAGTTGATTTGGAAAAAACTTAAAAAAAAATGTAATAAAGCCTGCCATGATATTTTCATATATTTTTAATCCCCTATTATCTGTAGCCAGTTTTGTGCAAGGAAGGAGCCGGAGGGAGGGGGGAAACAGTGTCACATTGTATATGTACTGTCCTTTTCATCATAAAGGAGCTGCCAAGAATAAGTTTTCAAAATTAGCCAAAAATGATTAAGGGAAAGTGTAAGTGCATTGAAATTTACTAGTGTTTGGAGATAATAATAAACACCACAGCAGAAAATGGGACAGGGATTTCTATGCTTCCACTATAAGTGAGTGAAAGGTTTAAAATAATTTCTTTACATAACAATATGTAGTTATTAGAAAGAATAAAGCAGCTTTGTGTACTGATACTGAATATATTTGAATATTTCAGAATAAATTTAATTTGAGTCTATAAAACAAATACACTGAATCATGATATAGAGCAGCCTCACCAACCATGTATTTTTGCTTTTCTAGGAACGTCTATCCTGATACTAAAAATCTTTAAAATTCATAAAATAGATTTCTTCATTAAGTTACAGCATTGAGCACTGTCACTGAACTCATCAATCTGCAATAAAAAGGGAAAAGAAAAACCTCTTATCTGATTAAGCTATGCCAAATTAAAAGGATGTAAATATCTGAACTTTTAGTAATTAAATTAGATTCATTATTATATCACTTTTCTCCCCTGTATTGAAACACAGACATGAATGCACAGAGAAGTACTACATAGATTTTGACTTGCATTACTCTGATATTTTTTATTGTTCCTGTTTATTTAACAGGAGACTGCCCTGGATATTTATTCCCCAGTTTGCACTGATAAGCATTGACATTTAGTTAAGAAGTGCATTTTTAAGTAAGTCATTAAAGGAAAATAAATTTTGTATATTAATGTATATATGTGGAATCTAAAAAAATGGTACAGGTGAGTCTATTTGCAGGGCAGGAATAGAGAATGGACATACTGACACAGAGGGGGATGGGAGGGTGGGATGTATTGGGACGGTAGTATAGATATATATATATATATACACTACCATGTGTAAAATATATAGCTAGCGGGAAGCTACTGTATAGTACAGGGAGCTCAGTTCTGTGCTCTGTGTTGCCCTAGATGGGTGAGATGGAAGGGAGTTGGAGAGAGGTTCAAGAGCAAGTTGGTATATGAATATATGGCTTATTTGCTTTCTTGTACAGCAAAAACTAACAAAGTATTGTAAGGCAACTCTACCTCAATTTTTAAAAAAATGTAACATTTTTATGTGCCATATTGAGTGATATGTAACTTTTGTATAAACAGTCAACAATTTTCAGTTCAGTGAACAAGAGATATCAGAATACTACTTGAAATAATCAGAAAATAAACAGCAGCATGGACCAAACCACTTCCATTCATTACATTTTCATGTATTTGGAGGTATAATATGTGATCTCAGTTTCCTAACTTTGCAGTTGAAATCACGCCTTTCTATTCTTACACTGTTAGAGAGAAAAGATTGTTTTACAAATCTACAGCTAACCCAGCTCCTACAGTTTTGTTCCCCCCGCCCACCGCCCTTAAAAAGAAAAGGAACTAATTGTCCAAAATCCTTCAAATATCAAAATACTGAGATTTACTTCTAAAGTCCAGACTGGGTTCTGAATGCTACTTGATATATAGAAACACATTTCTCTGAACCCAGCTGCTCACTTGAAAGAAAGAAAGCATCCTATGACTTTTTTAACTGGTTCTTACAAGGACTCATTCTCTTTTAAAGGTCAAATGCCTGTGAGCACCTTGGTTTCAGGTCAATATGTTTTTCTCTGGAAAGTATAAAGGGCAAAGGGCTAGCTGAAATGAGTAGCTGTCTTTGATTCCCAGCTGTGATGTGGATATGTGCTGATTGGAAAACAAAGACTGCAGAAGCTGAGCTAATTTTTCTCATTCAAGACCTGCTGTTGAGATGGCATCTGGCCCTTATCATCCCAATACTGGATAGCCACAATCTGGTTAGGAAATTCACAGTAGCTATTGAATTATAACGCTCTGGTAAAGCAAAATTAAGTAAGATCATATCTGAGATTTGGATACTTTGAGATGTGTATTGCAGGTATCATGTTTTATTTAAAATATCAAACTGTTTAAAAAGTGTCGAAGATTGCAGCTAATTCTGAATACAAAACACAAAATGAATGGAAATTATTTTCTCCCATCCAAGTACTACCAGGCCCGACCCTGCTTAGCTTCCGAGATCAGACAAGATTTGGAGTGTTCAGGGTGGTATGGCTGTAGACTGGGAATTATTTTCTATTTCATTTTAAAAGGAAGATGAAATAAAACAAATCTACAATAGTACATTTGAATCTCAACTCAAGAAAGATCAAGAATAATTTTCAAGATAATTTTCTAGAAATGTATATTTCTTAAGCATTAGTTACCCAACTCTGGAAAAATGTGATAAAGCTCACATTTCCTTTAGAAAATTCATATCCTGTTTTAATAATTTTTGTTCTAAGTAATCATGGGTTCATGCTTCCTTAACTAGCTCTATTTCAGGATATGTAAGACTAGTATAAATATAATTTCAACCAAGAAAACTTTATTAAACTTCCATGTTATATATATTTAGGAGTACTCAAAATAGAGAATCCTCAAAATAACATTTAATAAACAAAATCAAAGAAAATAGGATTTTCTGAACTTTACATTTCATTTTGTGATGTGACTGAGAGGTACAAAAATGGTTAATCAAGGTCTGTTGTTGTTTTATAGTTGCTAAGTCATGTCTGACTCTTTGAGCTTCGTGGTTATAGCCCACCAGGCTCCTCTGTCCATGGGATTTCCCAGGCAAGATATTACTGGAGTGAGTTACCATTTCCTTCTCTAAGGGATCTTCCCAACCCAGGGATGGAACCCTAGTCTCCTACATTATAGGTGGATTATTTGCCAGTGAGCCACCATGGAAGCCCCAGTCAAAGTATACCAATGTACATTTTCAGGAAAAAAAGAAAAAGAATGAACTTACAGTACTTGGCTAATTCATTAAAATACTAAAACACACCTAAATCAATGTCCATATCATCTGCTGTCATCTTATATGTGAAAATCAGGCTTGAAATTAAATATTTATAGATCTTTTTTTGAAGTTTTGAGAACACTTTTTTAAAAATAGTCATTGATTTTCAATTTTAGTGAAGGCTTAGTATGTTTCCCACTTGTGAAATCATATGTCTTAAAGGTAATATATATTTTATG
>SJYQ01004888.1:190372-203387 GCA_006410935.1 Redunca redunca
TCATGGATAATTTTATTTATTGAGCTTTTAAATGTATTCAGAAGTCTCATCTATATTGTATACCTCATAAAGTTCCCACTCTCTTGACATTATGATAGGTCTTTTGACAGTTTCAGCCACATTTTTTAAAAAGACAATTGCTACTTCTATATTTAGTCCTGAACTGTCTTCTTAATACTACTTAAATGCTGCTTTTATTTGGAATTATGTCTCCCACAGTAAGGAAAATGTTTAATTTTAATGTAACTTTAAAATCAATTAAGTTAATATTCACAGAATCAATATATGTATTTTAGAATAGTTTTATTCATTTCTTATTCATTCAGCAATCATTATTGTCCATATTATGTACCAGATTTTGTGCTATGTCATGGGGATATGAAGAAGATTAAATGTGTCTTTGATTTCAGGAGTGAATGACCTCATAAGCAAGAGAAATGAAAAACATAAAACTAATTGAATATGAATTAGTATGACTAAGACTGTAATAAAGATTTATACAAATACCTTGAAGGGGTATGTCTATATAGGGAAATTGAGTATGCCATTACTCAAAAAGTGGCACTTGAGCAGAAATTTATCTAATTTTCATTTTCTAATCATTTATTTTTTACATATATTCTACAATTTTAAAAAATCAATGGCAAACCACTCTAAAATAGTCTATTTAAAAAATAAGATCAATGGCTTTCTTTACAAGCTTATACTCCTAAGTGAAGAAATGATTGTAATCAACAAGATCTTCATCTTAGACTAGTGTAACTGGAAGTGCTAAAATCCTGGGCCCTCAACCTTCTTAATCACTTTCCAAGAAACGAAAGCACATTTATTGGTTTTTTTCCCTTCCCTATAAGTAAACGCATAATGGCTCTTCATTTTGCTTCCTGTGGCCTTCAAACCTCTGATTCAGCTCTGCTGCTTCTGCTCCTCTACGCTTCACGCTCTCACTCAGTGTCTAGCATAGAATGAAAGTCATCAGCACTTCTTCCTAGAGCTTAGACCCCACGTGCACATCGTTACGTAGGGAGTGCTAACTTTCTGTCTTCATCTGTAGGTCTTTATTCCCACCAACTGAAGTTAAAACGTTTCCCAGACAAAGGATATTGGATTGGACCTATACACAAACTCACAGCTACACTATACAGAAGTGGTGTATAGTATAGCCACACTGTACTCTGAAGTGTCTATGAAATGGATTTCTCTCCCTTGCCTACAGTGGTTTAAGAGCCTCAAACTCAGAAACCATGTCGTTTCTATGTTCATTTTCCTTGCTGCATTTCCACATATTCCATATCTAGAAAGTAGCAAACAACAATTAACACTAACTCATATTCAGTGATGACCATAAGGACAGTGCTCCATATATCCTTAGGAAGTAGTTGAACTTCCTAAAGTTATTTTCTTACTGAATCCAGTTATATAAATATATATTTATATATATATAAACTGATTTTAAATAGCCTTTAAAAAGCTGGTGTAAAACTCCACATTCAAAAAAATGAATATCATGGCATCCAGTCCCATCACTTCATGGCAAATAGATGGCAAAAACAATGGAAAAAGTGACAGACTTTATTTTCTTGGACTCCAAAATCACTGCAGAGGATGATCACAGCCATGAAATTAAAAGACCCTTACTCCCTGGGGGAAAAGCTATGAAAAGCCTAAACAGCATATTAAAAAGAAGAGACATTATTTTTCCAAAAAAGGTCCATATAGTCAAAGCTATGATTTTTCCAGTAGTCATGTACGGATGTGAGAGTTGGACCATAAAGAAAGCTGAGTGCCGAATAACTGATGCTTTTGAACTGTGGTGTAGGGGAAGACTCTTGAGAATCCCTTGGACTGCAAGAAAATCAAACCAGGCCATCCTAAAGGAAATCAACCCTGAATATTCATTGGAAGCACTGATGCTGAAGCTGAAGCTCCAGTCTTTGGCCACCTGATGTAAAGAACTGACTCATTATAAGACACCCTGATGCTAAGAAAGATTGAAGGAGGGAAGAGAAGGGGATGACACAGGATGAGATGGTTGGATGGCATCACCAATGCAATGGATATGAGTTTGAGTAGGCTCCAGGAGTTGGTGATGGACAGGGAAGCCTGGCATGCTACAGTTCATGGGGTTGCAAAGAGTTGGACACAGCTGAGCAACTGAACTGAACTGAACTGATGGAATCAAATTCCTCAATATACTTTCTATACTTTCAAACATATTCAAAGCTATATTGCTAAGTTTTGGTTGATATAAGTTTGAATTCCTTCAAAATAGATTAAGCATTGCCATCATTCATTACCTAAACACAATGGCATTCCTATGCTAGGAAGAGGAGTTTTTTTTTTAAGAATATATAATAAGTTCTGGCTAAATTGAATAATATTAAGAGTTGTGCTCTATTTTTAATGTGTATTTGTAGTTTTAATAACATGCTTACTAAGGTTTCACCAGTATTTCTTTATCCACATATTATTTTATGTTTATTAAATGTCAGAAGTTGGCAACCTTAATCTTGGAAAGGCCATCACAGTGTTGTAGTGATAAAACTGTGGAACTTTCTCATACCCAGAGATAAGTCTATGGTTATTATTTTAATAGCAAACTAGAAGCATTTTAAAAAGTTGATTTTACTCAGCACTGTGTTAAGTTCCCTTACACATTATTTCTTGAAAAATATTCAGTGATTAATTCTTGCTCAATGCTTTGGAAAGAAAATTCTTACCTGTATTTCCTGATAAGCAATACAAGTGAAATATAATATAATATTCTGGATAAAAATTAGGATGGGATCTAAAGTCTAAGAAATATACACATAGCAGACAGAATTGTTCAATAATTGCACATTTTGAACTGTAATTTGCTCAGCATCTCTTTTTGAAACTCATAAATCATATGCAAAAGCCCAAACTCAATATTTTATATTGTTTATCTGGGATCCATAAGGCAACAAGGTACAGTATTTAAGTGTCTGTATTTCTAATATAGCTTAGTTTTTTAAATAATTTTAGTTCATTTTTACATGAGACAGAAGTTTTTTTTGCAAGAGTCACCGTTAGAGCACCCACATGCATAGCTTCTCTGCTGCTGTGGGTGTAGAGCTGACAAACACTCAGCAAACAGATGGCTAACCCTCTGAATGACATTATTCATGTTAAACAAAATGGCTTTTTGATGATCATAATGTAGCACCTGCTCTGGTGTTCTTCTTCTAAGGGCAGAGGAAATATGGGGTTTGGTGAGACTGGCAAATGCTATATCAGGCTTATGTTTGCTAATGGCCTTATAAGAAAGGAAACTGCCAATCAGTTAGGAACAACTTCTCATCTTGTGATACTCATCACAAAGCTGGAATAAAATTTAACTTGTCAAATGACATATATATATTTGTTGATATCAGTAAACAAAAGGACATTCTCTACATGTTACTAAAACTTCAAGAAACTTTCCCCCAAATGTACTAAAAAGTTAAACTAAACCCATTACTACTATAATTTTAAATGAAAACAAATACATATCACAATATTCAATTTTACCCTTATCCACTTGATAGTACTAATTTTGCAATCTTATTTCAAATATCTCATCATAATATTTCACCATTTGTACTACATGGTTATTTTATGAACCTAAATTGCTCATCACAAATACACCCTTTAGATTGGATTATTTTACACTCTGCGTTTCTGATAAGTCCTTTCAATTTACAACAACCGTCTCCAGTGAAATGTAGAACCATTTACTCAGAATTCATTATCAGTGATCAGTGAAATAAAGTCAGTGCCCCCCAAGGTTTTACTTCTCTCCACTAACTGATGCTTATTCTGTTAGCATATTTTCACAGATGAGCCGTGCTGTGCTGGGCTTAGTCGCTCGGTCATGTCTGACTCTTTGTGACCCCATGGACTGTAGCCTGCCAGGCTCCTCTGTCCATGGGGATTCTCCAGGCTAGAATACTGGAATGGGCTGCCATGCCCTCCTCCAGGAGATCTTCCCAACCAAGGGCTTGAACCCAGGTCTCCTGCATTACAGGTGGATTCTTTACCATCTGAGCCACCAGGGAAGTCCCATTTTCACAGTTAACTTTCCCAAATTCTTTAGTCACTCCAGGTCTGTTCTCTGGCTATTGCTGCCAGTCCTTACTATTACTCAGATACATGGGTGCAACATACTTGCTGCTCCATCAAGACCAATAACACATTTGAAGGAAAAATTGCCCCCCCAAGATATTGTCCCATATCGCCAAAAGCTAAGTATACAGACATTGTATTTGATGCACTTGCCTACTTCAATAAACCAAAGTATTTATCAATAATTAGGATAAAATATATGTTTGCTATATTTTATTAGTAATGCAAAGTTATTTCATAATATCTTTTCCAGATGAGAAGTATCCATTCCATTAAGTTTAGAAAGGTATTTGATTATGTGTATATTTCTACTTTTACACCTAGACTTCATAGAAACATTTTAAGGCATATTTCAATCTGTTATATACATAAACAATGTTAAAATGAAAAACAAACTTTTAGTACTTAAATTTACAGAAATTACTTACTTTAATACCAATTATACATATCTTTAAACTTAATGTCTAAAATACAGAGAAATTCTTAAATATATGTTTGCCTGCCTCGCAAAAAACAAATAAATATATGTTACTCTCACAGTCCAAATTCCTGAGAAAATGGAGGGTGAGACATTCACAGACCAGCTAAGAGGGTTGACCTATTTGTGACTGTGTGACAGGTTGACAAAAATGTTGGCCATCACTGAAGTCTACTGACATTCTTTATCTCCTTCCTTGTCAGTTTATTTTGGAAATTGATTTTTCAATGCATTTCCATGCAAAACATAAAATAATTGCCAACCTACCTTAAGGGTAAGTTCTTAAAATTTTATTTTTTAATTTAGAATATTATACAAATCATAATAGTTGTAATGTGGTATAAATATCATATCTTAAAACACAAGATTTGGGATGGCAGTATTGATAGCATCTAGTGCAGGTAAAAAGATAAGAGTTAACATGAATGCTTTGTTTTTATAAGTAAAAGATTGATGGCTATATAATATTATAAGAAATAAAGAAGAAATAAGTACTATATTGACAGATGCTGCAAAAATTTCATAAAAATTTTAAGTCAGATAAGTTAGAAATTATTTTGACATTTTATATCTCTATCTATAGCTACATTTATACTCAAATTTATTTAGTTATATTTTGATTATGTTTCTTGAGAAGTCGGGTTCACTGACATTGACCCCAGCTCCCTATACAGAGAATAAACATATTTCTCTAATCAGGTAATAAAGTTTTACTCTTAATAACATGGAAACAACCTCAAATGAAGATTACTGTAGTTTGTGATTAACTGCATCTGCCTTAAGTCCAATTTGGCTAATACATGTGAAAGCTATGCTCAAAGCAATAACATAATATTTTTGAAACTTTCAAGCCACATTTTTCCGTGTTGGACAGTATTTTCTGAAAAAAAATTTGACCTACCTTAGAGTTCTTTTCTGGAGAAGGCAATGGCAACCCACTCGAGTACTCTTGCCTGGCAAATCCCATGGGCAGAGGAGCCTGGTAGGCTGCAGTCCATGGGGTCGCTAGGAGTCAGACACGACTGAGCGACTTCACTTTCACTCTTAACTTTCATGCATTGGAGAAGGAAATGGCAACCCACTCCAGTGTTCTTGCCTGGAGGATCCCAGGGATGGGGGAGCCTGGTGGGCTTCCGTCTATGGGGTTGCACAGAGTCGGACACGACTGAAGCGACTTAGCAGCAGCAGCAGCAGCAGCAGCAGAGTTCTTTTTAAGGCACATCTTTGACTTGCATCATTTTATTTGCATTTTATTAACTCTGTTCTAGTTTGAGACGCTAGATTCCATTAACAGTTGCCATCCTACTTCCTTCTAGATTGATTATCAAAGCACAAAGATCTGCCTTTAATTTCCAATGCTGAAGACAACATAATTTAAATTTTTGTAAGAATGTCAAACGTCGCCTAAAAGAAAGGAAAAGAAAGAAAGCATTATCTTGAAAATATGGGCTTGAGATTCTTTAAAATAGGATGTTTTTTTAAAAGTGAGTCATTTTTATTTAGAAGTACTCTTTACTAATATCAATTTAATACCATGGTAACCAGACACATATGTGACTATAGTTCTCAAGAGATCTGACTTCTAATATTTCTGTGCTGTGGAAATATCTCAATCCATTTTAACACTCAGAGGGGTCATGTTGCTCAGTAAGATCTATGTAGCAATATTCATTGTTTCTGTTTCTGGAGAGTAGCAGCTTTCTTAAATTAATTTCATCCTTCACTTTCCATTAGCTTTGTTGTTGTTTAGTCGCTAAGTCATATCCAATTCTTTTGTGACCCCACAGACTTTAGCCCATCAGGTTCCTCTGTCCATGGAGTTTCCCAGGCAAGAACACTGGAGTGGGTTGCCATTTCCTTCTCAAGGGTCCTGTGCCAGGGGTTGGACCTGTGTCTACTGCTTTGGCATATAGATTCTTTACCACTGAGTCAGCAGGGAAGCCTATAGCATACTCATAAGCAAAACATTTACCTCTGCAAATATATTGGGGATTTTCACTCTTCAAGTCTTTAAGTTCAGGGCCTAAAATATTCCAAGTTGAGTTTGCTTATTCCTCCTTTTTTACCTTATTTGTTTAGTTTAGATGTCGAATAATATCAAACCAAGACTGCTAAAAATAAATACCCACTATTAGATAGATTACTTGGCCATTTATATTTATTAACAGTATTCAGGCTACATTTTAAACTTTTTTATCGTGTAATCAAATGTATTAGAAGCAGTATAAACTACTTTCCCAAAGTCCAAATATGTGACAACTGCTCTAGCTCTTTCCTCCACTAACTGTGCAGTTATATTTAAATCTCTCAAGTGAATCTGGAGTGACTGATTATTTGAATCTCATGCTATTAATTATACCTCTATATCATTAAAATTTATAACATTTATTTTAATGTAAGCATATCTTATTAACAAGAGAGAAAGCTTACAAAAACATATTTTTGCCTCTAATCTTTCTATGTATAATTCTTCACTTTTCTATTATTTTATTGATTCATCACTTTTCAGTTAAGGATTCAAAAGTTTCATCTATTAATCTTTATGTTAGCCACATATTGCACTTACCTAGTTAGTAAGAATATTCGCCCATTTGTTTCAAATCCAAAATATTTAATGTTACTAAATGACTCAAATTTAAATTTTGATATTTCTAATGTATTTTAGAATAAGACCTTTACCATCCCAGGTGGCTCTAGTGGTAAAGAATCCACCTGCCACTGCAGGAGATGCAAGAGACGTGGGTTTGATCCCTGGGTCAGTAAGATCCCCTGGAAGAGGAAATGGCACCCTACTGTAGTACTCTTGCCTGGAAAATTCCATGGGCAGAGAAGCCTGGTGGGCTACACTCCAAGGGACCTCAAAGAGTTGAACACAGCTGAGCACATGACAGAAAATCTAGCATTTGCCTTCATTTCTTATCTTCCACATATCTTCTGTATCTACTCTATCTTTCAAATGTCTCTCTATTCTGTTCAACATTCTATATTTTTACAGCTACAATTGCAGTTCAACCATCACCCTCTTCCTCTTGAGCTGAAAAAAATGGTCCCTGAATTGTTATCCTCACTTCCTTTCTTGTTGCTTCATACCAATTAATTCCTTATATAACATTCAGAGGGTCTTCCCTGGTGGCTCAGCCATAAGGAATCTGCTTGCAATGTGGAAGACCTGCAGATGACACAGGTTCGATTTCTGGGTTGAGAAGATCCCCTGGAGAAGGAAATGGCAGGTCACTCCAATATTCAGAATTGTTGAATAAAGCAAAACAAAGCAAAATGAAATTTAAAAAAAAGGCATGAGTTGAGTTAGATCAGTGGCCTGCTAGGAGTGTTTTAATGGTTTCTCTTTTTCCTCGGAACCCTACATTATATATCCATAACAATGTCTTAACTCTCTTCTTGAGCTACTCTGCCCAAATCCATAGTCACTACACTACAACTCTGCTCTAAATGATAATCAGTCCATGTGATTTTCCTTCTATTTGCAGTTCACTGGTTTGATTTGTATTATGTTTTCATTTCTCACCTTGGGTAAGATTTAAAGTCTCAGCACATTGGCAGGTGGTATAACACTGTGGTTGTGGAACCAGACTACCTACATCCTAATATCAATTCAAATTTTCATCACCAGCATTGGCATCTCTCTATTGCATTTTCTTCATTATAAAATGTGGCTAGTAATAGCCCCAACCTCAAAGATTTGTCACAAGGAATAAATAATTTAATACATGTAAAGCACTATAAAGGCTGTTTAGTATGTTTTAAGCACTTAAGTCAATTATTAGAGCTTTATCTTAATAAAATGTCCTTGATGAACCCATTAGTAATTAATAAAATAATAGCAATAGTGTAAGTATAGCTAACTCTTCAGTAACTTGATAAGATTCAATCAGTCAGTGAGTTCAGTTGCTCATGTGTGTCCGACTCTGCGACCCCATGAATTGCAGCATACCAGGCCTCCCTGTCCATCACCAACTCCTGGAGTTTACCCACACTCATGTGCATTGAGACGGTGATGCCATCCAGCCATCTCATCCTCTGTCATCCCCTTCTCCTCCTGCCCCCAACCCCTCCCAATATCAGGGTCTTTTCCAATTAGTCAACTCTTCGCATGAGGTGGCCAAAGTATTGAGTTTCAGCTTCAACATCAGTCCTTCCAATGAACACCCAGAACTGATCTCCTATAGGATGGACTGGTTGGATATCCTTACAGTCCAAGGGACTCTCAAGAGTCTTTTCCAACACCACAGTTCAAAAGCATCAATTCTTCAGCACTCAGCTTTCTTCACAGTCCAAGTCTTACATCCATACATGGCCACTGGAAAAAACATAGCCTTGACTAGATGGACCTTTATTGGCAAAGTAATGTCTCTGTTTTTTAATATGCTATCAAGTTGACTCATTGGAAAAGACTCAGATGCTGGGAAGGACTGGAGGCAGGAGGAGAAGGGGACGACAGAGGATGAGATGGCTGGATGGCATCACTGACTTGATGGACATGACTCTGAATGAACTCTGGGAGTTGGTGATGGACAGGGAGGCCTGGAGTGCTGCGATTCATGTGGTCGCAGAGAGTCAGACACAACTGAGGGACTGAATTGGACTGAACTGAACTAGGTTGGCCATAACTTTCCTTCCAAGGAGTAATGGTCTTTTAATTTCATGGCTTTAATCACCATCTGTAGTGATTTGGGAGCCCAAGAAAATAAAGTCTGACACTGTTTCCACTATTTCCCCATCTATATCCTATGAAGTGATGGGACCAGATGCCATGATCTTAGTTTTCTGAATGTTGAGCTTTAAGCCAACTATTTCACTCTCCTCTTTCATTTTCATTAAGAGGCTTTTTAGTTCTTCACTTTCTGCCATAAGGGTAATGTCATCTACACATCTGAGCTTATTGATATTTCTCCCAGAAATCTTGATTCCAGCTTGTGCTTCTTCCAGCCCAGCGTTTCTCATGATGTACTCTGCATATAAGCTAAATAAGCAGGGTGACAACATACAGCCTTGACGTACTCCTTTTCCTATTTGGAACCAGTATGTTGTTCCATGTCCATTTGTAACTGTTGCTTCCTGACCTGCATATAGTTTTCTCAAGAGGCAGATTAGGTTGTCTGGTATCCCTGTCTCTTTCAGAATTTTCCAGTTTAGGGACTGATGCTAATGCTAAGTCACTTCAGTCCTATCCGACTCTGTGCAACCCCATAGACGGCAGCCAACCATGTTCCTCTGTCCCTGGGACTCCCCAGACAAGAACACTGGAGTGTTTTGCCATTTCCTTCTCCAATTCATGAAAGTGAAAAGTAAAAGTGGAGTCATTCAGTCGTGTCTGACTCTTAGCGATCCCATGGACTGCAGCCTACCAGGCTCCTCTGTCCATGGGATTTGCCAGGCAAGAGTACTGGAGTGGGGTGCCATCACCTTCTCCGGCCATTGACTTCTAGTCCTCTCTAACTTAGATTCTTTATGTTAGTCTCTATTACAAAATCCTGATTTTAAAAAATCACATTAATATTTTAAATATATATTTATTGACTTATGTGTGTATAATCTACACAGTCCAGTAAACTCTAATGTCCAGGCAAGTCAGTACTACATCTGTTTTATCGCTGTACAACTAGCTCTTACAAGCAAAATGGAGACCAATAAATATTTTTGGATGAATGAACATTACTGATAGTATTGCTTTTCTTTAATCAACCAAGTAAAGCAAGTTTCCGAGACTCAAGAGAGAATTCCCATACATGATAAGAAAGGAAACCCACGCACCTAATAGGAGTGGTTGAAGAAGACAATTGGCAGATGACTTTTAGTAACAATTGGACTTTCAGACAAGATAGCAATAAGCAGATTCAATGACAAGTTCCAACTGGAACACTGGTGGATGAGTTGAGGTAGTGTGGGAGACACCCATCAGTACACAGTAGGCTACCGGGTAGCCTCTAAGTAGAGGCATCTGCCAGTCATTTGTATGGATATCTGATCATTTGAGCTGTTTGGTTCTGGGTCAGGTAAAGCACTCACGACAAGGAATGAGATATAGGCAACCAGGTAGGAATTGGTATACCAAGTGGAAATTTTGTCATAAAAAGTGCAATAAAACCTTAGAGCCAGCAATATAATGTGATGATAGCATAATGCTGATGAAGATGATTAAAGGACTCTGTTTCTTCAAATAGTCATTGATTTTTTTTTTAACCTTTGATTTCCCTTATGTCCTCATTAAGGGATATTTATTTAGGGAAACTTTGGAGGGTTATAGACTATACTAGGCACACTGGAAAGCAAATTAGACAAACCTTCCTTCTAAAATGAATGAAGTTACATTTAATGTGTATTCTGTGTGATGATTTCATTGTGTTCTGCTTTGTCTTTGATTTTCTCACTCGAATTAAATCCTTGTAGCAATTTTTTTCTTTTCTCTGCCTCCTCTGCCAAGCAGCTGATCTCATTTGAATTAAAAAAAACAGCTGTCTTCATCAATCTTTCATGGTATATATGGATTTAAAAAATAAATTTCTAAGTACAAAAACTCGTGACATTATTCAGTTTATGAGCTAATTCAAGATTTATTTGTCATGATGTAGCTGGTTCCATTCCTATGCAAATTCTGCTTTGTTCTTAATATTGACATTTTCCCCCATTTCACAGTAGGCAGAATTAAAACACATACTATAACATTATAAATAAATTCCCATTATATCAATGCAAAGGCTCAAGCTATCTTAATTATGACTATTAATATAATTAAACTACAAACAAATGCCAATGCCATTGTTAGTTTATGTGACATGTCAATCATTTCAAATTATTTATCTTTCGATTCTCTGTTTTCACATCTCTAAAGTGATAAAAGTTATACAGAAATATTTGAAAGCTTCTGTGAGTTACCCACATTGCCTATGAGGTATTAAAGATTAAATTTTAAGTAATTAAGCTAACATTGGACATTCACATTCTTCATACATTTGAAAATAATTTTGGGAGCTGGAATAACTTTTACGCATCTGACTAAAACTGAATGTTTATCATTCCGTTTATACTGGAGTCACCTATGTAGTTAAGGAGAAATGGAAATATTTTAGAATCAGTTCATTGTATTTGATGCGAATGAGAAGTTGCTGTCAAAATAATTCATAGCTAAATGAAAAAAATTGTTGCACATTTGCAACTTGCCAACAGCACTGGATTTGTGAAGAAATACTATACATGTTTTGGGCATATTCTTATTTTCAAACTTTTAAACATCAGAATATGCCATTTTGGTAGTATCATAACTTTCTCATCTCTGAATGCATTCAATCATATTATTAATGCATATTAAATTAGTATTAACCTGTCTCCACTACATATAACTTTATAAAGAATGATATTCCTATCTGTCAACTAACTGCATCAATAAACTTCACCATAGTGACATAATTAATAGGCCATAATATTTACAAAGGTGATATTTCTTATTTTTTTAGAACTCTCAACTTAGAACTTGAAAAGAATAAGTTACTGATATCAAGATTTTAATCTAGAGTAGTATCTAGTTGCCAAAAAGGCAATGGCACCCCACTCCAGTCCTCTTGCCTGGAAAATCCCATGGATGGAGGAGCCTGGTAGGCTGCAGTCGATGGGGTCGCTGAATTGGACACGACTGAGCAACTTCACTTTCACTTTTCACTTTCATGCATTGGAGAAGGAAATGGCAACCCACTGCAGTGTTCTTGCCTAGAGAATCCCAGACACGGGGGTGCCTGGTGGGCTGCTGTCTATGGGGTCGCACAGAGTCAAACACGACTGAAGCGACTTAGCAGCAGCAGCAGCAGCAGTATCTAGTTGGCAGTTAACTGAAACAGCTTTCTTTCCCTTAACAGCAATGAAATAGAAAGGACTAATTATCCCTTTTATAGGTGCAATTGGAACCTAAAACTCTAGAGACAGTATGAACCATAAACCACTGATATAGGCTATTTCACCATCTGCACCTCAAAACTATAACTAGCAACTCAATAAACAAACAGAAACTAAATCATGCTAAATATATTATTCCAAGTTTTGAAATTGTTCATTAACATTCTGTGCTGACACTGAGCAGTTAAAACAGATTCATTTTTAAAAATCAGATTTTCAATTCATTTGTATTTTTAAATAAAAGGAACCTTCACAAGTAGACACTTAATAAGTCATAAATATGTTTTAGATCTTTTAAAAAATAATTTAAAGATTTCTTTATTTTTATTGCTTTTTCTAAGAACACTTACTTCAGCCAAAAAAAATTGTCTCCTCCAAAATCTGACCATTTAGAATGCTTTAAAAATTATAATGCAGTACTCTCTTCAAAACAGAAACCAAACATGATAGTCAAAAGTGCATTTATGTGTTGAGATACTTACTATCTTCAAATAAGACAGTTTGAAA
>SJYQ01004888.1:204896-224936 GCA_006410935.1 Redunca redunca
GATTTTTTTCTTCTGTCTTATTTTATACTTTCTGTTTTTTCTTTTTTGTTTTCCTTGATTTTCTATTTTTCTTTTTTTTTAATTTAATCTTGGTTTGTGTTTTCTCTTTACTTTTTGTTTAATTGCAGAATAATTATATTACAATGTTTTATTGGTTTCTGCCATACAACAATGTGAACCAGCCATAAGAATACATATGTTCCCTTTCTCTGGAACCTCCCTCCAACTCTCTCCCCCTCTGCATCCCTCTAGATTGTCAAGAGCATGGGGTTGAGCTCTCTGCATTATACTGCAACTTCCCACTAGCTACCTATTTTACATATGGTAGCATATGCCACTCCAGTGCTCTTGCCTGGAAAATCCCATGGACGGAGGAGCCTGGTAGGCTGCAGTCCATGGGGTCGCTAAGAGTCAGACACGACTGAGTGACTTCACTTTCACTTTTCACTTTCATGCATTGGAGAAGGAAATGGCAACCCACTCCAGTATTCTTGCCTGGAGAATCCCAGGAACGGGGGAGCCTGGTGGGCTGCGTCTATGGGGTCACACAGAGTCAGACATGACTGAAGTTACTTAGCAGCAGCAGCAGCAGCATATATATGTCAGTGCTACTCTGTTTGTCCCACCTTCTCCTTTCTGAAATGTTCATACACAGTATGCACCAATCAACTTCTTAAATCATAGGCTTATTGACACACAGAAAATGGCCTCACAGTTCAGCATACTTTTGGTTGAACTAACACAAACCTGAATACTCATTGGAAGGACTTTTGGTCATCTGATGCGAACAGCCGACTCATGGGAAAGTCCCAGATTCTGAGAAAGATTGAGGGCAGGAGGAGAAGAGAGCATCACAGGATGAGATGGCTGGATAGCATCATTGATGCAATAGACGTGAACCTGGGCAAACTGCGGGAGACGGTGAGAGACAGGGAGGCCTGGCATGCTGCAGTCCATGGGGTCGCAAAGAGTCAGAGACAACTGGGCGACTGAACAACGATAACATAAATCTGACCAAAAACTAAGGAAAAGTAAATAAGACTCTTTAAAGGAGAGTGAAATATTTTATGGACTTTTATCCAAGACCTCAAGATAAAATGAGAACTAGGTCTTATGGGAAGAGAGGGGGTCATCATGCTTTTTATTTGGCTCATCTCTGTACATTTCCTTCTCTCTTCTCAATCTGCCTCCTATCTGAATCAACACAAAATATAAAATGTACATATTTCAGTGTGGTTTTTAAGAATAATTTTCTTTCACTAACTCCAAGTTTCAAATTCCCAGAAAATGATCTTCAACTCACTTTGAGAGCCAATAAATAATTAAACTGAACTGAACTAAACTGAATTAAACTATCAGCATTGAATTAAAGGAAGCAGTTTCCAGAAGAAATAATTATTTGTTCAGACTTATTCAATCTCTCTCCCCTAAATCAATAACAAATAACCTATACAAGTACCAGCACTTAATAATCACGATTTAATTAACTGAATGGTGGATACTCTGAAGGTTAAAAAGGGGGAGAATCTCTTATAATGTTTGAAAATGAAGTTGAAAAAAATAGATGGTTAAATGGTTTAGTAAAGTGTGCAGTTTAGTGTGTTCACATATGTTTTTTGTGTATTAAAATGCCCAAATATTGATATCAGAATCCAACTATCTGTTGTACAACCAAAAACCATGTAGAAGCTCACCAATTCCTCACCAGCTAGCTCTACCATATAGAAACTTTGCCATAGATTCACTCTTCTATCACTTTAGACTGCTTAGGTGGTGTCCAATACTATTCTATCATCCAGTTCAGTTCACTCAGTCGTGGCTGACTCTTTGTGACCCCATGGACTGCAGCATGTCAGGCTTCCCTGTCCTTCACCATCTCCCAGAGCTTGCTCAAACTCATGTCCATTGAGTTGGTGATGCCATCCAACCATCTCATCCTCTGTCATCACCTTCTCCCCCTGCCTATCTTTCTCAGCATCAAATCTTCTCTAATGAGTCAGCTCTTCACATCAGGTGGTCAAACTATTGGAGTTTCAACTTCAGCATCAGTCCTTCCAGTGAATATTGAGGACTGATTTCCTTTAGGATTGACTGGATGGATCTCCTGGCAGTCCAAGGGATTCTCAAGAGTTTTCTCCAATACCACAGTTTGAAAGCACCAATTCTTTAGCTCTCAGCTTTAGGATCTAGCTCTCACATCCATACATGACTACTGGAAAAAACATAGATTTGACTAGATGGACCTTTGTTGGCAAAATAATGTCTCTGCTTTATAATATGCTATCTAGGTTAGTCATAGCTTTTCTTCCAAGGAACAAGCATATTTTAATTTCATGGCTGCAGTTACCATCTGCAGTGATTTTGGAGCCCAAGAAAATAGTCTCTTATTGTTTCTCTTATTTCCTAATATGTGTGTATTAACTAGGATATCAAGACTTTTTCTTCTGTAAGTGACAGAACCTAACTCAATCTTGAAATCCATCGGCACTGTCAGGTAGAAACTGAAAGAAGAATGGCTTAGAAAAAGTGAGACACAGATGCTCAAAGAACATCCTCAGGAAAATGTCTTTCATTACATTTTAGATTTATTGATTTCACTAGCAGGTATCTATTCTCATCCAGGAGCAAAAATAACCATAAAAGCACCCCACACTTGTATTCTACCAGTTTGCCATCTTTGATGTACAGGTATCTCTCTTTTCTGATTTCATTAGCTAAAATTATGTAACTGAATTTGTTTGTCTTTCTCTAAATCATGCCTTCCTGAAGTTACCTTTGCAGTTAGCATAGCTTAAAAAAGCCTAGCTGACTATACAGAACTTTGTGGGGATCACCAAAAAGAACAATCACATTCTGTACACCAGAAACAGGATACTGGTGGGGGTACTACAGATATAGTAGGCTTCCTACTGGGTTCCCTTACCCTACTGCTCTCCACTCAGGTGCCCTTTCCCAATAAAATCTCTTGCTTTGTCAGCTCACGTGTCTCCTCGGACAATTCATTTCCGAGTGTTAGACAAGAGCTCAGTTTCCGGCCCTGGAAGGGGTCCCTCCTCCTGCAACAAATGGTGACTCTGGTGGGGACTCTTCTTCGCTGAGACTGACATCCTGACCACTCGGGGTACTCAGGGGCCAGCTTGCCTGCCAATGGACCAGACCCAGTGGCCACAACTGAGACCCTTTTGTCCCTGGTCTCTTCCTGATGTGGACAACTGGCCAGAGTGTCCTGACCGGTAAGGAACAAAAGATGTTATTGACCTCTCTCCCCTCCTTCTCTCTTTCTTCTCCTTAACCCTTCCTATCCTTCCCTGTTTTTCTAGTCCCCTGGTCCTGTGTCCCCCCCAGACACAGGAATCTGGTCGAAGGGCCTTCAACCTGAGCTAGGATTGGAGACTGATCACCTCCTCTTGGAAGAGAACTCGAATTCTGGTTCTGGTCTGGTCTGATTTCTGGTAGGGCAGAGTTCCAGTCCTCCCTTCTCTGGAGGCCCAGGGAAAAGTTCCATAACGCCTGGGTATCTGTAGGTGGCAGGAGACATCTGTAAGGCCACCCCTTTCACCCCCCCTCTCCCACCTCCTCCCCCTTATTCTTTCAACCTGGCTTCCTTTCCTCCCTTGAAATCTTTGATGTTAATACTTGGATCTGAAGTTCTGTGTCTCTATAGGAGGTTTTCTGAGAGACTATATTCTTGTATTTAAGGGCTTCCCTGGAGGTACAGAGGTTAAAGCATCTGCCTGCAATGTGGGAGACCTGGTTAGATCCCTGGATTGGGAAGATCCCTTGGAGAAGGAAATGGCAACCCACTCCAGTATTCTTGCCTGGAGAATCCCATGGATGGAGGAGCTTGGTGGGCTACAGTCCACAGGTCTCAAAGAGTCGGACACAACTGAGTGACTTCACTTTCACTTTCACTACAGATATAATTATCTATAGAAAACTGGTATGCTCCTGTGGAAAAGGCAAAGGATAGCTTTACCTTTTGATATCTTGGTCTGTGAATCAGTCTTTTTGGTTAATATTCAAATCTATTGTAACTTTGCTTTAACGCTTGATACTGTACACCATCTGATCAATTTAAACATGCCCAAGTCAAGTGGGTCTTAGGAAACATCACTATGAACAAGCTAGTGGAGGTGATAGAATTCCAGTTGCATCATTTCAAATCCTAAAAGATGATGCTGTTAAAGTGTTGCACTCAATATGCCAGAAGACTTGGAAAACTCAGCAGTGGCCACAGGACTGGAAAGGTCAATTTTCATTCCAATCCCAGAGAAAGACAATGTCAAAGGATATTCAAACTACTGCACAATTACACTCATTTTACAAGCTAGCAAAGTAATGCTTAAAATTTTCCAAGCCATGCTTCAGAAAACAGTATGTGAACTATGAAGTTCCAGATGTTCAAGCTGGATATAGAAGAGCCAGAGGAACCAAGGATCAAAATGCCATATCTACTGAATCATCAAAAAAGCAAGACAGTTCCAGAAAAACAACTACTTCTGCTTTCTTGACTATGCCAAAGCCTTTGACTGTGTGGATCACAACAGACTGTGGAAAATTCTCCAAGAGATGGGAGTACCAGACCACCTGTATGCAGGTCAAGAAGCAACAGTTAGAACCAGATATGGAACAACAGACTGGTTCCAAATTGGGAAAGGAGTACATCAAGGCTTTATCTTGTCATCCTGCTTATCTAACTTCTATGCAGAGTGCATCATGGGATATAGAGGGTTGAATGAAACACAAGCTGGAATCAAGATTGCCAGGAGAAATATCAATAACTTCGGAAGCAGATGACAACACCCTTATGGCAGAAAGTGAAAAAGAACTACTGCTTTCTGCTTCCTACTACTACTTTCTACTCTTTCTACTTGGTGAAAGAGTAGAGCAAAAAAGTCTGCTTGAAACTCAACACTCAAAACATGAAGATCATGGCATATGGTACCATCTCTTCCATCTCTTCATGGCAAATAGATTGAGAAACAATGGAAACAGTGACAGACTTTATTTTGGAGGGCTCCAAAATCACTGCAAATGGTGACTGAAGCCATGAAATTAAAAAACACTTGCTCCTTGGAAGAAAAGCTATGACCAACCTAGGCAGCGTATTATAAAGCAGAGACATTACTTTGCCAACAAAGGTCCATCTAGTCAAAGCTATGGTTTTTCCAGTAGTCATATATGGATGTGAGAGTTATACTATAAAGAAAGCTGAATTCCAAAGAATTGATGCTTTTGACTTTTGTTTTGGAGAAGACTCTTGAGAGTCCCTTGGACTGCAAGGAGATCAAACCAGTCAATCTTAAAGGAAATCAGTCCTGAATATTCATTGGAAGGACTGATGCTGAAGCTGAGCTCCAATACTTTGGCCACCTAATGTGAAGAACTAACTCATTAGAAAAGACCAAGATGCTGGGAAAGATCGAAGGCAGGAGGAGAAGGGGACAACAGAGGATGAGATGGTTTGATGGCATCACCGACTCAATGGACATAAGTTTGAGCAAATTCCAGGAGATAGTGATGGACAGGGAAGCCTGACATGCTGCAGTCCATGGAGCCTCAAAGATTCGGATACAACTGAGCAACTGCACTGAAAGCACCTAAAAAGGAAAAGAGCAAAGTACATTAATCTGATCATCAGTCTCAGATTAAGGTTATCCTGCTGGATTTGTGTAGTAGGAGAACTGATTAGACTAATTAAAAAAAAATGAGCATCAATTGGCTATGTTCTTCTTTAAAAGTGGAGTCATTTTCAATGACAGTTATGCCAGTGGAGTAATGGAGCATACTTTCTGGAGAGTAGAAATCATTAAGAACAGAAAGGATGTTTCTTAGATGTTGTCCTTGAGAAGATGACTAAGAATGAAATCAGTCACAAATGAAAGTACGTGTTGATCATGTCTAGAAGCCAAGATGTTTTATCCAGAGAAACAGAGTGGGAACAATATAATGCACAGTTTCAATATATTAGATAGATGTGATGATGGAAGCTTTTAGAAGCAATCTTCAATATATTTTTTCATTTTCTCCGTTTAAGAGAAATATCAAATGTGAGAATTTAGGGGAGATTTGGAGGTTTGGGAGCAGGAAAGACAATGAAGTAGTTGTCTCAGAGACCAGAGGAATGCCTGGGCCAGAGAATGCCACATGATATACAGGACCCGTTATGGTCCAGTTGATATAAATTGTCATAAAGGTAGAAAGAGACCAGAGTCTTGTTCATCTACATACAAATAAGTGAGGTGTTGGATTTTTTCCAGCATAAAACAAAAGGAGAACTAGAAAGAGAATTAAAGATCGATCTATAGTCTTTATAGATAAACCACGTGGTTTAATCTGTATGAGAAACTATGAAAGAAGAAATCTCAATGAAAATGTAGCAGGATCATTGAATTGTAGGTACAGGGTGAGTTTGAAAGACTGGGTGTTTTAGAGTATGTTTTGGAAAGATAAGAGATGGTGTTTAGAAAGTGAATGCATCTGTTGATTGTTGGTTGGGGAAAGAGTTGTATTCAACGCATAGGCCAGTGTAAGAACTGGATACAGACTGTCGGGGATTAGAAATCAAGATCATTGGAGTAAAAGAAGTCAAGACACAGAATCCAAGTGACTTGAAATATCACTGACAACTGATATGAATATATAAGATAGGAACTGTAATAACAGTAGTTAGGAGATGGCAGTGACGCAGGTGAAAAAAAAATCTTCAAGAAAATCATGGGGTATGTTTGTGGATGGAGAAGAGGAGTGACTAGAGATTGGAGCATTAACTACAAGAGGAGTTTTGGCTTGTACAGTCCGGGGACCTGAAATCCAAAACAAGAGGAAAGAGGAAAGACCTAGATGAACAGCAAAGAGACAAGGACATGTCTTCCTCTTCAAGGACTATGGTATTGAGAACACAGACGAAAAATGCCCCATTTAAAAAGCCTTGAAGGGAAGTAGTGTTCTCAGCGGAGACAAAAGTCTCATAGAGCAAAACATGAAGTAGGCATATACCATAATATGCATGTAATTATTATTGGCATTTTTGAAATACCAAGCCTTTGGAATGATCTTTTCATTTTGGATGGTTTTTGATGCATTTCAGAAGAGGGAAAAGCCTATTTTTACAAAGTAATGCCAAGCTAAACAGAACAAAGGAGTAACATAGGCATTAGTACCTAAGCTTATGAAAATATCTTTTTGTAATATGTTTTGACATTTTTGAAAAATAAATTGCCCATGAGTCATTAATCAACTGTTCTCCTTTAATTAAGAAATTCCAAAATAAAGTAAGTGAACAAACAACAGGGAAGAGAAATGAAATCTCACATACACCCAACCATAGTAATTTGTGGGGAGGCGGGGTGGGAATAAATTAGAATGTTTATGAAATTTTAGATTTGGATATGAACTTGCAACATATGAACTTACATCACTATGCTTTCATATTGGGGTAATCAAAATTCAGTTACATATTTCCCCCTTTTGATTTCACCAATGAATATAGTTTGTTGAAAATTTAGAATAATCACTATCACTTTCTTTTTACATCTAGTCAAAATATACATAATTTTTCTGAAATAATCAACTCTCTTTGGTCACATTGATAAATGTAATTAAATAAAAATATAATGCATGTAGTAAATACCAATGTGTAGAGAAATAGAGGTCTATATAAATTAGTGTCCAGGCTTCCCAGTTGGCTATAGTGGTAAAGAATCCTCCTGCCAATGCAGGAGACACAAGAGATGCAGGTTTGATCCCTGGGCTGGGAAGATCCCCTGGAGTAGGAAGTGGCAACCAGCTCCAGTATTCTTGCCTGGGAAATTCCATGGACAGAGGAGCCTGGCCAGCTACAGTCCATGTGGCCACAAAGAAGCAGAGGCAACTGAGCACACATAATATTAGTAGAATTACTTTGGCTGTTATGTTTATCTGATAAAACTAAAAAAAAAAAAAAATAGCTATTTAGCAATATACTCAGCAAATCAGTTTAATTCTTCATTTTCTTACACAGATTATTAAACCACACTCTTATTTGCTTCTTCTAAACAAGACTTTTTTTTATATTAAATAAGATAATTCTGCATGACATTGACATACAACTTTTTCCTTTAGAGTAAGCACTTAGTGACCCATATAACCATCTCAAAATTTCTTTTTTTTTCTTTTCTTTTTAAATTTCTTAAATAAACTTGCTGTAAAACAATAGATAAATAATGGTCTTGTGCATTAGTCTTGCAGAAAGGTTATGTTAGAGATGAACCAAATTAGAATTGAAAAAATATAAAATAAAATAACTTCTGTATGATTGTAAAAGGAGGGTAGTACCTACCTGTCTAGAAAACTGAACCAATCAATCTGAGAGCCTTTGAAATTATAAATGTTGTTCCCATCTATGTGGACCTCAGCACTTTTGTCAGGTTTTACTATTGACATTTCTGACTCAGAGTTATTTAGTTATAATTCTTGCTTTCAGTAATAAGTAAATACAAGAATAAAATAAATCCCTAAGCACTCAAATTAATTCATAGTTATTCAAAGTCATTGTGTAAGGATGCCTCTGTTGAATGTTTCTTGTAGATTTTAATTTTTTTCCAGAACAATCCAATATGAGATCAATTCAACAATTGCATACTGAGTATAAATTTTATTCAAGTCACTGGATACAGCAAGGTAGCAAAAAGTCTATGAAAACAAACTCCTGCCATAAAAAAGCTAATAACCCCTCCCAGGAGACATGAAACGTTAAAGTGTGATTCCTGTATCAGAATCCCCATATTATTTATCTGTGTTTTAATTACTTCTTAACTTTCATATACATTTCATTCATTTCTCATCCTAGAATTCTGAGGGAAGAAGCATTTTCTGTTTCTTCTACCACATTTAGAACTTATGTCTTGCATACAAAGTGGTGAATATTTGCCTTAGTAATATTTCTATATATGTTTCAATGAATGAGTCATAATACAGTTTGACTTTCCCCAAAGAGCACATTGGGGCTTTTCAGGTGGCTCAGTGGGTAAAGAATCTGCCTGCAATGCAGGAGATCTAGGTTCATTCCTTGGGTCAGTAAGATTCCCTGGAGGAGGGCACAGCAACCCACTCTAGGATTCTTGCTTGGGGAACCAGATGGACAGAGGAGCCTGGTGGCCTACAGGCCACGGGGTCGCAAAGAGTCAGACACACTGAAGTGACTGAACATGCACAGCATGCAGCCAGGAGCCCATTATGAGATAAAGATAACACACAAAGGGTTTACTGACATTTTTAGGATTAACACCTATGGAAGGAAAGGGCAGAAAGCAGGAATAAGCAGGGGGAGGAGTTGCTCTGTGATAAAACCTGAATGAAGAGCTCCACAGTTGATTTACAAGGAACTCTTAAAACAGCCTGCATTTGGAGAAATGGTGCTGGCATTCATAGCCACTTGCTAATCAGTCATTGACTCAGGACGCAGGGAATGGAATGTGCCCCTGGGTGAGGCCCTGCTCCTCAGATAAAGCAGTCCTTAAAGCTGGATAACGTTTAAGGGCTGTCTGCAGTCCCACCCCAGAAGTTGAAATAAGGAAAGCCCTAAAAGGGGCTCCAGATGGTACACATCAGCACCTATCAGAGATGAATAAAATATAGTTTTATCATGTCTTTAGCATGCTAACAGATACACAAAGTGTTAGGGAGAGCCAAAGGAAAGAAAGATAATATATGGATGGAAATATTAAGAAAGGCTTCATGGAGCCTTTGTTCACTTGAGCTATCTATATACGTTACATCTGAGATGCCTGTTGAATGACAAATACGAATACAATGGATACACGCGTGCATACTCAGTCGTTCAGTAATGTCCAGTGTCCAATTCTTTGCAACTCTGTGGACTGTAGTCCACCAAGCTCTTCTGGCCATGGGATTTTCCAAGCTAGAATAATGGAATAGGTTTACATTTCTTCCTCCAAGGGATCTTCCTGACCCAGGAATTGAACCCATGTCTCCTGCATCTCTTCATCTCCTGTAAGAATTGGCAAGCAGATTCTTCACCACTGAGCCACCTGGGAAGCACAGAGAAAAAAATTTTGATTAAGTAATTATCATGAGCAAAGGTGCAAAAGTGGGAATGACAAGGAAAAGTAAAAAAAAAAAAAATAGTTTAATTTGGAGTATTAAAAGATAGGGGAAACTACTTGTGAATTTCAAATCCATTCATCCCCCTTTTTTTTAAAGTGGTTCCATTATTTTAATGGAATAGTAGTTTTATTGTACTTGTTTCCTTATAGTAGTTTGAGGTCAATAACCATAAATAGTAAATAAATTCCACATAATTTGGAATCAGAATAAATTAGGTGTTAGAGAATATTGGTGCCATTAGTAGAACAGTAACTCAGAACAAAGGTGCTGGGTCACATTTTTCAAAGATCACACTCTTACCTGAGGTTGCAACTCCTTCCAACTCTAATCAGAGTTCTGCGGATCCACTGGGAGCAATACTTCATTAATAATACAGTCAGTTCATACCAAGCCTGACTCTGCTAAGAGTTTGACTCCTAGACCTAACTGTTCTAAAACCTGCTATGCCTCCCTTGCTACACTGGGCTCCTGCTCACTCACAATTTTAATTTTTTCTTCAGTCTCCATTTGTTTTTACCTTTGTTCTTTTTTTTAAATATAAATTTACTTATTTTAATTGGAGGTTAATTACTTTACAATATTGTATTGGTTTTGCCATACATCAACATGAATCCACCACAGTATACACGTGTTCCCCATCCTGAACTCCCCCCCCCCCTCCCCGTACCATCCCTTTGGGTTGTCTCAGTGCACCAGCCCCAAGCATCCAGTATCATGCATCGAACCTGGACTGGCAACTCATTTCATATATGATGTTATACATGTTTATGCCATTCTCTCTAATCATCCCACCCTCGCCCTCTCCCACATAGTTCAAAAGACTGTTCTATACATCTGTGTCTCTTTTGCTGTCTCGCATACAGCATTATCGTTAATGTCCATCAGCAGATGAATGGATAAGAAAGCTGTGGTACACATACACAATGGAGTATTATTTAACCATTAAAAAGAATACATTTGAATCAGTTCTAATGAAGTGGATGAAACTGGAGCCTATTATACAGAGTGAAGTAAGCCAGAAATGAAAACACCAGTACAGTATACTAACGCATATATATGGAATTCAATCTCCATTTTCATCTGAAATTCTTTACCCCTTTCAAACTTTCAATAGCTTCCTGATTTCTTATATCAGTATTCCTTGTTTCCCAGGATCCATATAATTTGGTAACATCTTTATCAATATCTTCTCACCTGAAATGGATGCTGGTCAAAAACTATCTTCTAGGCTAAAAGAAGCAGGTAGGTGAGAGAGATTAAAATAATATCTCTCTTTAAGCATAGGCAGCCTCATTTAAAGGATTCCCTGATAGTTTAAAGGGACTTCACCATTTTCTAAATGCACCTTTCTTCCTCTCCTCCGTGCCTTCTCCTGAGCTACTTTGAAACCATAGAACAAACCCATCCTGTTTCTTACAAGTGGAGAAGGCAATGGCACCCCACTCCAGTTCTCCTGCCTGGAAAATCCCAGCCTGGTAGGCTGCAGTCCATGGGGTCGCTAAGAGTTGGGCACGATTGAGCAACTTCACTTTCACCTTTCACTTTCATGCATCGGAGAAGGAAATGGCAACCCACTCCAGTGTTCTTGCCTGGAGAATCCCAGGGACGGGGAGCCTGGTGGGCTGCCGTCTATGGGGTCGCACAGAGTCAGGCACGACTGAAGTGACTTAGCAGCAGCAGTTTCTTACAAGACACTGAGTTATTTTTTGGAGACAACAGAACAAAACTGTAAATCATGCAGCTGAAGGACATGCAGAGGGGAGAAAAATGACTCTAAATAACACCCAGAACCAAAGCCACCCGATCCCCCTAAAGAACCAAAGGACTGGGGCAAAATCTAAACCTGAATGCAGGAAATCTTTCAGAAAGAAGGGTTCACTATCCAGGAAGATCTGGTGCTAAAGCCCCTTTATCCTACTTAACCATAAGTGGCTAAACTCAAAAGCCCTTCAGTCAAAACTTGCCCCATCAGTGCTTCAGCACACCAATTCTCCTTCCCTAACTCAAATAAATTTGACTGAACCCCTCATGGGGAGACAGACTGAGAACCTTGCCTTCTGTCTCTTGCTTGTTGACCTTAGGATAAAGCTCTTTCCTTTCTCCAAAGTCAGGGCCATGGTGTTGGCTATAATGCACCTTGGGCTGCAAGTCCTTGCCTTAAAACGTTTCCTCTTCTGAAAGCTTTTCACCTATTGGCTTCTTCTCCCTCTTCATTTAATTATTATTACTATTGTTTTTAATTTTCAGCCCCACCTCACGGTATGTGGGATCTAGTTTCCCAACCAGGAATCGAACCCATGTCCCTTGCATTGGAAGGGAGAGTCTTAACCACTGGATCTCCAGGGAAGCTCCCTTTCCCTCTAAATTTTCCTAATTTTTTATTCCATTCAAACTTCAACCTTGATGGAGCTTCATTTGAGTACTTTACTATAGCTTAGCATTATATTTCCTTTCTATATAGTTGATAACACTACACAGAAGCAAATTACACTTATCCTTTCTTAATGAGGTTTTACTTATTATTGGGGACTCATGTTTGGGAACGCATGTACACGCGTGGGAATTAATGTTAATGTTTGGCAAAACCAATACAGTAATGTAAAGTAAACCAAAGTTAGAATAAAAATTTAAAAAAAGAAATAAATAAAAAAATTTAAAAAAATCAGTCAGAAAAAAATAAATAAAAAAAAGAACTGTGACCAAAGGAAGACAACTTCATATAAACACACTTTTACAGCAGTATCTACAATAACATCTTATTGTCTAATGTTATTATACAAACTTGTGAATTACAGTTTTTCTCTGAGCTGAATTCATACTTTAATTATGGTTTGAGCTGGAGAAAATCAGCCACTTGCACACCCAGCCCCAGGACCTTCTGCAGGAGGTAGCTTAAGGCCGCCATGGTCAAAGGCTGCACCATAGAGACAGCCCAGGATTTTCTGTACTCGGTAATCTTCAAGATGTTACAAAGAATTTAGCTTCTGTATTTGGACCAAGGATCTTCTATGTGATGGCAGTTGTATCACAGAATACATCATCAAGGACAGTCATGTGTGATAAGATGGTTGCAAAGTATAAATCTGAAGGCTTCAGATCTACCAGGAAATATAAGGCTCTGATGCCTGAAAGTGTTGGCTGCTAAGACATATCCAACCCTTTGTGATCCTATGCACTGTGGCCCACCAGGCTCCTCTGTCCATGAGATTCTCCAGGCAAGAATACTAGAGCCGGTTGCCATTCCCTTCTCCAGGAGAGCTTCCTGATCCAGGGATCAAATCTGCCAAATTCTTTACCATCTGAGCCAACAGGGAAGCCCCCTGATGACTGAAACATGGAAGTAAAGGGAGATAAAGAAATCTCCCCAGTAGAAAAATATGAAAATGACATCAACATTAACAAAAACGGAGCTGAATTTGTTGTTGATTTGTTTGAGTAATCTCCAGGAGTTGGTGAGGGACAGGGAAGACTGGCATGCTGCAGTCCATAGGGTCACCAAGAGTCAGACATGACTGAGCAACTGAACTGAACTGAGCTGAGCTGTGTGCACTAGACCATCACCTTTAATTTTTGCTGTACAGCAAATGCACCTTCTGTTCATGGTTAAGTTCCTTACACATATGCTATCATTGTCTAGATTGCACATATTCTTTTTCACCGGCTAAGTTCCCAAGCAAGAGGTGGGCAGGCCTGTTCCACCCTGTCCTTATTTACTAATCTTGTCTTGGACCCACTCTTTTGGTCTGGTTATGATGTCCTGGTGTTCACTGTTTAGGTGATTGATTGACTGTCTTCTTTAACAGACTATCAGACATTCTGAAGATGTGAAGGTCATCCCAGTGCATCCCAGAGGGGAGGTCATCCCAGTGCAGGTCTTTGAAGCTAACAAGTTTAGGTCCCTGATGACTCTGGTGAGCACTCTCATGAGACAGCTAACTGCGATAAATACCAAACTCGTTGAGGACAATAAAATTCTGTTTACTATTGTATCACCAGAGGCTAGTATGCTTTGGTGATCATACGTGTCAAAGGAGATGGTAATGGAATGATAAAATTTGAGGCTGAATAAAAACAAAAGGATACGTTCATTGTGAAATAAGCTGAGTTTGAAAATGAAGCAAATCATCATTTTGGAATTGCTTAGCAGGTCTGTAGTTAAGTGAAAGTTTCTTAACAGATATCCACATTTTTAGGACATATGCATAGTCACTCAGTGAGACAGATAACATGGGTGAAACTGCAGAAGTAGCAAATAGGGTGAAGGACAAACTGCTCAGATCTATATTATGGACTTGTTTGCAATAAGTATCCTGGTCTTTTATTTTCTTGTACTATGCTCTTGTCTCTTTATGTTTCTTTTCTTTTATCCATATTTTAAATGTTGTATATTATGTACAATGGGCTTCCCTGGTTGCTCAGTGGTAAAGAATCTGCCTGAAATGCAGGAGACATGAGTTTAATCCCTGGGTTGGAAAGATCCCCCACAGAAGGAAATGCCAACCTACTCCAGTTTTTGCCTGGAGAATCCCATGGACAGAAGAGCCTGGAAGGCTACAGTCCACAGGGTCGCAAAAGGGTCAGAGATGATTTAACAACTAAAAAATAACAATTATGTATAACAGGTAATATGATTTGCTGTATTTCTGGGATAAGGCAAGATAAGAAATGAAACAGAAGCACAGAAAAGAGGACTGACTAGTGTAGTCATTGAGTAACAGAAGGACTAAGATTGGATCCAGACGGGAAGAAGCAAGTTTTAAACAGCAGGAACCACAGGGACATCTGAGAAAAAGCAGTGAAGAGAGCAAGCGCAGGATTTTCTCTTTGTTGTCAGTATGACTGTGGAGAGCAGCCTTAGTGCACTGGTTGGGGTTGGGTCCGGGCAATGAGACAGAAAGGAGCTATTCTGAGACAAAAAATTGGCAGCAAGTGTGTGTTTGTACTGACCACACGGTGGAACTGAATTCAAGTTTTCTAAATTTGTCCAGACTAGAAGCATGTTTGATCCTGAACTGTGGGCAAAGCTGAGCCTGCAGGCAAGGGTCAAGTGATTAAAGAAAGCATACCAGGAGCTAAAGCCAAAGAATTTAATTTGTGGCCCTGGCCTCCCCAGGAAACAGTTTTGCTTTCTATTCGAAGCAAACTGACTATTACCTTCACTCCTGGTAGCTACTTTGATACACAGTGTAAATCTAACAAATCTATTGAAAATATAACTCAAAGAACATGTACTCTTGATGTAGAGTTGGCTCTGTGACCTCAAAGTCCTGTCAATGCCCTGAAAAGGAGCCCTTTTCTGGCAAGTTGCCTTTTCTCATTCATTTAAAATGTTCATTTTCTTTGTCAAGATTCCTGTGCTTGTGGGGTCATGAATTTAATGACTTGACCTCTTTCATGAATCTGGCTCTGATAATCACTTCAGTCATACTAAGTGTTTTTCTTTCTTCATTAGATACCTTTGTCTGGAAATTATGTATATTTTCTTTTCATTGTAGTGAATGTAGGTATAACATATATTCAACCAAGTATCTCTATATAACTTAAACTTTTGGTAGTCAAAGAGGCCCATAGTAAGTTGTGTGATGACAGTGTCTTAATTTTTGTTCTTTGAAAAGTAATTCCTAAAAGAAGTGATTTTGTGCTAAGGGTTTATTTGAAAGGGAATCCAGGCTGAAGCTGAAACTCCAGTACTTTGGCCATCTGATATGAACACCCGACTCGTTGAAAAAGATCCTGATACTGGGAAAGATTGAAGGCAGGAGGAGAAGGGGACAACAGAGGACGAGATGGTTGGATGGCATCACTGACTCAATGGACATGAGATCCAGGAGATGGGAAAGCCTGAGGAAGCCTGATGTCCTGCTGTCCAAGGGATCACAAAGAGTCAGACACAATGTAGCAACTGAATAGCAATAGCCAGAAGCATGGTGAGAGAGTAGGAATGTGAGACGGATAAGGGGGGATAACTGAAAACAACAACAACCAAAAGATACACTAGTGACCATTCGGAGAAGGCAATGGCACCCCATTCCAGTCCTCTTGCCTGGAAAATCCCATGGGTGGAGGAGCCTGGTAGGCTGTAGTCCATGGGGTCGCACAGAGTCGGACATGACTGAGGGACTTCACTTTCACTTTTCACTTTCATGCATTGGAGAAGGAAATGGCAACCCACTCTGGTGTTCTTGCCTGGAGAATCCAGGGACGGGGGAGCCTGGTGGGCTACCGTCTATGGGGTTGCACAGAGTCGGACACAACTGAAGTGACTTAGCAGTAGCAGCAGTGACCATTACATACACATTAGAAGCCACTGCAGGAACTAGACTTCAATGCCAATGAGCAACTGTGTTGAAAATATTTCAGAATTGTGCCCTGATAGGTGACTGACTTTGGTTGGTTATTTACCAACATTCCTCCTTGTAGTTTGAAGTTTGCTACTGCAATCGTTAGCCCACTGGCACTTCTGAACTGTCCTACAGTCAAGTTGATCTTGCTCACGTAGGCATTGAAAACTATCAAACAGATAAAGGTACATAATACAGGAAGGCATTACATACAGTGTGACTCCATCCAAGTAGCAATTATCATCTAGGGTGAACTACCTAAGGGAATTGGAGTGAAGCACCAAGCACATCTCAGGTTCATCCTGCAGTCTATGCCTTGCACAGTTTAAACATTAAATATCCTTCACCCTTCACTGATTCTTCAAGGTAATCAATGGTCATGATTCCTAAGAAAATAAGATCTGCCACATAAGAGTTACTAAAACTAGAGTTTAAACTGACAGAGTAAATTCTAAGAAAATAACTAGTATTCATTATCTTCCTTCTACCACTTCCTTTATAGTTTCTTCATATTTACCTAGCACTTTTGCTAGATTGTTTGACTAGTGAGACTATATAGATCTTGGACTTAAGATGTAATAGAAAGGACTGTGTTCTAGGTTAATATATCCTTGTCAGATCCTGACTGCTGTAACTTCCTGTTCACCATTATTCCTGAGCATACAGACATCATGAGATACACAAATATCTTATAGGTATTATATACAAACTTCTGTACTTCCATTATGTAACAGCACTGCTAGTTCCCTGTAATAGTCAAGGTCAAAAATCACAGGTATGATAGTAATATTTATCTAAACTTTTAAACTACAACTCCAGCTGGCCAACAGGAAAAGAACACAATGATTAGGGGCTGTCAGTTAAAATGTTAAATGGAAGTCTTACTACATTATCTGATAGAAATTTTCATGCATGCGTGCATGCTAATTTTTTCAGTTGTGTTCTTGTCTTTGCCACCCTTTGGACTATAGCCCACCAGGCTCCTCTGTCCCTGGGGTTCTCCAGGCAAGAATACTGGAGTGGGTTGCCATGCCTTCCTCCGGGGGATCCTCCTGACCCAGGGATCAAACCCGCATCTCTTACTTCTCCTGCACTGGCAGGTAAATTATTTACAACTAGCCCTACCTGGGAAGCCCAGAAAATAGGGTGTAATATACTAAATCCATGCTTTGGTGCATTAGCTTCTTAGCACTTCTTTTATGTCCTTGGCATAAGCTCTGCAGCCAGAGAAAGCTCTCAAGTAGAGATATATTTTCATAAAGTAGGAAGCCATGGGTGTATAAAGTAGCTGTCCTGCAAAGCTAATGGGGCAAAAGAATTCAAGGCAGATGCTGGCTGCTATACTTTGATAGTTAAATATTAAGACTACAGCTGGTATGTATGTTTATGTTCCTTCTCTTGGGAGATGAAGTATCTGACAGTATTGTAAATGATGACTACATAATTTATAATACAATGGTAATGAGGACTGAGGAGAATGGTAAGTGGTACAGCCTACGACCAGAACTCTGGTTCTAAGGACAGGGAGAGGGAGCGCTGGAGGAGTGGCTAGAAGTAAGTGAGGTTGGAGAGACCTCTGAAGTCCAGATATTGAGCCCACATATACTGCAAATGGTTATGGGTTTCCTTGGGAGATAAGGAGTCTCTTGTTAGAAATTCAATGAATATAACTCTTGGAGTTAATGGTTAGGAAGAAGTCATTTTTTGGAATTTGATTCTGGGTCACTGACTTGGTGCCCAAATCAGTTTCAACTGTTCAATAGAAGGGTCTATTATCATTTAATAACAATATAATAGTCACACATTTTTAAAGAAAATCTGAAGTCATTATGTACAAAGAGCTAGGTTATATACACAGAAAGAAAGAGGTCAAAATCGACGCCTGAGTAACCCATTAGAATATTGTTTTACAGTGGTAATTACCTAACATCCCTAATACAGTTTGAGTCTACTGAAGATTATTTCTCTTTATTAACGATGTGATCATAATCTTCATTATAAGCTTGATAAATAAAGAAAAGTAAATTCTAATTATTCAATCCCAGTAGCTATTGTAAACTCTAGCAAGAAGAGGTAGAAATGTAATTTGTATTTAACATGTATAAATCAGACTAAAAAAGAACTTAATTTTCATGATTATCTCTTTCTACATTGATTTTGCTTTATCTTTCTCTTACCCCAATCTCTATCTACTTTGGCAGGTTTGCCTTGCCTTCAATTTTGGACCTATAATCTCCTGATCACTTCTAATCCTTAATACTGAAAAGTAGTCCAGTTGATGTTTATGGCACCATCATGACAAATAAGTATAGAGTAAACAAGAATTGAAGATTATTTTTTTGATTTCTCAACAATTTTTATTTAATTAATTTGTATATTATCTCTAATATAAATTTATTTATTTTTTTAATTGAAGTGTAATTACTTTACAATATTGTATTGGTTTTGCCATACATCAACATGAATCCACCATGGGTGAAGATTATTTTATATTTATAAATCTGACTGTAAATTGCCTATCATCATAAAGCACTATTTTAATCATATCTAATATGTATGCTTTTGTATTTTAGGTGATTGTAGCAACCTGCAGAGTAAACTAGCTCTAATACATATATTTTCTGAAGCTTTCAAATGCAATTTATAAAGATAAAGTAACAGTTTTCTTCACCTCTGGTAATTGCAGTAGGTTGTGGTTGTTTTACTTTTATAGTTCTGAGTGCATGCTATCTCTTACCAGGGAATATAGTAGTTGATATCAATTGTCCCAAGCTAGATAATAATAATATAAGCTTTTCAAATTGGTATCAACACACAGGTTAGTGAACAACTCAACAGTCTAACAAAGCTACATTAATTTTTTTTAATTGCCAAGTAGAGTTAATTAATTTTTTTTTTTTTTAAACTTNTTATAAGGTGTTATATTTCATATTTCCTCTTGAAAAATTCTCAGCATTTATGTGATAAGCAAGTTGAAAGAAACATTTTCCCCAAAATTTTTCATTAATATTGAAACTATTTTATAAATTTTAAATTTATCAACATTATTGCATGGTATTTATGGAACACTTCTTACATTATACCAGGGCTTCACCCTTCCTGATAGCCTTGCCCTTTTCTAAGAATTTAACAATTTCTCCCTCAAACTGAAATTAAAGAAAGCAGGGAAAACCACTAGACCATTCAGGTATGACCTATATCAAATCGTTTATGATTGTAGAGTGGAAGTGAGAAATTGATGTAAGGGCCTAGATCTGATGAACTATGGAATGAGGTTCGGGACATTGTACAGGAGACAGGGATCAAGACCATCCCCATGGAAAAGAAATGCAAAAAAGCAAAATGGCTGTCTGGGGAGGCCTTACAAATAGCTGTGAAAAGAAGAGAAACAAAAAGCAAAGGAGAAAAGGAAAGATATAAGCATCTGAATGCAGAGTTCCAAAGAATAATAAGAAGAGATAAGAAAGCCTTCTTCAGCGATCAGTGCAAAGAAATAGAGGAAAAGAACAAAATGGGAAAGACTAGAGATCTCTTCAAGAAAATTAGAGATACCAAGGGAACATTTCATGCAAAGATGGGCTCGATAAAGGAC
>SJYQ01004888.1:226649-245849 GCA_006410935.1 Redunca redunca
TGATGCTTTTGAACTGTGGTGTTGGAGAAGACTCTTGAGAGTCCCTTGGACTGCAAGGAGACCAAACTAGTCAATCCTAAAGGAAATCAATCCTTAATATTCATTGGAAGGACTGATGCTGAAGGTGAAGCTCCAATAGTTTGGCCACCTGATGTGCAAAGAGCTGACTCATTGGAAAAGCCTCTGATTTGGGGAAAGATTGAAGACAGGAGGAGAAGGGGATGACCCAGGATGAGATGGTTGGATGGCATCACCAACTCGATGGACATGAGTTTGAGCAAGCCCCAGGAGTTGGTGATGGACAGGGAAGCCTGGTGTGCTTCAGCCCGTGGAGTTACAAAGAGTCAGACATGACAGTGACTGAACTGAACTGGCACATTTATAAATTCAAGAATGATTGTTCTTAACTAGCAATTTGGCATTTTAGTACATTTAAAGAAGTAATATGAAAATTTAGGGCTTCCCTGGTGGCTCAGAGGTTAAAGCATCTGCCTCCAATGCGGGAAACCCGGGTTCGATCCCTGGGAAGATCCCCTGGAGAATGAAATGGCAACCCACTCCAGTATTCTTGCCTGGAGAATCCCATGGTCAGAGGAGCTTGGTAGACTACAGTCCATGGGGTCACAAAGAGTCGGACACGACTGAGTGACTTCACTTTCACTTTCACCTTCAATATGAAAATTTAGTGTGGTAAAGTAATCACAGGGATTTCTGCAGTCTGCTGACTTTTCAGTCTGTCCTCTCCTTCTTATACAAAGTAAAAGTGTTAATTGCTCAGTGGTGTCTGACTCTTGGTGACCCCATGGACTATAGCTCACCTGGTTCTACTGTCCATGGAATTCTCCAGGTAACAATACTGGTGTGGGTAGAAACCCACTTCTCCTGCATTGCAAACAGATTCTTCACTGTCTGAGCCACCAGGGAAGCCAAGCGAAGATAGAATCACCCAGCCACACTTGCAGCTTGGTGTGGCCGTATAACCTAGAATCTGATTAATGTAATGTAAACAAAAGGGCTGGATTTGACTTTCAGGAAGCTCTTTAAAGAAAGCCCACTCAGCTGAAAATGGAATGTTTCTGTGGTTTCCGCCACCCGCTTGTATTGAGGTGTGGACCTGATACCCTGGTAGCCAACTTGGAGCATGAGTCGAACTGATGGTGGATTATTATGACGATAGCATAGAAAAACCCAAGAATCCTGACTCCTTTCTAAGGTAGACAGCCCTTTAACTTCTGTCTCTGGTATTTTTCTTTTAAGAGTGTTTCAATCATTCTTATTTTGAACTTTTTAGTATTTTGAGTATTCAAAGAGGCTATCCTTAACAAGTCATGAAGTACAGATGAACTTGTTCCTGAAAGTAAATATAAGATGCAAAACAGTGTTTAATTCATATTTTAACTCCCAAGCCATCTAGAAAAGTTTGTTTGTTTGTTTCCCCAGTGTCAGTGCTGCTGCTAAGTCGCTTCAGTCGTGTCCAACTCTGTGCAACCCCGTAGACGGCAGCCCACCAGGCTCCGCCGTCCCTGGGACTCTCCAGGCAAGAACACTGGAGTGGGTTGCCATTTCATAATACCTCTAGCTTCCCTGCCTGCACCTTATGTAGCACTTCTGAATCTGCTAATGCTATGCTCATCTGCATTCTTCCTATTAATTCTGTCAGTCAGGAGGGATCTGAAATGTTCATTCATTCACACAGGGCATATTCATTATTTATAAAATTTCACTATGTCACATACTCCAGGTCTGTATCCTTTGGGCAATGTTGGAAACTTAAAAACAAAAAAAAAAAAGAATATCAAATATTGGAGCTCTTGATGTTCAGAACATACCATGTAAAAGTTTGACATCTTCAACAAAAATGTTTCAACATTATTACTACTCTTCTGTATCTCTTAGATAAATATTTTTTATTAAAAATGAAAGTTCAGATCACTGAACTGAGAGATGAATTTTGTTTTATAACTGTCAAGACTGAACCAAACTACCAACTTAATAATTCTTAAAGGCATTTATAAATATTCATGTGAAAATAAAAACAGAAGGAATAAAACTTCATCCTTTTTAAGACCAAGTAGGGCAATTTCCATTATTGACTAGGACTTAACCTGTTTATCTCATCAGCATTCCTCCTCACCCTTACATCCTCCTTCAATGATTGTGGCTATTTGCCAGCCTAAGTTAAAATATATATATATTATTCCTCAAAATCCCTGCCTTATTATTGTTGAGGAAATAAGCATCTCTTTCTATTCCACTCCATGTGCAAAACCTTCTCTTGGTACCTTAATGCTTATTTTTAGATGATTTTTTTATTGTTTACATTTTGACATTTATGTTTCATTTTAGTTCATTTTTGTATATTGTTTGAGGTATAGAAGACTTTTCCCCCTATGGATATCTGATTGCTCTACCATGATTGTTGAAGTGACTATCCTAACTCCACTGAATTGCTTGTATACCTCTTTTTAAAAATCAATTCATGTTAACTCACATTTTCACCTTTAAGCTTGATACTAGATAATAGCATTTGATATTAGCTATAGATAGAGGGCATTACCTTCTCTTCCTGGTTGGTTGAAAATTTTAACAAGAATGGATGTTAGATTTTGTCAATTAAAAACAAAACAATAGAGGCAAAGGGTTCAAATAGACATTGCACCAGAGAATATATATAGATGATGCAAAAGTCTATGAAATGGTGCTGAACATCATTGACCATTAAAAATTTTTCTTGAATTATAGAGAAAGTCAGGATGAATTTACATCTTAAAATTATTGCATCTCCAGACCCATGAACATGGTATATCTCTCTATTTAAGTCTTCTTTAATTTCTCTAAGCTATATCACGTGATCTATATCAGTTCTCAGGGAACACGTGTTTCACTTTTTTTTCTGTTACATTCCTAAGTATTTTATACTTTATCCTATTAAAAATGCAAGGTAAAACTTCTTTCAATTACTGCTATACACCTATTAGAACGGCTTACAATAAAAAGGCCAATCATACCAAATATCTTTGTGAGAATGAGGAACTGGGACTCACACCCTACTGTTGAAAATGTAAAGGGATAAAGCCACTTTGTAAAACAGTATGGTAGCTTCTTAAACAGTTAAATATACATCTTAACTTATGAGTCATCCCTTTTTTAAAAAAGATTTTTTTGATGTGGACCATTTTTTTAAGTATCTATTGAATTTGTTAACTATATTGCTTTTGTTTTATATTTTGTTTTTTTGGCCTCGAGGCGTGTTGGATCTTAACTCTCCAACTAGGGACTGAACCCACACCTCCTGCATTAGAACGTGAAATGTTAACCACTGGACCTGCAGGGAAGTCCCAGGTGCAACCTCTTCTATTGCTAGGCATTTACTCAAGAGAAAGAAAAGCACATGCCTATAAAGTGACTTATAAACAGATGTTGTGAGAAGCATTATTTGTAGTCATCAAAACTGTTAACCACTCTAATGTCCATCAATAGATCAATGGATAATCATCCACATATTGCAAGTAAAAATGAGGGAACTGTAAATCATTCATCTTAGCCTTTAGGTTTTGGGAGAAATAAGATGGACTCTCCAGGTAAATCTGAAGCATTACCACCTAGTTGAGTTGTTTTTCTTCCTAAGTGAAGGCAAAGAGGTACCAGCTAGCTTCATCAACTAGAGAATGTATGACATACATCAATTACAGTAAAAAGAAAAAAAAGTTACTTCCAGTGGGAATGTGTGTGTGTGTTAGTCGTTCAGTTGTGTCTGACTCTTAGTGACCCCATGGACTGTAGCTCTCCAGGTTCTTTCCTTCATGGGATTTTTTAAGCAAGAATACTGGAGTGGGTTGCTGTTTCCTTCTCCAGGAGATCTTCCCAACCCAGGGATCAAATCTGGGTCACCCACATTACAGGCACACTCTGAGCCACCAGGGAAGCTCTAGTGGGAATAGATATTATTAATTTATGAGAATTAGGAATAACATTGTTAAGGGATAACAATGATGTTCATTGCTCAGAGGTCCTGGCAAATCTTTACTGTCAATACTTAGGTTTTCTCACCTATAAAATGCAAGTGTTACTGTGTAGTACAAGGGACAAGGAGGCCTTGAAACTTGTAATCTTCCATTATATCCTTTATGCCTTGTAGTGTTTCTTTCCTTATAGGGTATTGATTAGTAAATGGGCAGAGGTTTTGAGGAGTATGCTTGAATCTTGATTGGAGGTGCATTGTGAATTTTGCCAATAACAGTTGGAGATTCTGCCCATAAGAAAGGTGGTAGCTGATTCAATAGGGACAAATGTTTCCAGAATTGGCTCTAGCAGCTACTGTCAGAGTCGGAACAAACAAAAGATGTCAAAGTGCCATTTAATACACCTGGCTGGTTACTTTGATGATTACTGTCAATTTCTAGGTTATTTTCCTCTTTTGGGAGAAAAATATTTTAGCACAATACTTCTCTTATAACTTTCAACCTAATAAGTGGACAAGAACACAGGAAATAAGGAGAAAAGTGTGTCTCTCTCAAAGTGTCTAAACAAAATGAAAAGTTCAGAGACAGAATCCTCTAGAGGTTCATTAAAGAATCTCTACTACCTGAATGGTTTTAGTACTAGGAAGCAGGGTCTGTTTTGAGTAGTGGCGTTGAGCACCAACAGTGTAGCTCTGTTGCCAGTTAGGACTGGAAGAGATTTGTCTCCAATCTGGAGAGATGTTTCTCCAAACCAATTAAAAGGAAGGACTGGGAAGAGTGCTATAATTCCTCAGATCCCTGTCATTGAGAATTAGGAGTTTGCATTGAGGTCTGAAGGCACTTAAAGTGCCTATTTGTAACAATCTCTTTGCCAATGACCTGGATCCTTGTAATAACAGCAGAAACTAGGAGGACTTGGTTTCATTTAGGAAGCTTCATTTGCTGAAGCTGAAGATTAAGAATTTTGATGATCTCTGTTGGAGATGACTCATGTAGAGTATGAGAGAGCTGATTTGCCAGAGTAACCAAATCTGGAGTGGACATAGTTTCTCATTCCTTCCTGGTCATTTTTTACTAGAAAGGAAAAGTCTAATTTCAACATACAGTTAAAAGCTAGTTGGGTGGAACCAACATCTGATGGAGACCAGAATTTAAAAAAAAAAAAGACAACAATCAATCAACTGTTCTTAGTAGTAGTTAATGGAAGATTCAGCAGGTTTTCTTGTTCAAGTCTAAATTTTCTTCCAATCAACAGGCATTAAAAAAGTGCTGGGAATTGCTTGCTGAAGTTACCTAATGATTATTGATTGATCATTTAATAAGCTAGTAGGCTGGTTTCCAAGTTGTAATTCTAGAGCCTTCAGGATTTTCCCAATTAGTAGTTTTCATTCAATACTGGCACTTGTTTTCACTGAGGAGCAAATGAATAAGCTGATATAAGTCAGAGAAACAATGTCTGAATGACTATATTAAATTACTCAGCAAACATGAGAAATTTCTTAAGTTTGGAAAAATGTTTGACTATGGCTCACAGTTCAGCTTTAGTCCAGGGAGTCAAAGAAATGAAGGGTTTAGCCTCTGGGTCCTCAGAACTTTAATTTTGAAGGAACAGATTCTGATAAGTGTAGGAAAAGGGGCTGGAGAAAGTTTCAGAGAAAGTAGGAAGCTTGCTGGGATCATTAGTGTGGTAAACTTGAGGGTATTGAGGTGGTATAGAAAGAATAGAGGAAGATGACACCTGAGACAAAGAAACTCAGGAAGAAGAGCTCTAGGTATCAGGGGCCATTTTGTTTTTCTTAATTTTTTTTTTTTTTTTGGTCCAAATCTTAAAATCTAATTTTGAAGAAAGGCAATTTCTGGTTCCTGATAATGTTGGGGAATTTCAAAATGGAAATAAGCATTGTACTCACTTTTGAAAAGTTTTGAGCTGTTTTAGTGCAATTCGGTTTTAAGGAAATTAAGCACGGGGATTTCACAAGTTCCCCACAGTAGCCACTAATATCCTAAATTGCCTTTAGTCAGGCATGTTTATTTTAGTTAGAAATATTCATGAGGAAAGACCTCAGTTTTTAAACATAGTCATTTTGAGGGAGCACCCTCAAAATACTTAGATAACTGAGATCCCAGTTTCTAGAGGCCTTTCTGTCTAGACAAAGAACAATTTTCAAACAGCCTACAGGACAAACAACTTAATTCAAAGAGCTTGCAAGCTGAACCCAGCCTATCTAATGGAGACAGTTTGGTCTCAGAAGAGCCAAGCCAAAGATTTTTTTTTTTTTTCAGCCTGTGTCTAGAACACAGCTTTCCAAGGGAGTAGGCTAAAGGCTAAGAACTAGGCATGATTTCAGAGAAACAATACTTGTTCAAAAAGGAATGGGTCAATACTGGACAGCTTCAAGAGAAGCAAGCCCTGTTCTGAATGGAATAGGCTATAGGCAAACTAGTTTTAGGGAAACAGTGTGATCTTGAAATCAGACTAAAGAGCCAAATGAGTACTCAGAGACAGAATAAGACCTTAACCAGAAAGGTAAAATCTTAAATGGATCCCCAGTAAAGTTTGGAGAGGTTTAAATGTAAGGAACACAAGAGTTTGGATCCAGGAAGAGGATGTACCTTCAAACAGCAAGCTCACTGAGAAAAAAGCAGTGAGTGACAATGGTCTCAATCATGAATACTGGACTTTTTTGCTTACCAGCCTCCAAGCTGTGAGAGGTCCCTCTACAGGCCTCCAAAACATTGAGTCAAAACAATATATAACCAGATATTTCTCCAGCAATGATGAATTTATTTGGAATCAGTAGAGAATTGCACAGGGCTTCCCCAGGTGGCTTAGTAGTAAAGAATCTTTGCTAACAAAGAACATGTGGGTTCCATCCCTGGGTCAGGAAGATGCCCTGGAGAAAGAAATGAGTTGGATATGACTTACAGAATAAACAACAACAACAAAAAAGAATTGCAGTTCAGGGTCTGCAACCATGGTGCGTGAATGTGTGCAAGTTGCTCCAGTCATGCCTGATTCTTTGTGACCGCATGGAGTGTAGCCCACCGGGATCCTCTGTCCATGGAATTTCACAGGCACGATTACTGAAGTGGGTTGCCATGCTCTCCTCTAGGGGATCTTCCCAACCCAGGAATAGAACCCAGGTCTCCTGCACTGCAGGCAGATTCTTAACCACTAACATCTTCTGGTGAGCCACATACAAGTCACCACAAGGAAAGGGAAAAAAACGCTTTCATAGAGGGGAAAAAGAAGCTGGGAGAGATACAATAAACAAAGTCCATCCATGGTTTTTCACTGCTGAGTATTTGCAAGGAAAGAAGAGTCTCTTCTCTTCTTATTGGGCTTTTCTATTGTCACAGGGTGGGAGAGCATCTCCTTCTGGTCTCCTAACTCTACTGAATTCAGGCTTCTGTTCATTAATTTTTTTCAAGATCATGGTTTAAAAAACAAAAAAGATCTATAAAGCAATTATCTTTAAATTTAAAAAAAAGATCATGAAATGAGTAGAACTGACCCTCTCCAATACAAGTGGGATCAGTTGAAAGATTGAGTAGCCAAATGATTGACCCTCTAGACAGTAAAGGGAACTCCTCCTACCTTAGAGCTGGAACATGAGTTTATTAACGCCTTCAGACTCAAACTGAAATATAGGCTCAGCTTGAGCCTACTCTATTGACTCTCCTGGGCCTATAGCTTTCTGGCTGCTACTCTTGGGACTATAAATGGTTCTGTTTCTTTAAGAATCTTGGCTAACACAGAGTTTTATACCAAGAATGATTAAAGAGAAACAGATTTGTAAGGATAAGTTTTCTAATTTGATTCAGGGTTTCTAGAATTGGCTCTCAACTCTTATTATATTTAAAGATATAAATGACTTTATTTCCAGTATTAAAAGAAATCATTGGCAGTCTACAGTATGATCTAGCAATGGAAGTACACAAAATGTCATCATTGGTTAATCCTATTCAAGTTTTTGTGAAACAAGGAGCTGGATAACTGTGCATTTGGTACTTTGGGATTTTTTTTATTTTTTTCCAAACTAATTGTCAATGAGACTGACTGGTTGCTCCAAATGGCACTGGACAAAGTGGGAAAAGAAATTAATGAAGTCAGGGATTTTAATTCTAAGGTCAAGTGCTACATGAAGACCTGAAAACTTATGTGTGTGCCCTGGAAAGAGACTCTTACCTTTGATTGACACAGGACTGAGAATATTGAAAACTTAGCCCAGAATTCATTCCTGCTAATGGATGAATTTCAATGTAAATTAAATTCCCAACCCCAGAGTGTCTACTGTGAATGTGATGGCATTAATTTGTAAAGAATGGGATCTTATAAGCTGGAGAGGGGATTTGTGGGAAGATTCCAATAAATATGGAGATATCAAGCCCCTAAATTCTGATGAGTCTTATTTGCCATGGAAGAGGCCTGCCCATTCCCGGTGGAAGGAGACTTCACACATCCTGAGTAGAGTGCCTCTCTACCGTGTCTGAAAAGATGAACTCTGCATTCCCTGAGGAAATTGTAATGACCTCCCCAGAAGCAGTTGTTAGGCAAGACAACGCAGGTTGCCCTCAGGATTCAGCTCCCCTCCCCCAGCTTTCTTTTCTTCTAGGCCTATAACTATACTGAAGACTCAGCAGGCCTTTAAAAGTGTGGAACAAGGACGCATGTACACCAGTGGTGGATTCATGTAAATGTATGGCAAAACCAATACAGTATTGTAAAGTAAAATAAAGTTAAAATAAAAATTTAAAATAAAATAAGATAATAAAAGTGTAGAATTGTATCCCATGAAGAAGGACACTAGCACTGCAAAACAACTTATCAAGTTTTCTAATTTACACCAGCAGAAGTTTGAAAAACACATCTGAGAATGGATGAGTGTGGGATATTGGAAAAATATAGTTGGACCAGGATGAATTTTTTGATATGGGCTCTCTAAGCATCAGTCATTCCGTTGTCATTCAGTCATGTCCAACACTTTGCGACCCCATGGACTGCAGCCCAGAGCTTGCTCAAACTCATGTCCATCGAGTTGGTGAGGTCATCCAACCATCTCATCCTCTGTCATCCCCTTCTCCTCCTGCCTTCAATCTCTCCCAGCATCAGAGTCTTTTGCAATGAGTCAGTTCTTCACATCATGTGGCCAAAATATTGTAGCTTCACCTCCAGGTTCAGCATCAGTCCTTCCAATGAATATTCAGGACTGATTTCCTTTAGGATTGACTAGTTTGATCTCCTTGTAGTCCAAGGGACTCTCAAGAGTCTTCTCCAATACCACAGTTCAAAATTGTCAATTCTTCAGCACTCAGCTTTATTTATGGCATATTCTACTTTTAACACTGCAACTTGGAGAGTTACAAATAACTAACAGGTTGCTTGCCTAAAACATAGATCATTGACAGATGGTCCATAATGAGTGAGTTAGAAATGGCTCAGAGACAGTGATCACCTCATGGACATTCTTCTGGTTGGTTGGTGTTGAGGAGAGTGGCAGTCAGCATCATCAACCTTCTGGTTTCAACCAGTCTGGGGTCCACTTGCTTGTGGTCAGCATATCATTATTTTTTTCCACCTAGTAGGGCTTCCCAGCTGGTGCTAGTGGTTAAAAACAAAAAACAAAACACCCACCTGCCAATGCAGGGAATGGAAGAGTCACGGGTTCAATCCTTGAGTTTGGAAGATTCCTAGAGTAGGAAATGGCAATCTACTCCCATGGACAGAAGAGCCTGGTGGGCTACAGTCCATAGGGATGCAGAAGCAGACATGACTGAGCAACAGAGCACAGTGAGGATTTCAGTATCCTCAAAACAGCTCAAAGATATTGTTATCTATATGCTTTGAGGGGAACCAGGACCTAGACCCAAGGCTGCACTATTGCTTCTTGACTGTTCTTTCCTTGTCTTCGAATCTCCTCCCTTCCCTAATTAGCAGCTGTTTCTCAGGAAAGGTCTTGATTAAATATAAATATCCTGTAATCAAGAAATGGGGAACACATGAAGGCTTTTGTGCCCCGGAGCCTCATAAGGACCTGCTCAGATTCAGGACCTGTCTTGATTTAACATAGGAGAAGTGATTCAAAGGCTTAGCAAGATTGGGATTTTAGAATGGATCTGTCTTTTAGAAACTACTCACACACACTGGAAAGGTCCAGAGACACAACTTTCATCACAAGAATGAGGAATGCATTTGTAAGCCCTGTGACACTCTTTGCTATAGAATAGACCTTACAGTGACGTTATAGTGGTCACTGAATTGGAAAAGCTAAATACAAAGTGATGATCAAGTATGAATGATCCTAGAGGGGTAGGGACCAAATGTCAGCTGCTGCTGCTGCTGCTGAGTCGCTTCAGTCATGTCCGACTCTGTGCAACCCCACGGACAGCAGCCCACCAGGCTCTGCCGTCCCTGTGATTCTCCAGGCAAGGACACTGGAGTGGGTTGCCATTTCCTTCTCCAATGTATGAAAGTGAACAGTGAAAGTGAAGTCGCTCAGTCGTGTCCAACTCCTTGCGACCCCATGGACTGCAGCCCACCAGGCTCCTCCGTCCATGGGATTCTCCAGGCAAGAGTACTGGAGTGGGGTGCCATTGCCTTCTCCCCAAATGTCAGCATCAACCACTAAATGCCAGGTGAGTGCGATTCCTATCAATGGACCACAGGATGAAACCAGTAATCAGAATCGTCTGACTCATAGAGATCTATAAAACTGGCTAGTTGATTCTGGAGTTCCTAGAAGCAAAACAGAAAGTCTATTAAAATATTACTTGATCTGTAAAAGCAGAAAAGCTCTAGAACAAATGAACAAAAAGTCTGAGTGCTAAGTTGCTTCAATCATATTTGACTTTTTGTGATCTTATGGATTATATAGCCTGCCAACATCCTCTGTCTGTGAAATTCTCCAAGCAAGAATACTGGAGTGGGTTGCCATGACTTCCTCCAGGGAATATTTCTGACCCAGGGATCAAACTCATATTTCTTATATCTCCTTCACTGGTAGGCGAGTTCTTTACCTCTAGTGCCACCTCTAAGCTGAATTAAAAATAGATTTCTGAGCCAGTTTACAGACCCAGAATATTTGAATGAAGAGAACGTTGAGTACCCTTGAGGTGTGTCCCTGGTACCTTACTAAAAATGTATCGTTCATCTTTCTCCAGGCCTTACTCAGGGACCTGTGAGCTTTGCCAGGGTAATTTTGCTCTGGGGAGAAGGAAATCATCAGACTTTGGAGGAAAGTGGCTCTGAAGTAACACTAATACCAGGAAACCCAAAACATCACTTGTTGTCTTTCAGTCAGAGAAGGGATTTATGGAAGTCTGATGGCCAATGGAGTTTTAGTTTAAGTCTGTCTCATAGTGGGCCAAGTGTATCTCCCAACCTATCTTGTGGTTATTTCCTCAGTTCTGAAATGCATAATTGGATTAGATATACTCATAAAATGGCTTTGTTCCCTGACCTATGAACTGAGGGCTCTTATGGTTGAAAAGGCCAAGTGGAAGTTGCTTTAACTGTCTCTATCTAGGAAACTAATAAGCCAAAAGCAATTCTAAAGGGATTGCAAATCAAGAGCTTAACGTATGCAAGGATGGTGATTCCTACCATATCCCTACTAGATTTGCTTATGAAGCCTCTGTAAAAGACAGAGATGGATCTTGGAAAATAACCATGGATCATCATAACCATAACCAGGTTGTGACTCCAAATGCAGCTGCTATACCAGATGGTGCTAGTAGTCAAGAATCCACCTGCCAATGCAGGAGACATAAGAGATTCAGGTTTGATCCCTGGATTGGGAAGAGCCCCTGGAGAAGGAAATGGCACCCCACTTCACTACTCTTGCTAGAAGAATCCCATGGACAGAGGAGACTGGTGTGCTACAGTCCATGGGGTTGCAAAGAGTAGGACATGACTAAACATCTAAGCAAAAATTGTACCAGAAATGGTTTCACTGCTTGAGGAAATTAATGCATCCCCCTGTTTCTAAACTGCAGCTATGGACCTGGAAATTTTTTTCTCCATACATGTCAGTAGGATCATCGGAAACAGTTTATTTAGAGCTGGCAAGGCCAGAAATACATTTTCCCTGTCCTAACTCAAAAGTCTGCCAGCTTTCCAATTCCATGCCATAATTTAGTTTCCAGAGATCATGTTCATTTCCCTTCCACAGGTATCATGCTGGCTTATTACACTGATGACATTACACTGACTAGACCTGGTGAAAACAAAGTAGCAACTACTCCAGGCTTAATGGTAAGAGTGAGACAGTCAGTTCCTAGGCAGGTTGATAAGAAGTCTGGAGTCTCAGAGGAGGAGAAGGAGGAGGAGGAGAAAGGGGTCTGGGGCTCTCAAAGAGGAGATAGGGGTCTGGAATTCTCAAGGAGGAAAGGACAAACATCTTTTTTTTTTTTTCTCTTTCTCTACATTCCTTAGTCTTAGTCACATAAAATATCTTTTTCTTTAAGCTGGAACTGATGATTACACAACAAACGACTCAGTTTAAACTCTGTACTAAGGATTGTATAACAGCAATGTATCCTGCCTGAGGACAGTTTCTCCTTCCCTACAACCTTCTGGCTAATCCTTTTAACTTAAAATGTAAATTATGAGATGGGTCTAGTAAGATCTTTACAACCTTGAGACATTCTTTCTATTATTATAATAACTAATTAAAAAATTATAACTCCCTTGCTAACACTAACAAGGGAGGCACTCTCCATCCCCCTTCTGATGTCTATGTCAGAAGCTTTCTGTGTCCCTTTTCATACTTTAACAAAACTGCTACACAAAAGCTCCTGAGTGATCAAGCCTGGTCCCTTGTCCCAAAGCTAAATTTTCTTCTTCAAGATCACAAATCCAACACTGTTCACCCTGGGCTATCAAGAGACTTGCCTGACAGAGTGTGGGGAAAAATACTACAAAAAGTGAGGATAAGTTGTTGTGTCTGGCCCCTCCTATAACCAGAAAAGAGGAACAACACCTAGAGGATCTCTCTTGAATTTGGAGGCAGCATATTCCTCACTTGGGTGTGTTACTCTGGTCTATTCACTGAGTAATCCCCAAAGCTGCTAGTTTTGAGTGATGCCCAGAACAAGGGAAGAGTTCTCAACAGACTTAGGCTACCATGCAAGCTGTGTGGCTGCTTGGTCCATATGGTCTAGCAGACTCAACGGTATTTGAAGTGGCAATGGCAGAGAGGGATGCTGTTTGGAGAGTTCTGCAGGTCTATAGGGATATACCCTGGAGAAAGAAGTGGCAACCCACCCCAGTATTCTTGCCTGGAGGATTTCATGGACAGAGGAGCCTGGTGGGCTGCAGTCCATGGGGTCACAAAGAGTCGGATACAACTGAGCAACTAACACAGACATACACATAGGAATATAGGTGGATCTCATTGCAGGTCCTCAAGATTTTGGACCAAAGGCCTGCTGTCCTCTGTGAATTAGTATCCTTTTGACAAAGAGCTGCTGGCCTGCCATGAGCTATTGGGCAATAGTAGAGACTAGACATTAAACCATGGGCTGCCAAGTTGCCTGATAGCTGCTTATCATGAAATGGGTATAATCTGACCCACCAAGCTATAAAGTTAGACAGGAACAACAACACTCCATCTTTGAATGGAAATATACATGATAAGATTTGAGCTAGCTTTGAAGGCACAAGATAGAAGTCACATGAAAAAGTGGCCCAAATGTTCATGGTTCCCACTTCCACTACAGTTTTCTCTCTCCCAGCCCACACTTTTGACCACTGGAAAAATGTCCTAAGATTGGTTGAAAATCTTTGGGACCTGATTTATAGATGTTTCTGCATGATAGACAGGCACCACCTTAAAGTAGACAACTTCAGCATTACAACCCTTTTTCTGAGACAATCATGACAGATAGTGGTGAAGGGAAATCCTTCCAATGGACAGAACTTTAAATGGTTCACCCAATTGTCCACTCTTCGTGAAAGGGGAAATGGCCAGTCATGATGTTATACACTGATTCATGAGCTGTGGCCAGTGTTTGGCTGGATGGTCAAGGATTTGGAAGGAACATGATTGGATAATTGGTGACAAGGAAATGTAGAGAAGGAGTATGTTGGTAGACATCTCTGAATGCAAAGACAATACGTTCCATTTGAATGGTCATCAAAGAGAGCATTTCAATAATCAAGTGGATAGAGTGACCCATTCTGTGGATATCAGTCAACACTTTTCTTCAGTCATCCCTATCGTTGGCCAATGGACTCAGGAACAAAATGGCCATGATATCAGGGATGGAGGTTATGCATGCATTTAGCATCATGGACTTGTATTTGCTATAGCCAACCTGGATTCAGTCACCATTGAGTGTCCATTCTGCCAGCAGAAGAAGCCAACACTGAGTCCTTGATATTGGCACCATTCCTTGGGGTGGTCATCTAGCTACCTTATGGAAGGTTGATCATATTTGTCAGCTTCTATCTAGGAATAGTTCAGAGAAGGCAATGGCACCCCACTCCAGTACTCTTGCCTGGAAAATCCCGTGGATGGAGGAGCCTGGTAGGCTGTAGTCCATGCAGTCGCTAACAGTTGGGACAGTCAGTGTCTGATTCTGATCGAAACAGACGCTTACTCTGGATACAAATTTGCTTTCCTTGCAGGCAATGCCTCTGCCAAAACTCTCATCTGTGGGCTTTCAAAATGCCTTATCCACCATCCCGATATTTTACACAGTGTTGCTTCTGAATAAGGAAATCACTTCACAGCAGAAAAAGTATGTCAATGGGATCATAATCATGAACTTCACTGTTTACCATGATAGATGGTAGAATGGCTTTTTGAAAACTTGGTTACAATACCAGCTCGGTGGAAATACTTTCAAAACTGAGGTGAGGTTCCCCAGAGTCTACACATGCTCTGAATTGCCATCCAGTACATGGTACTGTTTTTTCCACATGCAGAATTGATGGGTCCAGAAATCAAGAAATGAGTGGCACCATTTACTTTTACCCCTACAGGCATACACTCACAAAATTTTTTCTCCCTGTTACCATGACCTTATGTTCTGCTGTCTTAGAGGTTTTAGTTCTAAAAGAAGGAATATTTTCACTAGGAGATACATCAATGTTTCCATTAAACTGAAAGTTAAGATTTGCTTGACCAGTTTGGGTTGCTCAGGCCTCAAGTCAACAGGAAAAAAAGGGAAATAATGTATCGTCTGGGGTGATTGGTCCCGACCATCAAGGGGAAAGTGGACAACTACTCTACACTACAGGTAAGGAAGGATACATCTAGAATATAGATTTCTTAGAGCATCGAATAGTAGTACCATGTTTTGTGAGTATGGCCAGTGGAAAACTACAGTCCTGTCTAAGTAGGACTAAAATAGCTCTGACTCACCAGGAATTCAGAAATAATGGTGTGGGTCACCCTACCAGGTAAAGAACCACCACTAGCTGAGATGCTTGCTGAAAGCAGAGGGAATACAGCATGAGTAATAGAAGAAGACAGTATAAATACCAGCTTTGAGCACACAACCAGTTACAGAAATAAGGACCTCTTCCTTATGTTATCACTGTGTTGGATGGTGTGTGTATAGAAAATAACTTTGTTTTCATACCTCTCTTATTCTCTTACTACCTGATATGAGAGGTACTGATTTTATATTATAGTATAAAAAAATAAGTATTGTCAAATCTATATCATAGTATTCAAGTTATGGAATATCAAGAAAAGTAAACATCACTCAAGAAATTTAACTTTTCCACTGGGGAAAGAGTTAGTGCATTTTTTAATTATATGCAGCTTAGCTACATTATATTAAGTAGAATTACAACCTAATCATTATCTTTCTTTGGAGATTAAGTATGGTTTAAGGAGATGCTTATGGGTTCCATATTGACAAGGGGTGGTCTTACAATAGCTAAATTGGGTCAACTTGACTGGATCCCCAGGGTGCCCAGACATTTGGTCAAACATTATTCTAGGTGTGTCTGTGAAGCTGTTTTTAGGTGAGATTAACATTTGAATTAGTGAATAGAGTAAACTGATTGTCCTCCTTAATATGGGTCAACATTATCCAATCTTAAGAAGACCTGAATAGAACAAAAAGATTGATCTTCCAGAGAATAAAGGAATTTCTCCATGCCTTGCTGCCCTCGAGCTGGGCCATTGCTTATTTTCCTACCTTCTGACTCAAGCTGAAATATCAGTTCTTCCTAGATCATGAGTTTACCAACCTTTGGACTTTAAACACACTACCCACCCTCCTGGTTTTCACCTTGCATACAGCAGACCTTGAAACTTGCAGGCCTCTATAATCACATGAACAAATTTCTTATATTCTCCTTCTCTCGCTCTCTCTTCTATTTGCTCTGTTTTCCTGGAGAACACTGACTAATACAGAGGAAGCTAATAGTTTTTGTTTTCCTTGAAATAATTCCAGTTCATCAAATTTTATAGATTTTCTTCTCTCCTTCTAGTGAGAACTGCATAAGACATTATATCAATTAAGCTCTATATGCTAAAATATTGATAGGGATTTCATGGCTATCCCTTAACTATAAGTTAAAGGGTTTAGCTGAATCATATGAATATGCCAAAATATAATCATTTATAAAACTAGAAATCTCAAATCTTCTTTGTAAAGAATCCTAGTTACTTTTCCAAATGTGGTGAATCATTCTAACTATAAATGTGGACTTGGCAAATGATTAGCAGAATTAATGTCTCCACTTCTCTTTGGCCTCAGAAATCTTTAAATTTTACTAGAATTGACTGAATGGGAACTGAGGTTGTGTTGAAACTTGTAAGGGCAAATGTGATGTCAAGGGAACTTCACAGCAAGGAGCTTATGGCTCCCAGGTGGCTCAGAGGGGAAAGAATTTGCCTGCAACATAAGAGATGCAGGAGACACGGGTTCAATCCCAGGGTAGGGAAGATCCCTGGAGGAGCGCATGGCAACCCACTCCAATATTCTTGCCTGCAGAATCCCATGGACAGAGAAGCCTGGCGGGCTACAGTCCTTAGAGTCTCAAAGAGTCGGACATGACTGGGAGACTAAGCAGCAGCATGCTTTGCTTTGCCCAACTCGTGCTGCCTTCTATCCTTGACTGTGAATAATACGCACTAACTTTCAGTCTCTTTATTGTTCTGGTCCATATTTTAAGTAACTCCCAGAAAGAATTCATTTGGTCTTTTGTTAAAGACTAAGTGCTCCTGTGATTTGGTATTATACAGCTGCTGTGGGAATGAAGCTTTATCTCTCCCATTTGTGAAGCTATTCCATCCTTCACTCTCTTAGCTGTTGCAAATGTCTGATGAAATCCTGAGCTTATTGTCAAATGCAAAAATGTCTCTAAGCTCTCAAATTTCTTTCTATACATTTCCTGGGACATGTGTAGGTTTAAATAACTCAATTTCCTATTCATCATATTTTTAAGCACTACGAATGTAACCCAGTTGACTGGAGTTGGAAACAAGAGTGAACCATTTTAAGAGGATGTTTTTCCTTCTACATCAAAGTATATGGTTATACCTCATACTTTAAAAAAGAAAGTAAGAGATAGAAGTTGATCATTGATTAACAGAAGAGTTTGGGTAAAAAAATAAATTGTCAACAAAATATCTCTAAATACTGATAATGATAGGATTTTAAAAAATTAAAAAAAAAAAACTGTGCTCTTCTTTCTATTGTGCTTGCTCTTTCTTCCATGACTATTTCCACCCAGAACTTCAAAAAAGTGAAATTTCATATGTGTATAAATTTGTATGTACATATATATAAATATATGTACATATATATATATATGTACATATATATACACACACACACACATAATATATACATTGGATTGAAACTTTAGTTGGCAAGATGATTACTAAAAATTGGTGTTTCTGTTGTAATTTTATAGGTTTACTTACACTTAAGGTGCTGTAATGGGCTTCCCAGGTGGCTTAGCTGGTAAAGAATCCGCCTGCAATGCGGGAGACCTGAGTTCGATCCCTGTGTTGGGAAGGTCCCCTGGAGAGGGAAAGGCTGCCGACTGCAGTATTCTGGCCTGGAGAATTCCACGGACTATATAGTCCATGGGGTCACAAAGTAGGACAGAACTGAGCAACTTTCACTTTCTAACTTCTTTCTAAGGTGCTATAATAAACCATATCTTTTGACAAAATTTATGATAAGCCCTTGACAAAGTGGACTGTCAAGCATTATTTATCTGTTTTATATATTTCAATTGACCCAACATTTTTAATTAATTTGATAAAATTTACCAATGACCTTGAACTAAGATAAAGATGTCATTGTGTTTATTTTCACCAGATATTTCTCAAGCAGCCACAGTGTATTTAGAAGGCAGGAAAATGTCATTCTGTTTGAGATATAACATTGAACCTGACACTATATAGTGCTGGACTCTCAGCAATGTTATTCGATGGTGGCAATTCAAATTATCACAGAAATGAAAATTGTCATAAAAAACCAGTAGGTGTTCTAAGAGTGACTGACAAAGTACTGCCTGTCAGCATGTATTCAAATCATATATTGTTAACTTTATTAATAGAACTTGTAGAAGTCTTTTCAGTATTGACCTCTGCAAGTGACAGTCACTGTTTTATTTTCTCTCTTTTTATTAGACAACATATGCTCCATTTGGACAAATAGTGGTAGAAATACTTTAGAACAAAATGACTAAAGGGAAATAATCTAGTGTTTTAAATTAGAGTGACCTTTAAAAAATATTTCAAATGCCCAGCTCAATAAGGATTTGTCCTTCATCATTACCCAAGGTCTTAGTGTGATTTGACAATTAAGCTTATTAACAAAATTAATAGTAGGTTATACAGTCAGGGAAAATAATAATTTTATGTAGTTTATATTGGATAGATTAAGACTAACTATAAATTCTTTGTATATCACATGTACACAGATGTTTTATAAAATTAATTGAACTGGCATACATAATTTCCAGGCAATAAACCTTCACATCTTTGTAGTAAAGCCATATTAATGTATCAGCCTCTTGTGCCAGGGATAGGAAGCCAAAAAGAAAATAAGAAAGCAATCATGTCTAGAAAGGCAATCAATATGTGTCCACATTTACTCAATTGTTATCTAAAACAGGATAGGTTCAAGATCTGTTAGTGGCTGGAGTCATTCATCGCACTCTTCTTTTTCTCTTAAGTATAAAGTATTCACAAAGCATTATCTGCCATTCACGGTAGTCTCCCTGCCCGTCCCCACCCCCACCACCATCCCCTCCCCA
>SJYQ01004888.1:275736-286896 GCA_006410935.1 Redunca redunca
ATACAAAAATTTGGAATATATTTTTCAGGAACAAATGATACAGCATTTAGCTCATCTAGTAACACAAATATTAAATTTCACCTGTACTAAAGTATGGAAATATGCTTGTTATGAAAATTTTGTGACTAGTAATAGAATTTCTTTATTGCAAATATATGTATGTATATGCATATATATGTGTAGTATTTCTTCTTCCTATTATCTTTAATTCATGTTTTTACATTGACTTGTTAGCCACTAAACTATTATTTTGATAAAATTCAGGTTCATTTTGAATATTGTGATAATATTCTTAAAATTGCATAATTTATAAAATAATGACTAAATCATTCACCAAATTATTTTGTAAAAATAACCAACCTATATTTAAAGAGAGGAGATAGTTTGTAAGTAGCATCAGAATACAGAAACTAGAAAAAAACTCATTATTAAAAAAAAGGATGGCAAGGATATCATCATAGCAGAAGATTCAGCTGTGTGCCTAAGATGATATACTGAATGATTTGAAATTTTCCATTGTGAGAAAACACCCCTTAACAGGTATCATTAACTTAGGATATTTCAAGAAGGCCTGATATGAGTTGGGGACCTTGGAGAAAGAAGCACTGATGCAAATCAGTCCCTGAAGACAATGGATTTAATTAAACTTCAGGTAAACCTGTCCCTTAACTAAAGTGCAAGCAGGGTTAAGTGAAATCAAAGTAAAAGCTGCTGAAATAAATACTCATGTTCATGCAGAATATTGCTAAGTATGTTTCTCTGAAAATATTTGGAAATATAAAATGACTATGAGTCCTTAGGATTGTGTGAAAATGTATGCCTTGCACACACATTTGGTGGAGAGCAGGAAATAGTGGCAATCCCGAACACACCTCCCTCTCCAGTGTAAGGTTTCGAATCCAGAGTTGATGCTTTCCCATCTCATTTTGTTGGTCTCGGTGCTCTGGGAGCCATGTCTGCTTCTTTCATCAGAAGAGCTAGGCACAGTTTATCAGTGGCTGGCACAGAGATCTACATCACAATTTACAAGCTTCCGATGCTCTGGAGAATCCTGTCTCTCCTCATTGAGTTCACCTTTGCAACTGCAGAAAACCAAAATGATAAAGCCATTCATTTTTCACTTCATTTTCTTGCTTCAATTCAGATTCCAGCATCCCAGTAAGTAGAGTCTGACATCTCTGGCAAGCACTTCAGGCATTTTGTAATCTGGACAAAGGTGCAACAATGTGTTTCTGAGAAAAACACTGGCTTGGCTTGTCACCTTCTTACATTTCCTGAACAGCACCAACACCAGAATACAAAGGCTTAACGTAGTATCCCACTGAACAATCTCAAAGAGTGTAAAAATTATAATGAAAACTTATTTTAGCTATTTTAATCATGACAATTTATGCAACCAAGAAATTTCAGTTCAGTTCAGTTCAGTCTGTCATGTCTTATTCTTTGCAACCCCATGGATTGCAGCACGCCAGGACTCCCTGTCCATCACCAACTCCCGGAGTTCACTCAGACTCACGTCCATCAAGTCGGTGATGCCATCCAGCCATCTGATCCTCTGTCATCCCCTTCTCTTCCTGCCCCCAATCCTTCCCAGCATCAGAGTCTTTTCCAATGAGTCAACTCTTCACATGAGGTGGCCAAAGTACTGGATTTTCAGCTTTAGCATCAGTCCTTCCAAAGAACACCCAGGACTGATCTCCTTTAGAATGGACTGGCTGGATCTCCTTGCAGTCCAAGGGACTCTCAACCAAGAAATTTAGGGCACTTCAATTTAATCCTCTCACCAAAAATATTATGAATAGCAAGGCTTGATCAATTACTTACCACTTGGCCTTGAAGTCTTAATTATCAAATTCTTTAGTGTCCATTCTGAGAATGATGAGTTTTTACTGTTCATTTTTCAATTCCATGCTTTTTATGAAACAAATCACGACTTTGTCTACTATTTGATTGATTTACATGTTCTTTGTTACATATATAGATTATATATTATCTATTTTGGGGATATTAAATATATCACTTAGATATAACAAGTGGTTACAAAGGAATGGTCACGTATTTCAGTTGAAGTAGTTCCATTTGTCATGATAGTAAGCTTTAGACTCCACTGAAGGCTTGATGGAATCCTTAAAAATGCTTTTCTTTAGTAAATTTTTTAAAATACTAAAATTGAAGGTTAATTTTTAGAAGTAGCCAAATGCAGAAAGAAATGACAAAAGCCACTTCATTAATATGTTGTAACAACCCTCAGCAAATTACAATGGCAACTATGAGGCAAACTAAAGGGAATCTGTTAACTACTGAAGTGTTCAAGCCTTGTAAAGAATATTCTCATTTTCTTAATACTATGCATAAAATAGATGACTAATGAGAAACTACTGAATAACACAGGGAGCTCCACTCTGTGCTCTGTGGGGGCCTAAGTGGGAAGGAAACCAAAAGAAAGGGAACACATGTATACACAGAGTTGATTCACTTTGGTGTGCAGCAGAAACTAGAACTACTCGCCAATAAAAACTAAACAAATAGATAAATATATGTGGGCAATCTGGAGAAGGAAATGGCAGCCCACTCCAGTACTCTTGCCTGGAGAATCCCATGGACAGAGGAGCCTGGTAGGTTACAGTCCTCGGGGTCACAAAGAGTCGGACACGACTGAGAGACTTCACTTTCACCAATCTATTCAGAATGGGGTCACACTATAGAAGGACTCAATTGGTTGAGGGTCTTCAAGTTGTTGTAACTAGCGTGCACTTGGATTTTTTTCATTTAGACTGTGCATTTATTTGGATAGCTTGAGACAGCCTTCAGACAGATGAACGGAGTGTGTGCCTTTAAGGCTAATGGATTCATTTTTCTTTAGAAGGAAAATCTAAAGCCTCCCTAGAAGCTACCCTTGGCATCTCCATTATTTAGATCATAAAACAGTGCAGACTCTGAGCTGACCGTGATAATGCTGACCTGTGAGCCCCACTTACTCTTGTGTCATGACCAGGAGATGCTCCTTCTGCCCTGGCCTCAGACAGAAAGACCTGGCTGTTTTCTGATCTTGCTTACGTGAAGGACAGCCTGTCTTTGGCTGTTGTGAAATATAACTCCATTGCCTTAAGTCTTGCTGCTCTCTGTCATATGCAGTATGACCCATGCTAATATGTGGCAGTTTTAGTATTGATTTCCCCTCCTTGTGGATTTCATTCTGCCTATGTCAAATATAGATTAAAAATTGCTATATATGCTGAACTTACCTAGTAACTACAACCACAAATAGATTTCAGTATATAAAATAACTTACATGACCTTAAGAAAGAATGGATGCTTCCAATTTTGGCTTAGCTCTATCATCCAACTCTTGACTCATGAGTACATTGTGAAAACACAGCAGACACATCTGAATTTGCCTTGAAAATGGTATTGAGAAAATTGTCTGCGAAATGCCATGTGTTTCATGGTCCATGAGTGCCCTCCACAGGGTGCAATGCAGAGATTTTATTTTAGTGTTGTGTCTGTTTAATTTTCTTGAGTGTTCTGTCTCGGATCATTTCTGTATTAGAGAAAATTCATAAAGGCTTGAAAAGAAATTAAATTCCTTGATCTAATTTAGTGAAGGTTTAATCATTTAAGTTAGGAAGCAAAATGTCAATGCCAGGCTAACCCTCACTCTCACTGTACATCATTCTGCTGCATCCAATTGTTTGATAAGGAGCTTCTGAAAAATGCTATTTTGCTTCTTAAACAACAGGTAATGGATTTTTAATAGTTTTTTTTTTTCAGCTGTTCCTTCTGTAGGAAATTGAGTTAAGAGCATCAATGTTGGCAATTACTCTTGTACTCCACAGCATTTGTTTGGAACTACTACTTAATAAATTTACTGCAGCATTTATATTCTTTTAGACTATTCCTTCCAAGCCCCTTGCATAGATTCCTAGACAAACAGAGAGACCTCCTGACTCTTTCAAGGGAATATTGTGAAAGAATTTAAACAAGGGAGAGCAAAGATCCAGCTACATTCATATTCACTCATTTTGCACAGTAATAATTTGACATGGATAGAAACAAATCATTGTATATTGCTTGAATAAATAGAAGTGAAGTTGCTCAGTTGTGCCCGACTCTTTGCGACCCCATGGACAGTAACATGCACCAAGCTCCTCCATCCATGGGATTTTCTAGGCAAGAGTACTGGAGTGGGTTGTTGTTTCCTTCTCCAGGGAATCTTCCCGACCCAGGGATCGAACCCAGGTCTCCCACATTGTAGACAGATGCTATACTGTCTGAGCCACCAGGGAAGGAGTATGCAAAGCCCACGTTAAAGGGTAATTCCTTTTGAAATTGCCCTCCTTTGAGTAAGTTCTGGAGAAAGTAAATGAAGATAAACTTCAGGTGAACCAAACAAAGGGAACTCAACAACAATGTTTTGATCAAAATGGCTTTCTCAAAATAACCACTGAGAATGCATTGTCATTTTAGGAACAGATGCAGAACAATGACACCCATGTATTGTGCTTAGTCACTGAGTTGTGTCTGACTTTTTATCACCCCATGGACTGCAGCCCTCCAGGCATCTCTGTCCATGGAGATTCTCCAGGCAAGAATACTAGAGTGGACTGTCATGCCCTACTCTAGGAATGATACCCATATTCCCCTAAATATTAAAGGAAAGGAAGGCTTATTAGTAAAACAAGGGCTGTGTTGACATGACAGGTTAAACATTAGACAGCCCAGGACAGCTCTTTGCAGCATAGTCCCTGGTCTGACCAGTCATGAGGACTGGCAATTCTGAGGTTCCTCCAGGCCCACGTTGATCCCTGAGGCCTTAACAAGAGATGCTCCTTTCACAGCTAAAGCCACAAAAGCCACACAAAATCTCGGAGTGAGATGAGCAATATACCCCCTGCTTTGGTAAAATACAGCAAACATACACCCACACAAATGTGCTTAGTGTTGAAGATTATTTCTTAGCCATAAGTTTAATTTTCTCATTACAAGAAGGACAAAGACAAAAATAAGAAGGCTGACTGATGAACTGAGGTCTGCTATCACTAGTATACCATTTAGAACATCTTCAAATTACCTTTAGAATTATGTGCTTTAGTTGATTCCATGACTGCCAGAATTGATATGTAACATAATTTTAAGAAATTTGAGGAGGTTAGTCGATTTCCATAAGTATTTTTAAAAGAAGACAGCACATTTGTAAGCTATATGGGCCCAGGTTTCTCCCATCTCGCAGCTACATCATCTATGAGAGATGGCTTTCAAGGTTACAACAATGGGAAAGACAAGCCTGAAGGCACATTACAAATTAATTTTTAAGAACAAGAACTGGAGGGGGCTTACCTCACCTCTGCCCATAAACTACCAACCAAAACTCAGCCAGTTACCTCTCACTCTGACCGCAGGCAGGTGTAAGAAGGATGATGATCTAGTAAATGTTTTTCTGTGTCTACAGAAGAAACAAACAGTATGATGACAGTGTAACCTTGTCCCTGAACCACTTTCCTGTATGGGATAAGTAACTGAGAACAATCTAAGCACATTGCTTTCATGTTGGGCCAGTTTGTCTGTTAATAGTATTACAGAACTCATTACTGTTTTCCTTAGCACATTCATATTTGTTAAATTTCTCAATATTTCATAATTCAAGGTCTTAAATTTAACAAATGATGATATTTCCTTTGTCTTCCTATTCCAAAATGCTTTATCTAATAGGCCAGTGGGTTTTGAGGTATTTCTAAAGATGCACGCTTTCAAATTGTGGTGGTGGAGAAGACTCTTGAGAATCCCTTGAGCTGCAAGGAGATCAAGCCAATTAATCCTAAAGGGAATCAACCCTGAATGTTCATTGAAAAGACTAACACTGAAGCTGATGCTCCAGTATTTGGCATCTGATGGGAAGAGCCAACTCACTGGAAAAGATCCTGATGCTGGGAAAGATTAAAGGCCGAAGTAGAAGGGGCTGGAAGAGGATGAGATGGTTAGATAGCAGCACTGATTCAATGGAAGTGAATTTAATCAGACTCTGGGAGATAGTGGAGGACAAATGAGCCCAGTGTGCTACAGATCATGGGGTCTCAGAATCAAAGTCAGAGACAAACTCATGGCTGAACAAGAACAACGAAAAAAGCAAAGCTTTGGGATAATATTGGGTTGACCAAAAAGTTTGTTTGGGTTTTTCCATAAGATCTTTTAATATATTAATGTTCAGTTTGGGATACTTCACTTATTTAGGTCAAAGAGTTAGGAAGAAGTCCTTTATGGCACTTACTGGAATATTAAACCCAATTTTACAATAATGAAATAAAGTGAAAGAAATCCTAGTCAATTTAATAGAAAAATCATCATCAGAGAGAATTCTATTAGCTTTGAGCTTTTCAGCAAAGCATGTTTATTGCTTGATTAAGTATTAATATGATTAGAGGTCATGCTCTTTGGTAAAATCCCATTAGAAACACACAGCGGAGTAAAAAACATTCAAAATCAGCACTATCTGTAATACATTTAGGACGATGGGACTAACAGCTAAAAAACAAAAACTTGAGTTAAGTTGTATATAGAAGCCTTAGATCAGACACCGTTATAGTGCAGTAATGTCAAAATGAGATTTCGTATACAAGAATAAGAAAGGACAAGTTTCATTCTTCTGACAGTGTAGACAGGGCAAAACCATATTTCAAGTCTAAGTAGATCAAATGGCAGTTAAAGTACATGTGTCTGTATTAACTAATCAGCAGGTTATGATTATACAGGCTAATTGGGTAGGCTGAATTGTATCCTATCACAAACTGGTGATTAAATGATAATAAGGAAAATCTGGCTCTGGATCTGAACCTGGCTTTGTTAATGTGAACACAGATTAATGACTGAGGTCCTTGGTACCCAATGTCCATGTATAACAGCTTGGCATGCTGCAGTCCATAGGGTCTTAAAGAGTCAGACCCAACTTAGCAACTGAACAACGTAACACCAATATAATCCCTACCTGGGCCTGATAGCTTTAGGGTATTTTTAATAAAAAGATCCACTGACTATGAATGAAAGTTCAAATGCAGAATATGGGAAAGACCAATAATAAATCTACAAAAAACATAAAGACTGCTTGTCTATGGTGTCACTAACATTTCTGATAAAGACCAAAATATAATATATCAACATTGAATTGTTAGTTAAAAACATGTCATGCAATTAAGAGCTATTAAGGTCATTTTCTAGCTTAGTATTTATGCTGTAGAGGTACTTAGAGATCCTTTTCAATTGCTATTGATAAAAATGTCTCTAAACCATATTGTGAGCAGGCAATTTATTTTCATAAACTTTTCTACTTGAACAATCATCATTTGAATTCCTTTCTGAGGAATTTCTCTCCTGGTATCTTAATTTGATGGCATACATTTTCTGACAAGATAGCAGGAATCCAGGATTATTGACTATTAACTGTTTAAATTTATTTATTTATTTTTGCTCATTATGACCTAATGTTAAGACATTCAGAAGGCTAAATCACACACAATTTAAAGTCAGACACCTCTTAAAACCTGATAGCTCTTTTTCTTTTTTTTTAATCTTTAGAGGCTTAAGCACAAAACATTGCAGAAAATAATGCCTCCTCTTTTAGTTGTATTATGGATCTAATGAATATGAATAAAATTGGGATGATATTGTTACTTGAGAAATAAGATAAAACATCACTACAGGTGTTCCCAAAAGTAAGAATCTGGGAATTAAATGAACAAGATAGGCCTCGATGTTAAGATCTAATTCAATTAAAATTGATACTTCCTTCTGGATTGCACAAGGGAACACACAGGAATTGAGTATCACACATACTTCATACAGGAGTCATTTATCTTATGCCTTTAACATGCTACTCTTTCAAAGATGGTCTGTGACTTCATAAAGGATCTGACTGTCCGTGCTAAAGATCACTCGCTTATGTGTATCCATAACATAGGCATCCACTGTGCAAATTTCTCCATAAACCCAGCATTTATGTGTGAACTATACACATCCTGAACTGATGACAACAGGGTATTTGTTGCTCTTGGTTTCCAGGGAAACGACACTTTATAGGATCCCCACTTATGCTGCTCCATACGAAGCTGCCTTAGAATCGCCTTCAAAGAGCCCTTGTCTCCATCTGTGAGCTCGAGGTAAAGTGCTGTGATGGCAGCTGCTAATGAGCTGACTCGCCTCCATCAGGGCAGCCTTGAATTTATTTCTGCTGTCCCCCTAGGGAACTGTCAACCAGGAATATGAGTGAGAGGAGAAGAAATGATTGCCCCTTCCCAGCAGCATGGCAGTCTCTCAAACACACAGGCTGATTTGATAGTTACAACAAAAAACGGGGAAAAGAAATCCATGTACATTTGCTGGTACTGCAATGTCAGCTAGGTGTTTGCTTCCTAACTTTTCCAGGGGCAGCTTCACCCTGCCTAGCTCACTGCATGTCCCTGTGACTCTTCATTTTGTCAGCTGAGCTTGCTCCTAATTGCAGATTTCACACAGTGGCCCCTTTCTGGAGGCCCGTGTCCCCATGCTCCTAACCTGCAACAGATGACAAAGAATTTTAACAGAAGCTACTGGTAACATAAAAACATATGTTTGAGATGACTACTTAAAAAAAATGTTTTTGATCTAGTCGTATCTATTAATTGGGCCCTACAACAAGAGTGTTAATGGTGGGGGTCCTCTGTTCACACGGTTCCACGCCAGGGCCATGACTGTGAATCAGAGACACAGGATGTTAGGCTATGAAGGCTTGATTCTGAGAGATAATTAGATAAATTCTGAGACTGGAACAAATTTGTGTGAGTAGTAACATGCTTCTGGGTGAAATTTTTCAGGACTGTTATATTCCATTTGGAGATTACTTAATGTAAGTGGAGGAAAATAGGATTCTTACTAAAGGCACCCTATTAGAGCAAGCATTGTGTAAGGAAAAAAATTGATAAAAGTAAGACTGATGACTAAATTTACAAAAGGTGAAACAATTGGTATCTGTTGAATTTGACCCTCATTTACACATCAGCTATCACTCCTCTAGCTGGACTTACCGTCTCTTATAGAACAACACATAATCTAGGTGGCCAAGCCTTACATGACTCAATTAGGAGAAAATGATGGCAAGATTTAGATCATTTAGGCTTCCAGAACAATTCATTTCTTCAGGAAGCCTTGAAGGAGGCAGCAGAGAATATTAATAGGATATAAGATTATCTTTAGGTTCTAAAAGCTATTACAGTAAAATTATGCTAAGAAGAGAATATTTATTTCTTATATAACTGAATGTAATCCTTATGACAGCATAGCTAGGGATTGTAGCTGATGGAAATAGAAGCATCCAGGGGAATGTATCTGAAAGTTGGGTTGGGTTGAAAGGTGAATGGAAAAATATCCCTAACGAAAGTGATGCTATCAGTGTAAAACAAGAAAGCCACCTGTAAAGAAAGAACAAAATGCTCCAACACAGGTCATTTTTTACTTTTCTCCCTTCCAAAATTTTTTTTGTTCCAAATACCAGTGTAGCATTGAAAGAATAAATTACAGATTTTCCTCAAAAGAAAATATAAGGAAATGCAATGATGCCACGACTAAGGATCTGACAAAGATGGCAGAATCAAGGATGGCTTCTAAAAGACCTAGAGGGGTGGGATGGCAGAGAGGCTCGAGAGGGAGGGGATATATGTAGACTTACGGCTGATTCATGCTGTATGGCAGATACCGACACAGCATTGTAAAACAATTATCCTGCGATTAAAAATTTTAAAAAAATATAAAAAGAAATTTTAAAAAGACAGAAAAGAATTAAGGCTAATGCCCTAATGAGAGGTTCTTTCCAAAGAAACAGAATAGGACATAGGCTATATAGGCTACAGGCTATGGGATCGCAAAAGAATGGAAAACAACTTAGTGACTAAACAACAACAATGGAGAGATATTTTACTCAGATTAGGCTTGTGGAGGCTAATAAGTCCAGACAGTTTGCTGTCTTCAAGCTGGAGACTCAGGAAAACCCGTGGTGTCATTTCGGTCTAATTCCTAAAACTTGAGAACCAGGGAGGCTGATGGTGCAAATCTCAGTTCAAGGTTAGGAAAAGACACACATCCCAGTTTGTGCAGACAGGCAGGAAGCAAAAGGGACTAATGACTCCCTCCTCTGCCTTTTTGTTCTATTCAGGCCCTCCAAGGCCTGGCTGATGCCCATCCACACTGGGGAGAATACCAAATCAAATACCAATCTCATCTGAGAATACCTTCACGCATACACTGAGAAATAATGTTTTATGCTGGCACCCAGTGGCAGTATAACATTAACACATAAAACTAACCATCACCCCAAGGAAGATATAACTTGTTCTGTCTTTCTAAAATAAAAGATACAGGTAAAATAAATTGTGGAGAAATTAAAATAAATTGTGGAGGCTTTTTTGGCCTCCATGAGGACTATTATATAATTATTTGTCATAATATTCAATATACAGTAATCAACAACTACCATCTTTACTTTTTTCCATTTCTTTATCAAAGATGCTTATTTTTCTAGACACATAATTACTTCTGCCTCATAATGGCACACCTTCTTCCTCCTCCTTATCTGAATCTTTTTCTTCTTTATAGGTATGCTTTCATTCAACCATGCATATAGTCTAGGAGGAAATCAGTCAAGTGCCTCTTGACCCAACTTCTCTAAAGGAAAGTAAGTAAACAATATGTTTCTAATGTGTGTTGTAAATGAATCAGAAATCACGCTCCTTAGTGAAGACTTTCTGGAAAAGACCCCACAGGAATCTTCTCTGATTGCTCTGCAAAGAGGAGAAGAATGTTGTCAACACATACACAGAAGTGTAACTTGGCACCATGGGAAATTTTAGCTACCATATTAGCTACTGATTGAATGTTTCCCATTTAGCAACTTTCTAGTAACATAATTCTACCTAAGGATATCTGTTCTATGCAGCTATTATTCTCAGAAGTGCTAGAAGAGTTCAATTGGTCAACTATCTCATACTCCAAGAGAGATGTGACTAGGGAATTTGTTTAAGAGTAACTACCCCTACTGTTATTTATATAACTATATAAATAAACATTATATATATATATGTTTGTATCTACACTGAAACTTCAATAAAGATAAATATGTCAAAGATAACCTTTGAGCCATTG
>SJYQ01004888.1:286921-297988 GCA_006410935.1 Redunca redunca
AGAAATTAGAGCTAAAGGAAAGCAAATGAGATAAAGTTAATGAGATCTTAAAAAAAAAAAGAAAATTAAGAGTAATATGACATTAAGAATAACACACAGTAAATAGCTCTATCTATAGAAATTACCCTTTTGTGCTTGTTTGCTTGTTCAGTTGTTTTCTGAAAATGCCTATATTCAAAGACAGCTAAGTTTTTAAGAACTAGGAGTGGATCTAGATGTTTAACTGTGTGGATCACAACAAACCATCATCAGAAAGGGGAAAAGTGGAAGCAGTGACAGATTTTACTTTCTTGGACTCCAAAATCACTGCAGACAGTGACTGTAGCCATGAAATTCAAAGATGCTTGCTCCTTGGAAAGAAAGCTATGACAAACCTAGACAGCATATTAAAAAGCAGAGATATCACTTTGCCGACAAAGACATCACAAAGGTCTGTGCAATCAAAGCTATGGTTTATCCAGTAGTCATACACAAATATGAGAGTTGGAGCATAACCAAAGCTGAGCACCAAAGAACTGATGCTTTCAAGTTGTAGCGCTGCAGAAGGCTCTTGAGGGTCCCTTGGACTGCAAGGAGATCAAACCAGTCAATCCTAAAGGAAATCAGTTCTGAATGTTCATTGGAAGGATTGTTGTTCAAGTGGAAGCTCTAATATTTTGGCCACCAGATATAAAGAGCCAACTCATTGGAAAATACTCTGATGCTGGGAAAGATTGAAGGCAAAAGGAGAAGGGGATGGCAGAGGATGAGATGATTAGATAGGATCACTGAATCAGTGAACATGAATCTGAGCAAACTTCGGGAGATAGTGGAGGATAAGAAGTGTGGCATGCTGCAATCCATGGGGTTGCTAAGAGTAGGCCATGACTTAGCAACTGGACAACAAAAAAAGCTAGCTTTTTAATATTCTCTTATTTTCCTGAGGAGTGAAACAATCAATTTTACTATACCATGGCAAAAATATCCTCAGTGATCAAATATTGCTAGGAGTTGTGAAAGCCTTATCTGTAGTCTCTCAAGGATGACGTTCCTTCCCTGTGGAGATTACTGGGATCCCAGTGGTCTAGCTCTTTTCTTTCTGTTCTGCAGATCAAGGTCTTTGTTTTGCCATTGTCTCAATTGTTTCTAGGCGGAGGCCCTGAGATCTATATCTAACCTGAAGACTCTTTTCTGTGCTCTTTGATCCAGCAGACAAAAATTTTAAAAATTGAGAACCTCCCTATGAGAGCTCAGTAGTTTCCAGATACTTTTAAAATAATCCAAGAAGGTATAGCAAAAGTGAATCTCTCTGGAGATGAGGACCTCTTTATGTCAAAGCTATACTTCTTAATTCAACAGAATCCCCATCAGTACCTGTTATCTAGTACCTGACCCAGTTCAGCAGTTGGAGACCTCTGAATGGCTTCATAAAGCATTTCAACTTTGGGTTCTTAAATATCTTGATCCTCTTTTTCTTGAGCTTGTAGATAAACAATTTTCACTTTTTAAAAATTGTGTATATCTGGACTATTGTACAGAAGGGCATGGCAACCCACTCCAGTATCCTTGCCTGGAGAATCCCCATGGACAGAGGAGCCTGAAGGCTACAGTCCATAGGGTTGCACAGAGTTAAACACAACTGAGTGACACACACACGGGCTATTGTACACTTTATTTTATCCCCTAAATTGTGCGTAGTTCTCTAAAGATTTAAGTTAAGCTTGGAATGTATTTAGGAAAGCACCTAAAAGTGTTACTAGGTAAGCAACTACAATACATTAGTGATATGACAGAATATTGTTTGGATTTGTACTTTGAGAAAACTGATTTCTAATACACAAAATAAGCTGAAAGGAAAACCTGGAAATTAAAGTTCAAGTGTTAGTGTCTCTGTTGTGCTTGACTCTTTGTGGCCCCATGGAGCCTGCCAGGTTCCTCTGTCCATGGAATTCTCCAGGCCAGAATACTGGAGTGGGTTATTATTTCCTTCTCCAGGTTACCTTTCTGAACCAAGGATCAAACCCAGGTCTCCTACCTTGTAGGCAGATTCTTTACCATCTGAACCACCAGGGAAGTCTATGGGGGATTAAAGGAAAGTAGTAAAATCGAAGCTGGAGAAAATAAAGAAATACATCATCGAAAACTGAAAAAAAAATTTTAGTTTGCTTTATGTCTGTGTTAAAAGTGACTTTTTAAAATTTTTCATTTCTCAGAGAATGAAAAAATAAATGCATTTATCTAAATTACTGAAAAAATATATATTTTTAAATGTTAAAAAGATCAAATGTTTCCACAAATGCACATGTTTCTATAATGTATCAGAGCAAAAGACTTGTAGAAAGTCAAAATAGCGATAGAAAACTAGTGCTTATGGGCGCTTGCCCTCCTGTCTCTCTCCTGGCTCTCTGCTTTCCCTCTGTCCTCACGTGGTTCTCCTGAGACAAAAAAGAAGCAAATTGTCTCAGGTCTCTTCTTAGGGAACTAATCCTTTCATGAGGGCCCACTCTCATAATCTGATTACTTCCCAAAGGCCCCATCTCCAAACACCATTACAATGGTATTTGGTATTAAGGGTTTCTATATATGAATTTTGGGGGAGACACAAGCATGCAGTCCAAAACACTGGGTCAAAGGGCATTTATGTTTTACATTTTAATAGTTACTGCAAAATTACCTTCTTAAAGTATTATGCTGATTTCTACATCCATCAACAATAGAATAAGGGATATATTTTACTATTATTTTATTTATCAACAAGATCTCAACTCAACGCTTACACTGACCACCATTACCAAAACTAATACTTCTCATTACTTATACCATCAGGGTACAACATGCTTGTCTTTCTCCGGGCTTACTATGGTTGCAGTATACATTTATTTCTGAGATCCATTTGACTATGTTTCTTCATCTGACTCCTGTGCTATGCTGTACTCAATCACGTCGGACTCTTTGCAATCCCATGGACTGAAGCCGGCAAGGCTTCTATGTCCCTGGGATTTCCCAGGCAAGAATACTTGAGTGAGCAGCCATTTCTTCCTCCAGGGGATCTTCCTGGCCTAGGGATCAAACCCACATCACCCGTAGCTCCTGCATTGTCAGGTGGATTCTTTACCTCTGAACCACCTGGGAAGCCCCGTCTGACTCCTAAGCTTCAGAAACATGTAGGAGGATTTTTCCTTGTTTTTTTCCACCTTCACTGTTGAATCCCGGGACCTAACAGGATTACCAGGGACACAATAGGTATTCAACAAACATTTGCTTAATGAATTCTCTTTGGTGAATAAATAAATATCTTGTTCATGCCTTAATTATTGCTAATGCTGCCCTGCTTTGACTCCAGTTATCATTCTGGATCTTTTCTACTTTTTCTGTACTTAATTTTATATGGAATCTTTACAGCCAAAATAGTTGTCTTAATTTATTTTAGAAATTAGGTAGGATATAAATTAGGCAAATAATAATCAATAAATTGTCAATGCATTTGGCAAATTCCAACACACACAGAAAAAATATTTGTCTTATTGTAGATATTGTGCTAGCAATGAAATCTGATATTTATTACATTTTAGGAACTAATTCACTGTTGATATGTATGGGGCTCAGAGTTGTTTTCTTTCCTTTTTTTTTTTTTCCATTCTTTGATTTTGTACTTGCTTGAACAAGGTGTTCCATTTATCACTATCAAATATTTTGGTTCACTTTATAGATCCCAACAAGTCAAAATATTTTTGGAACTTCATGATGAATTCAAACTCTAGGATCCAGAGTGCCATGGCCTCTTGAAAGAAACCATTCTTCATGAATTTTAGGGCTTTTCCTGTCAGTTTGAATAGTAGGTCTAAATAAAGCTGAAAATATGGCCATTTGTACAGATATGGCCATGGAACTATTCAGGTATCTTTTTCATGATTTTATCATCTCTTTTCTTTGTATAACAAACATCCTGAAGAAAACTGAAAATGGAAGTATTAACCACTCAGTCGTGTCTGACTCTTTGCAACGCTATGGACTGTAGCCCGCCAGGCCCCTCTGTCCATGGAATTCTCCAGGCAAGAATACTGGAGTAGGTAGGAAGTCCCTTCTCCAGGGAATCTTCCCAACCCAAGATTGAACCTGAGTCTCCAGCATTGCAGGCAGATCCTATTCTCCCATTTTTTGTCCCCTCTTTATTTGACTAAGTAAAGGAAACGTATCTTAAGCATGCATGCATGTCTGGCACTATTTACTTTAACAATAATTTGTACATTGTTGATCAAAAATGCATTCATTCAACCATTTAAAAAGTATACATTGGATTCCTACTCTGGCTTATAAACTGTGCTCCTTTTTAATGTTTGAATGCGAATAAGACACACAGGATTGGAGAATGGGAGTTCACAGTTCTAGCAAGGTGGCAGGCACGTGAAGCATCACGAAACAACTAAAAATGCAATTGTAGCAATATGCAAAGAATATGTGTCAAGTGTTAAATTGAGTTGTCAAGTGTTAAATTATTTTGGGGCCTGAATTCCTAGAATAGCAAATGATAGTATGAGATCCAGAAGCAATCAATCAACTTCTACTTCACCCTATACTGAACTCTTCATAGATCTTTCCTCACCCAAAGAGAGGTTCTCAATGTTATTAATCATATTATATTATGTATATCATACTGTAGCATATCATCAGTTTTGGGGAAGACAGTGAATGTTCTACATGTTCTCACTGTAATCCTATTTCAGCTAAAATGAACTCTTCTTGTCCAGACCTTCGAAATGTGTAGAATTCTCCAAGGCATTTATAAGAACATTTTATTAAACTCTTTTTTATAAGCTATAGTTTTACAGCAAAATCTAGGAATTTATCACAAAAATTGGATTTTTATCACAAAGATTTGGATTTTATCACAAAAATCAAGTTATTGTACTCTCAGTTGCTCAGTCATGTCCTACTCTTGTGACCTCATGGATTGCAGCCTGCCAGGCTCCTCTGTCCATACCATTTCCCAGACATCTCCTTCTCCAGGGAAATCTTCCTGATCCAGAGATCAAACCTGTGTTTACTGTGTCTCTTGCATTGGCAGGCAGAGTCTTTACCTCTGAGCCACCGGAGAAGAACAATCAACTTACTGAAAAATAGATACATGCTGTGAGCTCTTCTTGCATAAGATCTTGAAGGAGGAAATGATGGTGGTATATCAAGATAGCTGTTAAATAAATATTTTTTAAGCATATGCCATGTATTTGTAGTAGTGCCATGTGACACAAAAATAAGAGCTCTTTCCCATGGACAATAAAGTATAAACACAGATTTATATATTCATTCATTTATTTAACAAGCATTTATGGAATGTCTAATAAATATTAGGCATTACACTGAGTTCTGGATAAACAACACATGTTCTTTTTTTTTTTTTTAACTTCAATCAAATCTAAGTGGAATGGAGGAAATAGACTCAAAAGCCCAATGACACTATGTTTTACATGTTGAAGCAGAAATATGTACAGGGTTTTATAGAAACAGGGAAGAAGCACGCAGCCTGTTTGCAGCACCAAGTTAACGTGGAGGTCTGAGATTTAAGGAAAGTTATCTCAAGGTGACTTTTGAGCTGAGTTTCAAAAGTTGGAATCTGTAGTCTTGCTAAGGCAATGAGACCAATGTCAAACAAGGGAGAAAATCCTAGAATCAAGGGGATCAATTTAGAGAAGTAAAACAAGAATTCTAGAAAAATATCATGTTGCCCGAACTAGGACAAGAGATAGAAGGAATAAAAAGGAAGGGATTCAAAATGTTTCTAGATGTTTTGGTGAAGGATGAATGTGAGAAACTTAGTGACTCAGTTCAGTTCGGTCACTCAGTCATGTCCAACTCTTTGCGACCCCATGAATCGCAGCATGCCAGGCCTCCCTATCCGTCACCAACTCCCAGAGTTCACTCAAACTCACATCCATTGAGCCGGTGATGCCATCCAGCCATCTCATCCTCTGTCATCCCCTTCTCCTCCTGCCCCCAATTCCTCTCAGCATCAGAGTCTTTTCCAATGAGTTTACTCTTTGCATGAGGTGGCCAAAGTATTGGACTTTTAGCTTTAGCATCAGTCCTTCCACAGAACACCCAGGACTAATCTCCCTTAGAATGGACTAGTTGGATCTCCTTGCAGTCCAAGGGACTCTCAAGAGTCTTCTCCAACACCACAGTTCAAAAGCATCAATTCTTTGGCACTCAGCTTTCTTCACAGTCCAACTTTCACATCCATACATGACTACTGGAAAAACCATAGCCTTGCCTAGATGGACCTTTGTTGGCAAAGTAATGTCTCTGCTTTTGAGTATACTATCTAGGTTGGTCATAACTTTCCTTCCAAGGAGTGTCTTAATTTCATGGCTGCAATCACCATCTGTAGTGATTTTGAGCCCCCCAAAATAAAGTCTGACACTGTTTCCACTGTTTCCCCATCTATTTCCCATGAAGTGATGGGACCAGATGCCATGATCTTAGTTTTCTGAATGTTGAGCTTTAAGCCAACTTTTTCACTCTCCCCTTTCACTTTCATCAAGAGGCTTTCTAGTTCCTCTTCACTTTCTGCCATAAGGGTGGTGTCATCTGCATATCTGAGGTTATTGATATTTCTTCCAGCAATCTTGATTCCAGTTTGTGCTTTTTCCAGCCCAGCATTTCTCATGATGTACTCTGCATAGAAGTTAAATAAGCAGGGTGACAATATACAGCCTTGACATACTCCTTTTCCTATTTGGAACCAGTCTATTTTTCCATGTCCAGTTCTAATTGTTGCTTCCTGACCTACATACAGATTTCTCAAGTCGTGTCCAACTCTTTGTAACCCCATGGACTGTAGCTCTCCAGGTTCCTCTGTCCATGGGATTCTCCAGGCACGAAAAGTGGAATGGGTTGCCATTCAATTCTCTAGGAGATCTTCCCAACCCAGGGATCAAACCCAGATCTCCTGCACTGTAGGCAGATTCTTCACTGTCTGAGCACCAGGGTGTGAGAGAGGAAGAAGTTTAAAGGATAACTCCCACATTTTCAGGTTGATTGTTTGCTTGCATGGTGATGCCCAAACAGAATTTCCAGGCCAGTATGGTAACTGGTTGAAATTCAGCAAACATTATGGTCCTCTTAGCTCTGAAAATGATTAGTGAGACTAGGGGTAGATGAACCCCTCAACATGTGCCCACAAAACTTGAAAAGCAAGATGCCTGCTACATTTCTTCAAATGCATGTTACATATTTTCATTTTCTAAGAATCATGTGGTGTAGGAAAATTTAGAAGGAAACCCCATGGAGAATTTAGACACAAAAAATAATTCTGACTTAGTAAATATCATGCCATAATAAATCTTTCAGAGAAGAAACATTGGTGGTACTTTCTCTTTTATTGAATTCATATGGATAAGATATACATGTGTGTAGTAGAGTCAGTTAAGATTTTTTTCGACCATAATTAAGTCTAAAATTGCTCTGTCTTAAGAGAGTTACATAGTTTTAAGTCTTAGAAAAATTCATTATGATAGTCCACAATTAAGACTTTAAAGTATTAAATAGAATATTTTATTATAATAAAACATCCTAATAGGTACTTCATTACAATGAAATTAGTTGGTGATTTTTTTTCCTGATGGAGAAATTAAGAAATACACCTTGTAAATCTTATAAGCATTCAATCTTGTAAGCATCCAATATAAAATATTATAACCCTAAAGAAGTCCACAATCAAGCTCATAATCTCCTGCACTGTTCCCCACACATTTAATCCCCATTGCTGCTGCTGCTAAGTCGCATCAGTCGTGTCCAGCTCTGTGCGACCCCAGAGACGGCAGCCCACCAGGCTCCCCCGTCCCTGGGATTCTCCAGGCAAGAACACTGGAGTGGGTTGCCATTGCCTTCTCCAATGCATGAAAGTGAAAAGTGAAAGTGAAGTCGCTCAATCGTGTCTGACTGTTTGTGACCTCATGGACTGCAGCCCACCAGGCTCCTCCGTCCATGGGATTTTCCAGGCAAGAGAGATTAAAAACCCTGGCACCATCTTTAATTGCTGTTCAGTTAGGATTTAGGGGAAAATGTTTCTCTGAAAGAGGATGATGAATTCGGATTAGGAAAGGCCAACCAAAGCTTGATGGAGATAGGGTACAGGAGTTCAGGCAGGAAGTCTTCACATGCTGACACATCCTACCCCAAGTTGGAGGAGGCAATTTAGCACTAAAGTAAGCAACATTTGATCAACAACAATCTAGATACAGGAGGTCAGAGCATGGTAGTCAATCAGCTAGACAGGCAGGTGGAGAATCAAAAGTACACAAGTATCGAGTTTCTAGAAAAAGATGCTGGGTGAGTGAAAGGCTGAGCAGGTAGTTAGGTATCAGAAAATTCAAGGGAAGCAAAGAGCAGAGTGAGGTCAGAAGGTCTGCAACCAGATCAGCAGGAGAATGAGGGAATTTGACAGGCGGGATGTCTCACCAGCAGCTTTGCACCAGTCAGGATCAAATGCAACCAGCAATCTTGCTGCTCTGCTATTTGTAAATTACAGAATATTTCAGACTTTTAATGTCTGGTTTTTCAAGATGGAAAAAAATGAAAGCCCATAAAGCTAGATGACAAAAGCAAGTAGGTTTAGAACGTTAGTCAACAGGCTCTACTATTGCGACTCCTCTCAGGATTATAAAAAGGCTCAATTTGCTTTTCATTTGTTGTTTGACTTAAATAGGCACTTTGACAGAACAGGCTTCCAGGTGGTTTAGTGGTAAAGAATCTGCCTGACAATGTAGGAGATGCAGGTGACTTGGGTTCAATCCCTGGGTCGGGAAGATCTCTTGGAGATGAAAATGGCAGCCCACTGCAGTATTCTTGCCTAGAGAATTCCGTGGACACAGTACAGTCCATGAGTTCTTATAGAGCTGGACTCGCTGAGTGACTAACACTTTCCCTTCAACCTTCTCCTTTTCCTTTTTGGCAGCAAACAAGCAATCTACTTCACTAAATATTATAACATAATCCTTCCTAAATATTATAACACAATATCCCCTAAATACTATAACACAGTATTTCCTAAATAAAAAAGAAGAATATTTCCTAATCTTATAACACAGTGGTTAAACCTGATAGTAATCCCTTGATCCTAATTCCTATTTATTTCACTATCTGTATTCTCAACTAATAATTTACTCCAGCATCTATTTTGCCTTCTCTCTTATTCTGTTCTATCAACATATCTCCATTACTCTGATGAAATAACACTTTTCAATAAAGCATTGACCTGTTCTTAATTACTTAGCTCCATGATATTTTTCCCAGCTCTCTTGACCTATTTTGAGAGTTTGACTTCAGAGAATCCCTCAGTCTATGCTTCTGGTTAATTGATCTCTTCTCTCCTATGCATATCTAAGATGATCATGTTGCATATTTCATTCCTGGCTACTCTTTCTCTAACTACTAAATTCAGATTAACCCATATTTTAGCCTTTAGTTCCTTATTTCCTTTTTTCCCTTTCACTCAAAAAATGTATCCTCTCCTGATTAAGTTAGCAATTCTAAATATAACTATTAAATCTATACTGACAGTCTAACACTTCTCTGCAGCTCTGCCCTGCATTCTGAAAAGAATCATTATATTAAGTCAATGAAACACATTTTAACATATCTAAACCTGAACAGATTTTTCGGCCTTTCATTCTCAGTACAAATCTACTTCCTCTTCCTTTTGTTTCATGTCCTCTAGACTTAAATTATTTTAACTGCTTCTCATCTCCTACCCCTTCTGTTGTTTTTTAGTCACTAAGTTTTATCTGACTCTTTTGCAACCTCATGGACTGTAGCCTGTCAGGCTCCTCTGTCCGTGGGGTTTTCCAGGGAGGAAAACTGGAGCAGGTTGCCATTTCTTTCTCTAGAGAATCTTCCCAACCCAGGGATAGACCCTGCATCTCTTGCAGCTCCTGCATTGCCAGGTGGATTCTTTACCACCGAGTCACGTGTGAAGCCCATCCCTTCTGAGACCTCCACATTCAATAAACCCAAATCCATATTGTTTCCTATTTCTAAGTCACTTCTCTTTTTTTTGTGGTTCAGTTGCTCAGTCGTGTCCAACTCTTTGCAACCCCATGAACTGCAGCACTCCAGGCTTCCCTGTCCTTCACCATCTCCTGGAGCTTGCTCAAACTCATGTCCATTGAGTGGGTGATGCCATCCAACATCTCATCCTCTGTTGTCCCCTTCTCCTGCCTTCAATCTTTCCCAGCATCAGGGTCATTTTTAATGAGTCAGCTCTTTGCATCAGGTGGCCAAAATATTGAAATTTTAGCTTCAGCATCAGTCCTTCCAATGAATATTCAGGACTGATTTCCTTTAGGATGGACGGGTTTGATCTCCTTGCAGTCCAAGGGACTCTCAAGAGTCTTCTCCAATACTGAAGTTAAAAGCATCAATTCTTTGGTGCTCAGCCTTCTTTATGGTCCAGCTCTCACTTCTCTTTTAGTCTTTTCTTGTTTATATCCATAACCATGGATCTGATTAAGGCTCATAGCATCTCGAGTTTGTTCTATGAAACAGATTCCTCAAAGGTCTTCTCCTACTCAAGTTTCTCTTCCTATTAATCTATCTTGTAAGCAGATTAATTGTTCTAAACACTGCTTTGATCATGCCACAGATCTGATTCCAACATTTTGGATCAAATGAAAGCATCTCAACCTGGAATTCAAGATCACATGTAGTAAATCCCTGAGGTATCTTTCTAGATTCCTCCAACTACTCCTCTCTTGCCCCACTCACCAAAACAGATAGCCTTGAACACTGACTGGTATCTGTTCTAGGTCTGGACCATCCGGATCTCTGAGTCTTCCCGCATTTTAACATTCTCACAGCTTATCTGATGTTTCCGAAAATTTCAAAACCAAGTTCAAATTCTAACCCCTGTTTATGGACTATCTTGATTTAGACCAACTCATGATGAGCTCCTAAATTCTATTCACATAAAATTATGCAATATATTCTACTTTGACATGTATATTGTGTCTCCACAATTCCATTTCAATTATTTCCTTCAGAGGACATGTCTCGTATTTCTAGGCCAGTCATTCACTGTTAGTTCATATCAAG
>SJYQ01004888.1:298169-319151 GCA_006410935.1 Redunca redunca
TATATGCACATTCTTAAAGAGATGGGGAAATCAGACCACATAACTTGTCTACTGAGAAAACTGTATGTGGGTCAAGAAACAACAGTTAGAACTGTACATGGAACAGCAGACTGGTTCAAAATTTGGAAAGGAGTACGTCAAGGCTATATATTGTCACCCTGCTTATTTAACTTATATGCAAAGTATACCATACAAAATGCCTGGTTGGATGAATCACAAGCTGAAATCAAGATTGCCTGGAAAGATACGAACAACCTCAGATATGCAGATAATACCACTCTAATGTCAGAAAGCCGAAAGGAGCCAATGAGCTTCTTGATGAAGAGAAAAGAGAAGAGTGAAAAGGCTGACTTGAAACTCAACATTCAAAAAGCTAAGACTATGGCATCTGGTCCCATCACTTCATTACAAATAGATGGGGAAAAGTGGAAATAGTGACAGGTTTTCTTTACTGAGGTTCCAAAATCACTGTGGAGAGTGATTGCAATCATGATATTAGAATACACTTGCTCCTTGTAAGAAAAGCTATGAAAAAATAGAGTATTAAAAGGCAGAGACATCACTTTGCCAACAAAGATCTGTATAGTCAAAGATATGACTTTCCCAGTAGTCATGTATGGATTTGAGAGTTTGACAATAAAGAAGGCTGAGAACTGAAGTATCAATGTCTTCAAATTGTGGTGTTGAAGAAGACTCTTCAGAGTCCCTTGGACTGCAAGGAGATCAAACCAGTCCATGCTAAAGGAAATCAGTCCTGAATATTCATTGGAAGAACTGATGCTGAAACTCCAAAACTTTGGGCACCTGATGAAAAGAGTCAACTCAATAAAAAAGACCCTGATGCTGGGAAAGATTGAGTGCAGGAGAAGAAGGGAGTGACAGAGGATGAGATGGTTGGATGGCACTATCGACACAATCAGCCTGAGTTTAAGCAAACTTTGGGAGACAGTGAAGTACAGGGAAGCCTGGCATGCTGCAGTCCTTGGGATCACAAGAATCAGACACAACTTAGCGAATGAACAAGAATAACAAACGTACACATTGACACATATATATTTACCCTCTAATTTTTCTGAAATTTAGATAAGCACTGACATTTTGCACCTCAATTTCTTTCCTGTTAAGCTGGTGATTATATTATTAACTGTATTTACTGTCTCACTTTTGGGTATAAACATTAATATGTACTGTGTTATTAATGTGTACTATGTGTTTATAAATATTAATACATCACAGCCCTTCTGAGGAAAGTTAGTCTATGCAATTAAATTGTTATTACCATTATTATTTGACATTATGAGAAGTTAAAAACCTTTAAAACTGTAGATAACAGGACCTATCTAAGCAGAACTGTTAAATTCCATAAATATTTTCTTATTTATGTCCATTTTCTCCCTGAATGTACATCTCAAAGACGAGTACAATTAGCTTGATGGAAGCTCCAGTTTAAGTGCTCGCAGTTTTCAAATTTGTCTGATAAACGATATTAACTGTAACAAATTTATTTTTCTTCCTTTAGAACATTTCGAATCACAATCCAGAGTTGCCAAGTTGAACCCCTGTTTTACATCTTCAGTATTTATTACAAGTACACGCTGGTTTGATATAGAGCAGCAGTGCCCTCTAGTGGCCACTTTTATTTCTTACACTGTATATATTTTTGTTACCTTAAATAATGTTAAGTCAAAACACTTTTTGACTGTTTTTCGTAGTTTTCTAGTGAAGCGTGTCACAAATTATAATTGGATACACATTTTTTTTCAAATTCTCTCTCAGAGAATATATCAAAACATATGCAAACATTAATTTAACGATTTTTCAAGGATTTATTTTTTTAATGTTGAAATCAAATCTATAGAACATTTCTGACAACTTTTCACCGAAATCAGTTTCAGTTTACTGCCAAATATGACTAAAATTCAATATATATGTGAAACGTTGAGGCAGTTGGTACAAAGCATTTTTTAATGTATTTTATCTATAGTAAATTTGAGTATAAATGGCTAAGAGAACCATGAGGAAAAGGAACAGCCTGATAATAAGTCCAAATAGATAATTCCCCATTACTAAGCTGCCCAGAATACATAAGGTTGTTCAAAAAATAATGATCTTCCACTGACTTCCATATCTAGGAAAATTAGCAAATGTCTATTTTCAGTTTAATCCAATTAAATAAATAATTATCGATTCGCAGCACTGTTTGGTGCTGATACACTGCTAGTGAAGATACGCTGACAAATGTGCTTCAGTCACAGACAGCATTTCCCCTGCTCTCGTTTTACTGATATAATATTCCACAGGCCTTCCCTGGTGTCCGGCGGTTGGACTTCCCGCTTTCAGTGCAGGGGTTGCAGGTTCAATGCCTAGTCAGGGAAATAAGATCCCACATTCAGCACAGGGCACGGTCAATAAATAAATAAGTATTCCATAGTCATTTCATTAGGTTCTTGGATATTAATAATCTTCCCACTGAACCAATAAAACAATTAGATGAAGAAAGGTCAAAACGTGTCCAGGTGCATTCGACTACAAGGAGCAGCACTCAGGTCGACATTTAGCATTTAAATCTTAGAATACCTGTCAACCTGTGAGATGTTTTAAAATACATAATTTATAAACACATGTGCACATCCACTGTAATCAAAAAAGTGAAAAATAATTCCATAAGAAGTAAGATGTTTAAAGCTTTCATGATAGGTCTATAATTTTGAGAATATATTATAAAAAGCTATGCCGTCGTCATTAACCCCTCAATTATTTTTAAAAGACGGAGTTGTTAAACACTTTATCACTCTGGACTTCATTTGCTCATGCTTTCAAACTGCGAAAGTGGCTACAAGCGATTTTCATGAAATAATTGAGATTTCCTTTGTGCTATGTGCCTCATCTGACTCCAGATCATCTCGACCCTTCTAACCTTGCTCTGAGTGCTGGCGGACTGATGCCTATGCACTACTGGAGTGGTCCAGTGGCTAAGACTGTGTGTTCCCAATGCAGCAGGCCAGGGTTCAATCCCTGGTCAGAAAACTAGAGCCCACTCGCTGTAACTAAGACCCAGCTCAGACAAATTAAAAGAGAGGAAGAAGATAAGAAAGAAGAAAAGAAGTGGGTGTTCTGGTTTTCCTGTGCCTCCCAGGAGATGAATGAAGGGAAAGAAGAATTCACTGCCCAGCCTCCCTTCATCTGAGGCTTTGCTTTTTCTCTTTTCTCTCTTTCTCTTTTCTCTCCACCAACAGTCACAGCTCCTGTCTGGTTATCTCTCTGCAAGGCCTTCTCTGCCCAATGGTGCTGTGTCTCATTTCTGCGTACTCGCTTCGCCAAGAGCATTGGTATAGACTGAACGGTGCCCCCAAATTCATATGTTGAAGCCCTAACCCCAGCATCTTATAAAGTGACTTTATTTGGAGATATAGTCATTAAGAGGTGGTTAAATTAAAATAAGGCCCTAATCCAGTCTGCCTGGAGGCCTTCAAAGAAGAGGACATTAGCCCAGACAAGAAGGCATGGGCAACTAGGCGGAGCTTTCCTCAGGCATGAGAAAGCAGGCATCTGCAAGCCAAGGGGAGACCCTCAGGGAAAACCCAACCAGCCAGCACCTTGAGCTTGGACTTCCATCCTCCGGAGATAAATTTCTGTTGTTTAAGCCTCCAAGTCTGTGGTATTTTGTTATGGCAACCCTGGCAAACTAATACCTGAACACTTCCTTACAGCCTCATCAAACCAGGACAGATCTGTTTGTTAGATTGTCTTGAATACCCTAATAGAGGCTCATGGTTCCTAATTGACTCACACTTTTGTGGTAGCCCTGGGTCTTTTTGTTTTTGTATTTTTAAGTTAATGGCCATGATAGTTTCCTAGAACAGTTTGGGTGACTAGCTGAGACTGAGATTTCAACAGGACTTTACTCCTTCTGAGAGTTCTAGGAGAAAATTTATCCTCGCCTCTTCCCGTTTCTGTTGCTCCAGAGGTTCTTCGAGTACATGACTCCAATCTCTGTGTCCGTTTTCACATATCAATCTCTTCTGTGTCTTCCCTTCCCTTCTTGTACAAGCATATTTGTTATTGTATTGAGGACCTATCCATAATCATCCAAGATATTCTTATTTCAATGTTCTTAAATTAATTACATCTGCAAAGACTTTTTTTTCTAAGAAAGGTCACACTCAGAGACTCCAAGCAAAATTTCTTCTGGAGGGATACCAGTCAACTTACTACAGATAGGAAAATAAATCTAAAAATGAACTTAATATCTTCTCTTCTGATTTATTGTATTCAGTGAAGAATCTCTCTTGAGAAGAATAATAAAGAAGTATCATTATTAGAAAGCATAAGATCTCATCGAATTAATATAGAANAACTCAAAATAAGGTGCAAGAGTACTTAAGCATATAAAAATATTAACTAAGAGAATTTTAATGATTGAAGTATGTATTTAACACATTTTAACAATTAAATAAGGAACCATAATTATTTTAAAACAGCATCCTGTTGACTCATTCACAGAGTGCTTTTATACCTACTATTTCCAAGACCACAACTTTTCAAAAAAAAAGTAATGGTTCTTAAGAATTTGTGAGAATTAATTTTAGAAGATGATTTAATATAAGCATTTATTTTACACATGAGAAAATCAATCTTTATTCATAAATCTTTTTCATCTGGGCATGGATTTCATACTCAAATTCCTCACCACACATCAACTATTTCACATTAGCTATGTTATGGTTTTTTGCTTGTTTTCTGGTTTTAGTTGTTGGGGTTTTTTTTGTTTGTTTTTTTCTTGATGGGCTGGCAAATAGAGAACACTCTAATTGAACTATTCTTTCTCTCTGAAAATTGATAATATCTAATGAGATTCCCTTGGACTGCAAGGAGATCCAACCAGTCCATTCTGAAGGAGATCAGCCCCGGGTGTTCATTGGAAGAACTGATGCTAAAGCTGAAAATCCAATACTTGGCCACCACATGTGAAGAGTTGACTCATTGGAAAAGACTCTGATGCTGTGAGGGATTAGGGGCAGGAGGAGTAGGGGATGACAGAGGATGAGATGGCTGGATGGCATCACTGACTCGATAGACATGAGTTTGAGTGGACTCTGGGTGTTGGTGATGGACATGCTGCGATTCATGGGGTTGCAAAGAGTCAGACACAACTGAACGGCTGAACTGAACTGAAAGAGGCATATATAAACACACAGGTCAAAATTGAGCTATTAAAGTGGAGTTGGTCAGTTATGGTCAGAGAAATGCGTGCTTAGGTAGTTTTCATATTTTTATTCTTTTGCAAGAAATGGAGAAATCATTTCTCTCTAAGGACTTGTGGTCTTGAGGAGTCTTGTCAAGTTTTCAAATATCATGTGGTTAAGAAAGATTGTTTTAAAACCTGATCGTAGTGTTTAATGAGCCCACTGTGCATCAATTAGAAATTCATAAAACTCTGGCCCTACAATGTTCATGACAAAAATATAACTATAAAGCATTTTTGTTTACCTCTATTTCCTCTTCTATAGTATTGAGTTGACCAAAAAATTCATTCAAATGGTAAGGGAAATCCTGAATGTATTTTTGGCCAACCAATATTATGCCCAACTTATTTCCCTCTGTTTTTCCAAATGAGGTATAAAAAGAATGTTGCTCTCTAAACTCTGAGATGTTTATTTCACATGAGATTTGATGATGCTTTAACATTTCAATCAGACAAAATCTTTCACATTACAATTATCTTGAATAGATCTGGCAGTTTGTGAAGAAAAATTAATATTGCTCCATGGTTATGTAATTATAATACAAGTCCTTCAAATAAAACTGTTTTGTCAATTTAAAAGCTTCTTTTGATGATAATAAACCTCAGGGAGTCATTCTAAAATGTTAAAGAATTAAGATATTTTTATTTTACTTGCACGAGTTCCCTAAACATTTCCCTTCTGCCCAGGAAAAGGAGACTCTAGCGCTAAGCCAGTCTTATTCCTGGTGCCTCAAGAAAAGACCAGGCAAAAAGAAAAAAGTCAAAAGAAATCAAAGCATTTCCTCTTGGGAGGCAGGCATTTCCTCTTTGGTTTATATTTGATTTATACACAGATTCAGACCTTTATATTACATTCATATTCATCAAAATGCCTGCTGAAGAGTGGCACAAACATTGAATATGGCTTGGGTATTTCCACAGAGGACTGCAATTCCACATCAGGCACCTGGAGCAGTGACCTTTCATCTTGGTGTAGCTTAAGGCTAGCTAGGAAGATACCATATGCTGGTGGAGTCATTAAATTTTTCCCCCATGGACATGTGAATTAACTTATCCCAGATTCTTTATTTACAAAGAAATATGTACATTTAAACGATTATTACTAAAGATTCAAAAATACAAGTACCTTTGTATGCAATCATCTGTGTAGTAACAGTGCTAGCTGCCTTGGTTAGCATCAAAAGTAAGATGGTGTGAACAACCACAGAGTTATTGACGTCTTGAAAAGTAAAGGGTGTGGAAAGCATCAGGGTCAAACAGGATGTCTTTCTTTTTCTCATTATTTAGTATAGTGAACTTTGCAATACAAAGGTACAGAAGATATTTAAGAAGGAATTATAAAATGAGATGTACTGGATATGTACAGATTTGATATCAAAGCTAAGTGTATCTGGCTTTTCCTCACCATAAAAAAGGAAATTCCAGGCAGAAAAATTGCAGCTTCACCTTAACTGTGAAACTCAGAGGGTAAACACAATTCACAAAAGTTGTTAGAGAATAGGTACACCAGGTCAGTGACTTCTGCATTGTTTCATCATGCCCTGCTGAGACTCTGCAACAAGTTTCCTGTTTTTCTTCCCAATAATGTCTGCTATTAGTCGTAGACACATCATTGTTTTCCAACTTTCTAATTAAAGTTCATGATTTCCTTCTTTTTTCTCCCACTATCTTTAAGTCACTAGCAAATAAAGGTATGCCCTGAAATAATTTGTGCTTATATATTTCTAAGTGTGTCTTTGTTTTCCCACCCTGTAGCATGATGCCTAACACACATGAGTGCTCAATATATTTTGAATTGCTAATAATTCTATCATAAAAAAACCATAACATTTTGTTTTTATCCAAAAGCTATGTGTGCATCCTAAGTCGCTTCAGTCATGTCCAACTCTTTGCAACTATATGGACTGTCACCTGCCAGGCTCCTCCGTCCATGGGGTTCTCCAGGGAAGAATACTGGAGTGAGCTGCCATGCCCTCCTGCAGGACAATCTTCCTGACCTAGGGATCAAATCTGTGTCTCTTATATCTCATGCATTGGCTAGCCCATAAGCAATTTTTGCACCTTGGGCAAGTAACTCATTCTCTCTAAAGCGAGCTCTTAATCAATACAGTTAATTGTTTTAATCAGAATTAAAATTTTATGGGTCTAATAGAATCAGAAGAGCCCACAATTAAAAATGTAAAGCAGTAGTCTTAGAATTTTAAACGTAATAGAATCTTGGTCTTTGGAAAATGTATTCAAGATTGAGAAAATAAGATTTGTCTTTGAAACCCCAGAGAAAATCTATACCCTTAACCTGCGTGCTCAAAATCAAAAGCCTAGTGATCATCATAACTAGCAGCTAGACATGCATTAGTTAGCAGCACAGCGAAGGCTAATTGGTTTGGGAAAATAATATTTGATTATAACTGCCAAGTGCGTGTGAGGCATCATGATGAGTGAAATAAGCCTAATGCATGCTCTCTTCCCACTGTTCAGCTGTAGTTATTAGTGACTGCCTACCTCCCTGCCTCCAGCAACATCAGTGTCTCTAGAGCTCCTGAACCCATTTACTTTCTGTTCACTGCTTGCCACTCTGCCTGCAGCTGTATTAATACATCCCAGAAGAATTTGTTCCCATCAATCACGGTAGATGTTGTAGTCACTGTTCTGTGACACATCAACACTAGCAGATTTTTTTTGCTAGCAGACAAAAAATAATAAACTAAATAAAATAAAAACAGACTCAACTCATGAATAAGTGCAATTAAGATGCTGAGATATGAGAAGAACAGAAAAATAAAAGGTGTTTCTGCTTTGGCTAAGATGTTGCTAGACACAGTATAAGAATGATATCTGGAATGATCAGTGCACTTGGGGTTAAATTTTTAGAGCAAGACTAAACCATAAGAAGGAAAGGTATATAACCCTAGAGAACTAGACTAATTATTTCAAGTCCTTAATTATGACTCCCCTGAGTTTTATACTTAGAAGGTTAATTTTTCTCTTAGGAATTTCTTGTTAAACTTGTATTTCTGCTACCAGAAATTATTTGTTAAATAAGAAATGCCATGACTGATCAACACTGTGTTGATCAACATTATGGTGTGCTAAGATTTGAATAATAGTCCTAGAAACAAAAAAGAACACTTTAACACATTTTTATTATTGTAATTACTTATGACTTATATGGACTCATAGAATTTTAAGGGCAGAAGAAAATCTGGATGTCATGCAACCACATCAATTCATTAATGAAGAAACATAAATACTTTACCAGGGTTCTAGAGGAAATTAGACCTGATCATAACAGTCTATTAATACTATAACCTGCTCATTGCTTCCTGAATACCCCCAATCTCCTTGACTTTTATCTATTTTTTTAACTTACAAGTTTCCAATATCTCATCAACTCTACTTATTAATTTTTTATTATTTGTCCCCTTCTTCCCATTACAATGGATTCACTAGAGAACAGGTTCTTTTGTCTGTTTTGTTTGTTAATGTGTCTTAAATATCTAGTGAAGTATTAATGCACAATAAGGACTGAAATATTTTGGCCACCTCATGCAAAGAGTTGACTCATTGGAAAAGACTCTGATGCTGGGAGGGATTGGGGGCAGGAGGAGAAAGGGACGACAGAGGATGAGATAGCTGGATGGCATCACTGACTCGATGGACATGAATCTGAGTGAACTCCAGGAGTTGGTGATGGCCAGGGAGGCCTGGCGTGCTGCGATTCATGGGGTCGCAAAGAGTCAGACATGACTGAGCGACTGAACTGAACTGAACTGAACTGAAAGGACTGAAATAATGCATGCTGAAAAAATAATAAAGGGATGGGATAATTTATGGAGAAAATTTCCTCTATGGAAGTAAGGGAGGAAATAGGAGAAAATACTTTCAGGCATGTAAGTGGAAAGACACTTTCTATGAATAACAATCAAAGAATGAGCTTAGATATGGATAAAGTGGCTACAGATGAGGGTCTTCATATTTTAATATAAAAACCATTAGTTTTTTTCCTAGCCCAATATTATTTTACTCCAAATGAAGTAATTGGACAAGAATATCAGTTAAAAGTGAGAGCTGAAACATCACGGAATACAACCCTTGAAGAGACTGTGAAGAATTAAAATAGCCAGTGAAAAAAATAGGAAAGAAACTCCCTAGGGAGTGGATCCCTTTAAGAAGCACTGGGAAGATGGAAGGTGAATATAGTGTTTACAGTTCAAATCACTCTTCAATATGCTTGTATATGAAAGAAACCTTCCTTGGTAGTTGTAGGGAAGACAGACAATCAGTAGTGACAAAGATTCGGGGCTCTACTGGCCTCATGTTGCGGAGACGAAAGAATGTAGATGCTCTAATGAAAATAGCTGATGTGATCTTGATACCAAGGGTCAAAGGAAATCTACACTGGATGGAGGAGAGCAACGATAGCTGCAAAGATGGAAGGCTGTGTTCAGGAGGCAGGATGCTGAAATTTGAGATAAATAGTGCAAGAATTAAGGTCAAAATGACATAGCTCAAAAAAGGTGACCATAGGCCCCAGCAAACAAGATACTTTGTAGTTATTTCTTCCTGGTCCTCTATTCATCCCACAAAAGCTTTCTGCCTCTACCCCATTTTGCATTTCTCTGAATGGAGACTGTGTGCTTCATGAAGAGTTAAAAAGCGTTTGTATTACCTAAGCTGTCTTTAATACTTTTTAAGCAAATTTGCAAAATTTACAGAATGGTACTATTTATGACATTAAATATATTTCTTTTTATCCTGACTAATGCCCTTTTGTCTCTGACAATGTTTCACTTTGTCATTTTTCACTTTTTTATCAAGATATAATTGAATAAACATATTAGCCTCAATAGTACAATATAATGGTGTGATATATGTACATAGTATGAAACAATCATTGCAGTAAATCTAGTTAACATTAACTGCCACACATAATTATAATTTGTTTTCTTTTGATGAGAACATTTACAATCCACACAACTTTTTCATTTGACAGATACAGAGTTTATAAAAATGTGCTCTTTTACACAGGTAACATTGAGCAAGTCTTTTGTGCTTAAACTTCAATTTCCCAGTTTTTAAAATATTGGTAATTTCTCATAGAGTTTCTGTATAAATGAACTGAAATAATCTATTTTAGTAGTTCTCCTGAAACAAAATAAGACCTCACTATTACTCTGTAACATTTACTACTACTATAAGTAGCAGTTTAAAAATTCTGTTCCAACTGTAGAATAAAACAGCTTCCCTGGGGACTTCTCTAAACTATTTAAAGAGGAAAAAATATAAATATACAAACTTCCCAATACTTTTGCAAGAAATTCCACAGTTCTCAAAAGTTATGAGACTTACATGATTTTAAGATCAATATCTGAAAATATGTGACAGGAAAGGAAAAATACACATGTATCTCATAAAAATATTATCAACTATGGTACAACAGTATACAAAAAAGGTGATAAATTATGACAAAGTCTGGTTTATTTCAGCAATTCAAAGGAAGTTAGCATTTATAAATCAATTAATGTTATCCACAGTGTTAATAGAATAAGGTAGAAAATCTACTTTGTTGCTGTTCAGTCACTCAGTCTTGTCTGACTCTGCAACCCCATGGACTGCAGCATGCCAGGCTTCCCTATCCTTCACTGTCTCCCAGTTTGCTCAGACCCATGTCCATTGAGTCAATGATGCCATCAAACATCTCATCCTCTGTCATCCCCTTCTCCTCCTCAGTCTTTCCCAGTATCATGTCTTTTCCAATGAGTCAGCTCTTCACATCAGCTGGCCAGTACTGGAGCTTCAGTTTCAGAACCAGTCCTTCCAATGAGTATCAGGGTTGATTTCCTTTAGGATTGACTGGTTTGCTCTCCTTGCTGTCCAAGGATGCTCAAGGGTCTTCTCCAATACCACAGCTCAAAAGCATCAATTCTTCAGCACAAAGCCTTTTTTATTGTCCAGCGCTCACATCCATGCATGACTACTGGAAAAATCATAGCTTTGACTATACAAACCTTTGTACACAAAGTTATGTTCCTGCTTTTCAATATGCTTTCTAGGTTTGTCATTGCTTTTTTTCCAAGGAGCAAGCATCTTTTAATTTCATGGCTGCAGTCAACATCCACAGTTATTTTTGAGCCCAAGAAAATAAAGCCTGTCACTGTTTCCATTTTTTTCCCCCATCTATTTGCCATGAAAGGGGACAACAGAGGGTGAGATGATTGGATGGCATCACAGACTCAATGGACATGAATTTGAGCAAGCTCCAGGAGTTGGTGATGAACAGGGAAGCCTGGCATGCTGCAGTCCATGGGGTCGCAAAAAGTCAGACATGACAGAGTGAGTGAACTGAACTGAATTGATAGTACCAGATGCCATGATCTTAATTTTCTGAATGTTGAGTTTTAAGAAAACTTGTGTAATTATCTTAATAAATGCTGAAAACCATTTGACAAAATTCTGGTTTCAATCATGATTAAAAACAAACAAAATAGCTTAGCAAAGTAAGAATAGTGTTGAGTTTCTTTAACCTGAGAAACTATACCTACAAAGACATGTAGCTAAGATTATACTTGATGAGTTTTTCCCATTGACTTTAAGAATGAAAACTAGAATGTCCACTATAATCCTTTTTTATTCTACATTATATTTAAGATTTTAGAGTTAAAATATGAAAAGAAAAAATAAAGATTCAAATAAAGAGAAAACAAAACTGTCACTATTCAGAGATTAACAGATTCTGTGCATAGAAAATAGAGTAGTTTACCAAATGTATTGGATACAATTCAATATGAAAANCAACTAAAAACATTTTATGCAATAAGAGGAAAATGGTAATCTGATTCTCAAACGTATCAAGTGATGAAAAGGACTGAAAGTAAGCAAGGTAATCTTGAAGGATAAGAACAAAAACAGAAGCATGCACACTCGTGGATATTTTATAAATTTACAGCAGTTAATTAAGACTGCATGATGAAGCTGTTGTTGACTGCATGATGACTGTGTGCTAAGTCACTTCTGACATGTCCAACTTTTGAGACTCCATGGACTATAGCCTGCCATGCTCCTCTGTCCATGGGATTCTCCTGGCAAGTGTAATGGAGTGGGTTGCCATACCCTCCTCCAGGGGATCTTCCCGACCCAAGGATTGAACCAGCATCTCTTATGTCTCCTGCATTGGCCGGGGGATTCTTTATCACTAGCGTCACCTGGATAGATAATTATGGTAGAAAATAGATAATGGAAACAAAATATAGAATACAGAAACAGAATAACACATACAGAATCACCTTATTTATGTCAAGCGGCCTGCAATATAATGAGGAAAAGTAATTCTTTCCAATAAATGGTGTTCAGTCAATTGGAAATCCAATTGGAAATAAATTATATCTTAATTCATATATATACATCACATTAGATATAAAAATATACCTGATGATTTACATATCTAAATATATAAAGTACATGAATCAATCAATCAATTAATCAATATAAATGTTTTTCTGCATGAGAAAGATAAGGGTTAAAGTTGGGAGCAAGTTTGTAACCTATTTTCTCCCTTTATTGCTAACTCTTGAGAAATGAAATAGTCTGATCAAATCCCTTGTAATTATGCCAGTTAACAAATGTACTAGTAAAGACATTGCAAAACCTCTCAAGTTAAATCCAAAACAGAGCATTTCTAAATGCCAAGTGATGAAGAGCATTTGAAGAGTAAAATTGACAATCTTGGACCCCATCCATTCAAAGCCTACCCATGTTTTTTTCTACTGCCTGTACACTCTGAATCATTAGAAATTTGATCCTGGGTAAGATTTTTTTTAATTATATTCTATCTGATATGACAACTTAACCTTTATTGTAGACAATGATTTCTTAGCTCACCAAGTAGCAAATCCCTTCTAAGAAGAGATAAGTGCACTGTGTATAGAGCAATAAATAATCTGCAACCTTATGCAATGATATGGGTAAATACTACAAAGATAACTTTTTGAGAAAAAAGAAAGGGTGAGGAGAGATATAAAGTCATACATATTATAATTTTAACTATATAAAGTTCTAAATCAAAGATTAGTTGAGAAGCCTAGTTAAACTTTGGGCTTAGAAGTCAGAATATTGTTCATCGCTGATGACTAGTTACTGGATATGAACAAAAGAGAAGCTTCTAGGATGCTGGTAACATTTTCTCTATTGGATTTTGGTTACATGAATGTGGTCACCTCGAGAAAATTTATTGATGTATATGCAATGATTTGTGCATTTTTGCGGAGAGGTAACAGACCACCTCGGAGAAGGCAATGGCACTCCACTCCAGTACTCCTGCCTGGAATATCCCATGGATGGAGGAGCCTGGAAGGCTGCAGTCCATGGGGTCACTGAGGGTCAGCCACAACTGAGCGACTTCACTTTCCCTTTTCACTTTCATGCATTGGAGAAGGAAATGGCAACCAACTCCAGTGCTCTTGCCTGGAGAATCCCAGGGACGGGGGAGCCTGGTGGGCTGACGTCTATGGGGTCACACAGAGTCGGACACGACTGAAGCGACTTAGCAGCAGCAGCAACAGACTACCTGACCTGCCTCTTGAGAAACCTATATGCAGGTCAGGAGGCAACAGTTAGAACTGGACATGGAAAAACAGACTGGTTCCAAATAGGAAAAGGAGTACGTCAAGACTGTATATTGTCACCCTGCTTATTTAACTTCTATGCAGAGTACATCATGAGAAACCTGGGCTGGAAGAAGCACAAGCTGGAATCAAGATTGCCGGGAGAAATATCAATAACCTCAGATATGCAGATGACACCACCCTTATGGCAGAAACTGAAGAGGAGCTAAAAAGCCTCCTGATGAAAGTGAAAGAGGAGAGTGAAAAAGTTGTCTTAAAGCTCAACATTCAGAAAATGAAGTTCATGGCATCCGGTCCCATCACTTCATGGGAAATAGATGGGGAAATAGTGGAAACAGTGTCAGACTTTATTTGGGGGGGCTCCGAATCACTGCAGATGGTGATTGCAACCATGAAATTAAAAGACACTCCTTGGAAGGAAAGTTATGACCAACCTAGATAGCATATGCAAAAGCAGAGACATTACTTTGCCGACTAAGGTCCGTTTAGTCAAGGCTATGGTTTTTCCTGTGGTCATGTATGGATGTGAGAGTTGGACTGTGAAGAAAGCTGAGTGCCGAAGAATTGATGATTTTGAACTGTGTTGTTGGAGAAGACTCCTGAGAGTCCCTTGGACTGCAAGGAGATCCAACCAGTCCATCCTAAAGGAGATCAGTCCTGGGTGTTCTTTGGAAAGATTGATGTGAAGGCTGAAACTCCAATAGTTTTGCCACCTCATGCAAAGAGTTGACTCATTGAAAAAGCCTCTGATACTGGGAGGGATTGGGGGCAGGAGGAGAAGAGGACGACAGAGGATGAGATGGCTGGATGGCATCACCGACTCAACTGACGTGAATCTGAGTGAACTCCAGGAGTTGGTGATGGATGGGGAAGCCTGGCGTGATGCAATTCATGGGGTCATAAAGAGTCGGACATGACTGAGCGACTGAACTGAACTGATATATGTCCTGGTTCAATTTTTTAAAAAGATTACAAAATAAGTTCTAGAGAAGTGAGATGAATTGTCAAGAAACACATATTTGCTTTAGGAAAATAGGCTGAGATAATATTCAGGTCTTATCCTAACTTTTTAATAATGAATAAATATGAATAACACAAATATGCAAAATTGACAAGTGTTTAAAGAAAGTTTGTATTTCAACTTTCTAATAATGTTGATGGGTTTGCCAACAACAACCAAAATTAAAAAAAATAAAGTATGCTATATAAATACCTCTAAAAGAGAAAAATTATGTAGCACACCTTAAAAGACTTACCCAGGATCACAAAAATACCATAAGGTAGCAAATGTTAAAACAAAACCTCTGATATTAGAACCAAAGGGCTGAATCATAAGCAGTTGCTAAACATCAGAGTACAATCTACTTTAGTTGAGAAATAGCCCAAGGTACAGAGAACCTAACTGCTAACTGTTCAGAAAAGTAATAAATAGCAGTGACAAGTAAAGACCAGCTACGCATTGCCTGGTTTAAAAATTACATCTTGTCTGAAATCTAGGATGCTTTGGGAAAAATAAAAGAGGTAAAGAAAAAATATAGAGAATAAATATTCTTTTTAAGAATTTCAGAATGTTTCAAACAAAATGTCAATATATTTGGTAGGGAATGTAGAAATTTTATGTAACAACTCAATGGGGAAAAATTAGGAATTTCAGTGAGTAAAACCTACCTGGGAACTAGAGTCACTAACAGTCTACCCGTAGCTACTTGGAAAGAATGAAGTTTTGCTATTCAAGGCCCAAGACTTTAGAGATAATCTAAGAGCATGGAGGGAACAAAAAGAGACAGAAGCACGTTAGGATAAGTAACTTAGAAATGAGAAACAAGGCCTTTAACTTGAATTTAGGAAAGAATGACTCCCCATAGAAAAAATACTGCATCTTGAGCTGTCAAATTGGAAGAGTTAAGTGCTCACTCTTGAAAGAAAACAAATGTAATTCATAAAATTCCATGTCAGATTTCAAATATTTTTGATGTTAAAATAGAGTTGAGGATGCTTGTTCTATCTGTGTATTCATTCAGCATTTGGACTTCATGAAGATAGTCAGAGAAATAAGTATATTAAGGCACAAAATATTTTAAAAATCTTCATTCTGGAGTGTTCAAAAGAATCTCCAAATAAGATATTTTCCTCAGAGTTTGAAATTATACTATTTGCCCTAGGCACACTCCAACCAAAATTACAATTACAAAAAAAAAAAAAAGAAGAAGTATTAAATTGAATAAAATTAGGAAATCTGATTTGCAAATGTCCGCTCTCTTTAGGTAGGCTGTCTATTTGTTTTGCTAATATTTTGTTTTGTTTTGTTTCTGTGAAGAACTTTTTTGTTTGATGCAATCCCATTTGTTCATTTTTTACTTTTGTTTCCCTTATCTTAAGAGACATATCCAGAAAGACATTGCTAAAATCCATGCCAAAGAGCATACTGGCTATGTTTGCTTTTAGGGGCTTTATGCTTTCAGGTCTTAACATTCAAGTCTTTAATCCATTTTAGGTGTGTGTGGGGCAGGGGGTGGTGGGTGGGTGGGTGTGGTGTGAGAAATGGGTCTAGTTTCATTTTTTTGCCTGTGGCCATCCAGTTTTCCCAACACCACTTAGCTTTCTTAATAGTGTTCTTTGTTATTTACAAATTATATCTGATAAGAAGGGGTTAGTGTCCAATATATAAAAAGAACTCAAAAAGCTCACCCACAAAAAAACCAAACAACCTAATTAAAAAATGGAGAAAGGAGACTAGTAGACATTTTCCAAAAGAATATGTATAGTTAGAATGACTATTACCTGGCTACTATCAATAGGCAACGTTGGAGAGAAAAGGAAACACTTTTGGTGGGAATGTAAATTGCTGAAGCTACTCTCAAAAACAATAAGGAAAATCTTTACAAATCTAGGAACAGAACTATCATATGATTCAGCTGGACTTCCCTGGTAGCTCAGCTGGTAAAGAACCTGCCTGCAATGCAGAAGACCTTGGTTCAATTCCTGGGTTGGGAAGATCCCCTGAAGAAGTGATAGGCTACTCACTCCAGTATTCATTGGATTCCCTGGTGGCTCAGATGGTAAAATAATATGCCTGCAATATGAGAGACCTGGGTTCAATCCCTGGGTTGGGAAGATCTCCTGGAGAAGGGCATAGCAACCCACTCCAGTATTCTTTCCTGGAGAATTCCTATGGACAGAGGTGCCTGGCAGGCTGCAGACCACGAGGTCACAAAGAGTCAGACATGACTGAGCAACTAAGCACAGTACAGTACATGATTCAGCTATTCCACTTCTGGATATTTATCCTAAGGGGGGAAAAACAACTGATTTGAAAAGATGTATGCACCCTTATGTTGATCACAGCATTATTTAAAATAGCCAAGATATGGAAAAAACTTAAGTGTCCATGGACAGATGAATGAGTAAAAAAGGCATCTTCATGAATTTCACATCTTTGACTTTTCAATGCATCAGTGACTTCCATGGTTGTCCACACAGTCTTGGCCTTGATACTAAAGATGGCATCTATCACTGTTACTACCTAGATGATTGCCTGCAAAGTTCCTTGTTCTTTCAAAATTTTAGTAGTAAACCCTTAAATGAAATACTTTTTACTCAGACATTAAAAAAAGGCAAAATCTTGCCATTTAGTACAATACCAATAGAACTTGAAAATCTTATGCTAAATGAAATGTCACATGGAAAAAGAAAAATACCATATGATTTCACTCATTCATGGAATAGAAAAATTAAAATAAAGATATAAATGAACAAACCAAACCAAAACAAAACAAACACATGGGGAATAGAGTAGGGATTATCAGAGGAAAATAATTGGGGAGGGGTGAAATGAGTAAAGGGGGTCAACTGTTTGGTTGTGGGTGGAAACTGAACTTCTGGTGCTGAGCATGCTGTAGTGTATACAGAAGTCAAAATATAACATTGTATATGTGAAACATATGATGCTATAAACCAGTGTTTCCTTAATAAAAAAATTATGAGAAAAGTAATGCTTTCTAAGAATATTTGCTTATTTGAAAACATATTCAAGATACACTATTCTTAGTAGTATAAGAACATTGATTTAAATTCATACTTTTGGCAAATCAAATTCATAAGGGTGTAATCAAAATCACTGATCAAACTGGATANCTAAAATAACAATGAGTTGTATAAGATACAAGTTTATCATATTCAAATATATCTGAAAAAAAGTGTTTAATTTATGAAACAAATAATTTCTCAGCACTTGCTTTCATGTTTTATTTTTTCTCCCTACTGCATTTGATGAAATATATTAAGATTAATTCCTACTGAAACCAAATCTGCCTTGTAGCTATAAAGCCTTGAAATAACCACTTGATTAAATGTTATATGTATTGTTTTGTCTGCCTGTATTGCTATACAAAGTTTGAGAAGGATTGTTTTAGGTTAAAACAAGAGAAAAGGAGGTTTCCCAGGTGATGCTAGTTGTAGAGAATCCATCTGCCAATTCAGGAGATGCAAGAGACGTGGGTTCAATTCCTGGGTCGGGAAGATCCCTTAGAGTAGGAAATAGCAACTCACTCCAGTATTCTAGCCTGGAAAAATTCCACAGACAGAGGAGCTTGGTGGGCCACAGTCCACAGGGTCGCAAACAGTCAGACACACTTCAGCACTTGTCACCAGCAGCAGCAGGAGAAAAAAAGGAAAAAATAATTAAGGGATAATAAGACTGAACCATACATAGGGCTGGGAAAAAAAATGCCAGTGATTAAGACTTGACTTTTTGTTTTATCTCAAGATAAAATTATTATTTTCTGATCTTTCTCTTAGTTCTGCTTTTGACAACCTGATAATTTGAGTACAAAGTTTATTTGACAACACTCCCTACCTCTGACATCAAGCATGAATCAGCAAAATGTCACATCAAGGAGCAACATAGATTATTCTACAACTGCACATTATATGTAACTTAATAAACCATATATTTCTTCTTTGATTTGTTAGAATAAAACAGATTATACATAACATCTGGATAACCTAGTGAATTTGATTAAGGACTTTATATACTTTATTTTACCTCACAAGTTTAAATTTATGCCATCAAACCAAGTACTTGGTAAATGAGCAGAAGGAAGCTCAGAACAGTCAAGAAAACAGACTGAAGTCATCTGACTGATGATCAAAAAAGAGAAGAACTATAAACAGTACTACTTTATACTTAAGAAAGTAAAGTCTCAGAAAGTTTAAGTAACCTTCTAGTGGCCCTAAGTATCAAATGGCAGAGCCCAGATTCAAATCCCGATGTGTCATCTGATCCTAGAATTCACTACAGTTGGTCCTCAGGATCCGCAGATTCTGCAAACTTGGATTCAGTCAACTGCAAATGGTGTACCACATTAGGTTTTGTGGCTGGTTAAATCCAAAGATACAAAGGGCCAACTATCAGGCTTGAATATCAGCTGATTTTGGTATCTGAGGAGGTTCCTGGAACCAGTCCCTAGTGAATTACCCAGGGACAATTATATAACAATCATTACCCTGTGCTTCCCCCCATTACAGGTCTTTTAGGATTGTGTTATATGGGTACATGCAGCTTCACTGCAGCATTATTTACAATAGTCAGGGCATCGAAGAAACTTAAATGTCCATCAACAGAGGAATGGATAAAAAAAATGTAGTACATATGTGCAATGAAATAGCTGTTGTTGTTGTTTTAATTGTTAAGTCATGTCTGACTCTTTGCGACCCCAAAGACTTCAGCTCACCAGGCTTCTTTGTCCATGGGATTTCCCAGGCAATAATACTGGAATGGGTTGCCATTTCCTTCTTTAGGGGAACTTCCGAACCCAGGGACCCAACCTGCATCTCCTGTGTCTCCTGCATTGGCAGGCAGATTCTTTACCACTAAGCCACCGGAGAAGCCAGTGGTCTATTACTCAGGCATTAAAAAGAACAATATAATGGCATTTGCAGCAACATGGATGGACCTAGTGATTGTCATACTGAGTGAAGTACACCAGACAGGGAAAGAAAAATATATGATATAGCTTATATACGGAATCTTCAAAAAAAAGGGTACAAGTAAACTTATCTAGAAAACAGAGTTACAGATTTTAAAATAAACATATGGTTACCAAGGGTTAAATGGGGAAGATGGATAAATTAGAATATTGGGATTAACATATACAGATTGCTACACATAAAATAGATAACTAAGTACCACTGTATAGCACAGGGCACTCTACTCAATATTCTCAGTTCAGTTCAGTCACTCAGTTGTGTCCAACTCTTTGCAACCCCATGGACTGCAGCACCCCAGGCTTCCCTGTCCATCACCAACTCCCAGAGATTGCTCAGACTCATGTCCATTGAGTCAGTGATGCCATCCAACCATTTCATCCTTTGTAGTGACTTCAATTCATTTCTTCTCGTGACTTCAATCTTTCCCAGCATCAGGGTTTTTTCTAATGAGTCAGTCAGTTCTTTACATCAGGTAGCCAAAGTATTGGAACTTTAGCTTCAGCATCAGTTTTTCCAAATCAATATTTAGGACTGATTTCATTTAGGATTGACTGGTCTGATCTTCCTGAAGACAAGGGACTCTCAAGAGTCTTTTCCAACACCACAGTTCATTTCTTCAGTGCTCAACTTTCTTTATGGCCCAACTCTCAAATCCATACATGATTACTGGAAAAACTACAGCTTTGACTATTCAAGCATTTTTTGGCAAAGTAATGTCTATTATTTATAATATGCTGTCTAGGTTGGTCATAGTTTTTCTTCCAAGGAGCAAGCATCTTTTAATTTCATGGCTACAGTCGCCATCTGCAGTGATTTTGGAGCCCAAGAAAACAAAGTCTCTGTTTCCATTGTTTCCCCATCTATTTGCCATGAAGTGATGGTAAAGAATTTTAAAAAATAATAGATACATGTATATGTATAACTGAATCATTCTGTTGTAAACCTGAAACTAACACAATATTATTAATCATCTATATTCCAATACAAAATAATTTTTTTAATTTTGATATTAAGATTATTATATTTAGACAATTAAATTCTATTAATGGGACTACTGATGACTCATATGTTTAATCTGAATAAGTCATGTTTCCTTTTGTTTTTTCATTATGCTATCTTGTTGATGAG
>SJYQ01004888.1:319177-339980 GCA_006410935.1 Redunca redunca
TGATGAGTCAGTCATTTTAGGAATAATGACTGAATAGGTAAACTTCATCAACACTTAGTAATATAACAAGAGCACATGAAAATGAAGCAAGAGTTAATATTCTTTATCTTGTTCACTTGCTTTGAATTTAGTGTTAATGAAGAAGAGCCATGAATTTAAATCCCATTTGAGTCCCATAAATTTTCTAGACTTGATAGCTACCTATTTCCCTCTCAAATCCAAGCTAGTCATTTCTTTCTAACACATAAAGAAGAATGATCACAAGGGAGGCAAGATAAGAGCTTACAGTTGAGCCTTCATCATCACACAGGCAAAACAACTAAAGTCCATCCAGTGATGTCCACTCATTTCATATTTACTTAAAACCTGTACTTGTAGATGTTAGCAAAATTCAATCCCACTTTAAGAATATATCATCTATTCCTTTGAACTTTGGTACGTGCATAGTTGATATGACATAGCCTGGGCTAGTTAGTCTACAGAAAGCTCACGAAAAGCTCCCAGAGGGTCTACTGCAAAAAGCCATTATCAGCTTAAAGCATCACTCAAAGGAGAGTCAGAAAGACATGTAAACACCCACAGATGAACTGGACTGAGAAGTTCCTCAGGATGTGAGAATACCAGTGCTAAAAGCTGCAATGTCCAGCACTGACTGGGAGAGCTGGCCACCACACTATTATGATAAGCATTTGAAAAAATTGGAGAATTTTTTAATAAATCACTTTAATTGGAGGATATGGAGAGATTTCATGTGAAATAATTCAGAGAGAAAGCTGATGCTGGATTAGTTCTTTCTGGCTGCCATAACAAAATAACACAGACTGAGTGACCTAACAGAAAGGTATTTTCTCACAGGTCTGGAGACTGGAGGCCTGTGATGAAGGAGTTGGAAAGTTTGTTTCTCTCTGGGACCTTTTTTGCTTGCAGATGACTCTTCTCCCTGTGCCTTCCCCTGGGCATCTCTTTGTGCATGGTCATCTACCTTGTATTCAAATTTATTCTCGTAAGGACACCAGTCATACTGGATTAGGCCCCAACCTAAAACCAGTCAATCCTAAAGGAAATCAGTCCTTCATTGGAAGGACTGATGCCAAAACTGAAACTCCAATGCTTTAGCCACATGATGCAAAGAACTGACTCCTTGGAAATCACCTTAGTGCTGGGAAATATTGAAGGCAGGAGGAGAAGGGGACAACAGGGGATTAGATGGTTGGATGGCATCACCAACTCAATGGGCATGCATTTGAGCAAGTTCTGGGAGTGCTGCTTAAAGGGAAGCCTGCTGTGCTACAGTCCATGGGGTTGCAAAGAGTCAGACATGACTGAGCAACTGGACTAAAGTCCTCATCCTAACTTAATCATCTGTTTAAAAACTCTATTCCAAATACAGTCACATTCTGAGGCAATCAGGTAAGAATTTCAACTTGTAAATTTAGAGGGAACACAAGTCAGCTTTTCATGCAAAGATGGGCACGATAGAGGACAGAAATAGCAAGGACCTAGAGGGAGCTGAGGAGATTAAGAAGAGGTCTAAAGAATATAGAGAAGAGCTATACAAAAAAGGTCTTAATGGCCTGGATAACCATGATGGTATGGTCACTCAACTAGAGCCAGACATCTTGGAGTGTGAAGTCAAGAGGGCCTTAGCAAGCATAACTACGAACAAAGATAATGGAGGTGATAAAATTCCTAGGAGCTGATGCTGTTTAAAGGCTGTACTCATTGTGCCAGCAAATTTGGAAAACTCAGCCATGATCACAGGACTGGAAAATGTCAGTTTTCATTCCAGTCCCAAAGAAAGGCAATGAGAATGTTCAGCCTGCCATACAGTAGAGCTCATTTCACATGCTAGCAAGGTAATGCTCAAAATCCATCAAGCCAGGCTTTGCTGCTGCTGCTGCTGCTAAGTCACTTCAGTCGTGTCCAACTCTGTGTGACCCCATAGACGGCAGCCCACCGAGCTCCCCCATCCCTGGAATTCTCTAGGCAAGAACATTGGAGTGGGTTGCCATTTCCTTCTCCAGTGCATGAAAGTGAAAAGTCAAAGTGAAGTCGCTCAGCCGTGTCAGACTCTTAGTGACCCCATGGTCTGCAGCCTACCAGGCTCCTCCATCCATGGAATTTTCCAGGCAAGAGTACTGGAGTGGGGTGCCATTGCCTTCTCCAAGCCAGGCTTTATCAGTACATATACTGAGAACTTCCAGATGTTCAAGAGGATTTACAAAAGACAGAGGAACCAGAGATCAAATTACCAACAGCCATTGGATCATAGATAAAGCAAGAGAATTTCAGAAAAACATCTATTTCTGCTTCTTAAAATATGCTAAAACCTTTGTGTAGATCACAATAAACTGTGGAAAATTCTTCAGGAGATGGGAATGCCAGACCACCTTACCTGTCTCCTGAGAAACCTGTATGCAAGTCAAGAAGTAACAGTTTAAACGGACATGGAAAAATGTACTGTTTCCAAATTGTGAAAGGAGTATGTCAAGGCTGTATATTGTCACCCTGCTTCTTTAATGTACATGCAGAGTATATCATGTGAAATATCAGCCTGGATGAATCAGAAGTCCATGGTATCACAAGGGTTGGACATGACTGAGAGACTAAACAACAGCAATGCCCTGACCACCCTTGGACTGAGGTCTTTCAGAGTTCTTGTTAAGATAGGCAAATCAATATCATTATTATTATCTAACCATTAGTCAGGCACTCTGTTACTTTTAGCTAAATGTCCCGCTTGACATGTTTATCAATGGTCTACTGTAATTGACAAAGAAAGCCTTCTTCTGGTTGTAAGTAATTTTAGTGCAGCAATGCCTACTGTAGATCTTATAAACCCACAACACAGCAAAATTCCTTGAGCACAATAAATGCTCAATAAGTATTTATTGATTTAATGACAAATGACAGTAATAGTTTGGCTTTGGTCTAAAATAATTTGGATTTTTAAGCTTGAAAGTTTTCCTGTAATTTTTTCTGTCCCTCCCATTACTTAAACAAACACTGTAAAAATCACTTATCTATTTATTTTGATGTTATTTTTTTCCCTTTCAAGAATATTTCTCTCCCACAAAGATTTGAAATATATTTTTCTACCACATATCCAAAAATAGTTTTATATGGAGAAAAATCTGGGGTTGCAGTTTGAAGTCATAAAATAATGCATGCTAAAAATGTGGATTATATGTATCTTCTCTTGTCAAGAAGTATTTATAAACGCCACCTAGAAGGACATCATTTCTCAGGATGTTCTAAAGCCCTAACTCAGCTATTTAATGGCAAAGAATACTAAGAAATATGATTCAGATAAAATAGTTTTATGGCATATAATTCTTTTTTCATATATAATTTCTTAATGCTGTGTGAATGTTCCTATAATTCAGACTTACATATAATACATCAAACACTTTTTTGGCTTCTTTGCAACACAGTAAAATACAATTCTCATTAATACTTAACTTTCTATAATCTGCATCACCAAGGCTTTTGTAATTAATGTAGCATTTCTACAGTTCTGTCAATAAAATTAACTCTTACATTTAATAATGTAGATAAGGATCATAATTTTATTGAGGAAATAAAATCTGTACAAAGTCCAAAAGTGGTATTAAAAAAAACCCAAAATTTCAAGCTATTACAAACTGTAAGTCAAAGCAATTGCTCCCTTGATTTTAGTACATCCACTTTATCTTAAAAATTATAGCACTTGCTNNNAGCACTTGCTGGTAGTGATTGACAAAGATAGCAGTTTTCAGCCTAATAATATTGCTATGATTATTCAAAATAATTTATAACTTATTTATTATCCATTTGTTCAAAACCAATGGAAGAAAAATCAGCATTTTTTTAAATTAACCTCCCTATTCTCCTTCATTCTGAAGTGATTCAGGGAAAAATTATATTTTAAGTATAAAAATATTGATTCTAATTCACTATTTTTACTTTTTGTTCACCATAGCTGGACGATTACATGAGTCTGTACAGAAAGATTAGTCATTTCTAATTTGATCTAATCATCTGTTCCAAATTATTATTTCTATTTACACAAACACTAAAAATTTCCAAACCTGGAACTTCCCTCATCTAGAGCTTGGCTAATTAGCTCTACCTAGCTTCTCTGCAAAACTCTTTTTGTTGATCATGATAGCCAGTTCACATATCATATTCTTAAAAATATATATTTTGTTATTGTTGTTCAGTCGCTCAGTCATATCCAACTATTTGAGACCCAGTGGATTACAAAATGACAGGCTTCCCTGTCCTTCACTGTCTCCTGGAGTTTGCTCAAACTCACGATAAAGAAAAAANTATCCAACTATTTGAGACCCAATGGATTACAAAATGACAGGCTTCCCTGTCCTTCACTGTCTCCTGGAGTTTGCTCAAACTCACGATAAAGAAAAAACTATATCTTTCTTTATATTGTTGCCTACCTACTTATCCATGTAACTCTGTTGATATATGGATAGGTGGATAGATGATAGATAGATGGCTTAAGTATTGCTTATAGATATATGGATATTATATTTCTCTCTATATGATGTATATTGAAGCATATGACATTTTATATATTTCATAATACACACAGGGTTACAGTGGACTTAAGTACTGCCCATCTGAAAGTAAAAAGTCTGACCACATTGAATAATTCAATGATCATGTACGTATAACCTCTGTTTAATGCCATCTAACTGTACCAGTAGACTCAACCACATACCAATGAGACTTGGACTAAAAAAGAGCAAATTCTTGAGAGCAACCTAGTAGGAATAGTCAAGAAAAATTAGGTAGTATATTATATCAATAAATTCAACTTTCTTGTTCATTAATAAAAAATACATTAACAAGAAGTTTGCCATAATTTACAATAAAAAATGCTTACTCAGTAATTAATTATAATATGTAGTCACCTGGACTTCCCAGGTGACATTAATGGTAAAGAACCTGTCTGCCAATGCAAGAGACATAAGAGACAGGGGTTTGATCCCTGGGTCATGAAAATCCCCTGGAGAAGAAAATGACAACCACTCCAGTATTCTTGCCTGGAGAAGCCCATGGACAGAGAAGCCTGGTGGGCTATAGACCATAGGGTTGCAAAGAGTCAGACACAACTGAAGCAACTTAGCACTCAGAAAAGCACATACTTGCAGTCACTAAGATGGAAGAGAAAAATTAGAAATGGATAGTTTCACGGTATGTAATTGGTGTTATAATCATGTGTATAATCAATTTTGTTTTCTTTATTAAAAAGAGTAGTTGTCTTACCCAATTCCCTGGAACTACTATAGGACCCTTTTCTAAAGATAGGTTTATTCAAAATATTTATGTGAAAAAAAGATAACCTAAAGAAGAATTAAAATGCACACACACACATATCCATTTATAAGAAATACCAAAAAAAAAGTAGTGAAATGAATAAAAGATTATTGTAAAAAACAAAAAAGGCATAGTTGTGTCTGTATGGATACAGCCTACGGACTCTATCAAAAAATGTAAGGACAAATCTAAGGCTCATAACCACAAAATGCACATTTTATAAAATAACATTCTGCTAACCATCCTGTGATGCTGAAGCTGAAACTCCAGTACTTTGGACACCTAATGTGAAGAGTTGATTCATTGCAAAAGACTCTGATGCTGTGAGGGATTGGGGGCAGGAGGAGAAGGGGACGACCCAGGACGAGATGGCTGGATGGCATCACGGACACGATGGACGTGAGTCTGAGTGAACTCTGGGAGATGGTGATGGACAGGGAGGCCTGGCGTGCTGCAATTCATGGGGTCTCAAAGAGTCGGACACGACTGAGCGACTGAACTGAACTGAACTGAACCATCCTGAGCTGAATTTTCAAATAAGCCATCGTTTGCTCTCAAATAAGCCTGCCCTTTGCTCTCACCCCAGCAGGCCGACCACAGTGATCATGTTGTCTTGTTGACCCCCATCATGTTACTGGATGTAACTCTCCTGTATTTTTTTTTCCCACATGTGGCTACATTGGAAAACCCTCCTTGGCTTCTGCCTTGCAGAGAGAGACCTCAAAAATCTGGAGCTGACAACGCATCAATATCCCTGGCATGTGAGCAAGCAGACTTTTCACATTCAAAGTGATTTTGCTTTTTAAATAACTAACTTTGGTTGCAAAAGTCCCAATGAAGATTCCCCTTGTTTTCAAATATAGGCATATGCATTATTTGTAGGACATTTGTTTGAGATGTTGTATCTATACCATATGCATATTCATGAGTGTATGCTTATCTCTACACTGGTTTTTGCTAACTGGGGCAAATATTCCTTGGTCCTTAAGAACCATGAAAATTATGATCTTGACAGAGACAGAGATTTTATTTGGTGCTACACACTGTTAACAACAACAACAAAAAAAACTAAAATAGTCAAGAGGGTGGTGACTAAGTAGAATGGCTTATCTAGCACAATAGCAGCATAGATACTATAGATAGAAAAAAAAAGTATAATAAATTCATAAACATGATATAAAACCACAAGTAGAATACTAAATGCTTCCTTTTTTATATATATGAAAAACAGTCTTTTTTGTTTGTTTGTTTGTTTTTTAGGAGATACTGTGTAAACTTGATCCCAGCTAGCTCAGTGGTAAAGAATCTGCCTGCCAAGGCAGGAGACACAGGAGATGCGATCCCCTGGGTTCGATCCCTGGGTTGGGGATGATAACCTACTGCAGTATTCTTGCTTAGAGAATCTCGTGGACAGTGGAGCCTGGCAGGATACAGTCCATGGGGTTTCAAAGGGGCAGATACAACTGAGCAACTGAGCACACATGCACGCTTATAGTTGATGCAGCTCTGACTACTGAAACTGACATTTCTGCCCTTGACATCGGAGAAAGCTGAGTTCCATCTGTTAGTTCATTCTGTCATGTGTTCCATGGTGTCTGGATAACTTCTTTTGTAAATATATCAATCATCCCTGGATAACAGAGATCTTCAGTTCAGTTTAGTTCATTCACTCAGTCGTGTCCAACTCTTTGTGATCCCATGAACCGCAGCACTCCTGGACTCCTTGTCCATCACCAACTCCCAGAGTTCACCCAAACCCATGGCCATTGAGTCAGTGATGCCATCCAACCATCTCATCCTCTGCCATCCCATTCTCCTCCTGTCCTAAATCTTTTCCAGCATCAGGGTCTTTTCAAATGAGTTAGCTTTTCCCATCAGGTGGCAAAAGTATTGAGTTTTAGCTTCAACATCCGTCCTTCCAATGAACACCCAGGACTGATCTCCTTTAGGATGGACTGGTTGGATCTCCTTGCAGTCTAAGGGACTCTCAAGAATCTTCACCAACACCACAGTTCAAAAGTATCAATTCTTCATTGCTCAGCTTTCTTTATAGTCCAACTCTCACATCCATACATGACCACTGGAAAAACCATACTCTTGACTAGATGGACTTTTGTTAGCAAAGTAATGTCTCTTCTTTTCAATATGCTGTCTAGGTTGGTCATAACTTTCCTTCCAAGGAGTAAGCATCTTTTAATTTCATGGCTGCAATCACCATCTACAGTGATTTTGGAGCCCCCCAAAATAAAGTCATCCACTGTTTCCACTAGTTTCCCATCTATTTGCCATGAAGTAATGGAACTGGATACCATGATCTTAGTTTTCTGAATGTTGAGCTTTAAGCCAACTTTTTAACTCTCCCCTTTCACTTTCATCAAGAGGCTGTTTATTTGTTCTTCACTTTCTGCCATATGGGTGGTGTCATCTGCATATCTGATGTTATTGATATTTCTCCCAGCAATCTTGATTCCAACTTGTTCTTCCTCCAGCCCAATGTTTCTCGTGATGTACACTGCATAGAAGTTAAATAAGCAGGGTGACAATATACAGCCTTGACATACTCCTTTTCCTATTTGGAACCAGTCTGTTGTTCCATGTCCAGTTCTAACTGTTGTTTCTTGACCTGCATACAGATTTTTGAAGAAGTCAAAAACAATGATGCTAATATTTACAAACTTTGTGACTTATCTACTTCCAGACCAATCCTTTTAAGATCCAAAGAAAATCATTCTGTGGGTACTTAGCACTAAAATATTTATGGGAAAAAAGCCTTTTCTTACGTATTTCAAGTTTTTGACACTGCATTTTGAGCCTCTGGCTTTGTTTTTAACAATGTTGTGTATTCAATATATGATTAGTTACCCTGTGTATCTCCCATTCATTCATACTTCTTTTCCTCTCTTCCTAATGCCTACATACAATATAGTTTATTGCCATCAGTAACTGCATACAAAAAAAAATAAAAGAAAAATAAAGGATTAAATGAGATGTTTGTGAGATGAAAGAGTAGACCTTGTCAATATTAATTTGCCTACAAATGAATTTTAAGAGTTTAAGCTATTCTTATTTTGCTTGTTTTATACATACTGATCATCTTCTAGAGTATCACAAAGAGAAAAGAGTTCAGTGCAGTTTAAGCATAGAAGCACCATACAGTAATACAGAAATTTGCAGTTCTTAGCCATGGTCTTCAATATTCTTAAAATTTTATAAGAGAAAGGAAACGTTTGAAATAGCATTGCAATTTTTGTTTTGTATATGAGAAGGAACTATATGGCATCAAGTACTGGGAACTGTAAGAAAAAATAGCTACAGATGACCTGAAGTCCCAAATAAAAGTTAGAGGAGAATGAAAGAAATAGAAAGTGAGTAATATGGGTGCTTTAGCATCACTTTTCTTTGTGAGGATATCCCCTACTAATCCTCATTTGTTCCACAAAATAGATGTGTTCACTTGAAAATTTAATAAAACACTCAACTACCCTTCTACTTCTGCTTTAGTGACTATGCCAAAGCCTTTGACTGTGTGAATCACAAAAAAAACTGTGGAAAATCCTGAAAGAGATGGGAATACCAGATCACTTTATCTGCTTCCTGAGAAATCTGCATGCAGGTCAAGAAGCAACAGTTAGAACTGGACATGGAACAACAGACTGGTTCCATATCAGGAAAGGAGTATGTCAAGACTGTATATTGTCACCCTGTTATTTAACTTGTATGCAGTACACATCATGTGAAATGCTGGGCTGGATGAAACACAAGCAGGAATCAAGATTGCCAGGAGAAATATCAATAACCTCAGATAAGCAGATGACACCACCCTTAACGGCAGAAAGCGAAGGGGAACTAAAGAAGAGCCTCTTGATGAAAGTGAAAGAGGAGAGTGAAAAAGCTGACTTAAAACTGAACATTCAAAAAACTAAGATCATGGCATCAAGTCCCATCACTTCATGGCAAATAGACAGGGAAACAATAAAAACAGTGAGAGATTTTATTTTGGGGGGGGGGGCCCAAAATCACTGCTGAGGGTGATTGCAGCCATGATATTAAAAGACACTAGCTCCTTGGAAGAAAAGCTATGACTGACCTAGACAGCATATTAAAAAGCAGAGACGTTACTTTGCCAACAAAGGTCCATCTAGTTAAGGCTATGGTTTTTCCAGTAGTCATGTATGGATGTGAGAGTTGGACTATATAGAGAGCTGAGCACCGAAGAATTGATGCTTTAGAACTATGGTGTTGGAGAAGATTCTTGAGAGTCCCCTGGACTGCAGGGAGACTGCAAGAAACCTGTCAATCCTAAAGGAAAGCAGTCCTAAATGTTCACTGGAAGGACTGATGCTAAAGCTGAAATTACAATACTTTTTCCACCTGATGCGAAGAAATAACCCATTGGAAAAGACCCTGATGCTGGGAAAGACTGAAGGCAGGAGGAGAAGGGGAGGACAGAGGATGAGATGGTTGGATGGCATCACCGACTCAATGGAGATGAGCTTGAGCAAGCTCCAGGTGTTGGTGATGGATAGGGAAGCCTGACATGCTACAGTCCATAGGGTCGCAAAGAGTTGGAAACGACTGAGAAAATGAACTGAACTGAATCATTCCTTTGTCTCAGACCCAAGTAAATAACAAAAGATGATATATTTTGAACAATTTTCCAAATTATCAAAAGTTAATAATTATTCTAGTTCTATTTTAGCTTTTCTGGTAATTGAGAAAATTCAGAATCATTTTACTTACTATAATATGAAAAATAAAGTTATCTTTAATAAAGATACAGAGCTATATTGTGTTTGCAGAGATAGTATACAGTACTGAGTCTGAGTCCTATGATTGGAGATAAGACCATTTACTTAAAATTTTACTGCACACTTGTGTTGCCACTCGCACAGGATTACAGAACAGTTTATAGGAGACTCTCTAAATGAATTTTGCCAGTTAATAGCATTAAATTCCCATCAAAATATATTATAATATGTGGCTTTTGCACTATATACATTCTCCCTTCCTTGCATCATAGTTTTAACTATTACAAAGAATATTATAACCATAATTTAGGGGCTTTCCTGGTTTAGTTGGTAAAAAATCACCAGCAATGCAGGAGACCTGGGTCTGATCCCTGGGTTGGGAACATCCCCTGGAATAGGAAGTGGCAATCCACTCGAGTATTCTTGCCTGGAAAATCCCATGGACAGAGGAGCCTGGTGGTCTCCAGTCAAAAAAAAAAAAAAAAAAACATGTACCCAGATGGATTTACATTTACATGATGATTTATTATAAAGATCTAAGATTTTGACAAATTTTTTTAACAAGCTAAGCATAGAATTTAATATTTGTATCCCTGACAAATAACAAATATTAATAATTTATCCAAGTGATTCTTTTTTATGCTTAAAATGCTGTTTCAAGGTCAAGGCAGACAAACTGAATTCCAGGGAAATTCTAGAAGTTAAGGTGTCAAATTATACAGGAAAACATATATCGTAACCTCTCAATATCTGAAGGTTAAATTTAGGCATTCAAACACTGAAGAAGGAAGTAGCCTCCATCTTTTATTATAAACATTTATTAGCACCCAAAAGAAGTCTATAATCATCTATACCCTCTCCCCACCTCTAAACAGTATTCCAGGTAGTCGACAGATAAAAGAAAACTGCTGTAGTGAAGGCTGCCTTCATCATTTCAGGGGGACCCAGGAACCACGGATTTCAATAACCAACTCCTGTTGCTTTCTCCTCTGGCATTTTTGTTAAAGCATGTGAATTTCTACTTTATATACATACAAATTTTATTAGCACAAGAATGATTTCTTTTCTGCTCAGAGGATTTCATAACTTAAGACCATGACTGAATACTCTATATTTTATTTTGCTTTTCCAAACTGAAAGTTACTACCAGAACACATTTATTGAACTTAGGGTGCAGCTTTTTCCGTGAAAGGTAGAATTACATATGGTACCATACTGAGGTCTTGAGAGGCTAAATTAAAAGGCAAGGAACTAAGTACATATACAAAGTATACATAGTACAGTTACTCATTTATTGTAAATGAAATAGAATGAAACAGTGAGTGTGGATAAAGGAAACAATTACCTGCTTATGAAGTAGTCCTTATATTTTTCAAGCTTTGCCTCATTTCTCAATTTGCAACTTAAATATGCCTTACAAACGTATATAATGAAAAGTTATTAGAAATAATTGATGAAGCAGATAAAAAATATGCAAAACTCTCAATGAAAACTTAAAGGTTCCAGAGAGCTTTTGGAAAGAAGCCAGTAAGTGATGTTGTAGCCAGTGAGCAATAGAAACCTCTCCTACACTGACCAGCAATTACGTAGCAATTATATATCAATCTGAAGTGGCTGGTGTACTTCCATAATGAAAACAGAGCAATGGCTTATTTTTTTCCAGCTTTATTAAGGTATGATTGATAAATAAAAATCATATCTATTTAGGCCGTATAGTGTGATGTTTCAGGTTTTTGTTACAGTGTATAATGTGATGGTTAAATATACTTTTCCATTATGAAATGATTACCACAATCAAGCTAACACATCCCCTAACTCAAGGGTTCTCAACCTCCAGGATCTAATGCCTGATGATCTGAGGTGCAGCTGATGTTATAACAGTAGAAATAAGCCATGCAATAAATGCAATGCACTTGAATCATCTTGAAATTATCCACCCGATCCCCCGTCTGTGGAAAAATTGTCTTCCACAAAACCAGTTCCTTTTGTCAAAAATGTTGGGAGCTGCTGCATTAACCCACATAATTTGTGTGTGTGTGTATGTATGTGTGTAGTGAAAATAATTGAGATTTTACACTTCTAACAAACTTCAAGCATATGCAATATATAAATGTAATCACCATGCTAACTATTGTATCCCTAGAATTTATTTATCTTATATCTGAAAATTTGACCAACCTCTCTTAATCTCTCCCACCACCCAGCCCTTCACATCCACCTTTATAATCTATGATTCTGAGTTTCACTTTTTTACATTCTATACATAAACGAGATATTAGAGTGTCTTTCTTTCTCTGATTTATTTCACTTAGCATAAAATCCTCCAGCTTCATCTATGTTGTTGCAAACAGCAGGATTTCCTTTTTCAATGTTTGAATACTATTCCATTGTGTGTATATATACCACAAAATTGCTAACAGGTATATGAAATAATGCTCAACATCACTAATTATCAGGGAAATACAAAACAAAACCACAATGTGCTATCACTTCACACCTCTTTTGATGGCTAGTATCAGGAAGACAAGGTACAACAAATGTGAGCAAGAGTGTGAAGAAGAGGGAATATAGACTGGTACAGCCAGCATGGGAAACAATATGAAAAATGTAGAAATACTGTCTAATCCAGCATTCCACTTCTGGGTAAATGGAATCTGTATGTTGAAGGGTTATCTACACTCCCATGTTCATTGTAGTATTATTCTCAGTAGTCAAGATATGGAAACAACCTAAGAAGTGCTTCCATGAATGGATAAACCAATTGTGTATTTTGCCCATGAGTGCAACACCCTGGAAAGAACACAGAGGAAAAAGCAATGGCACTAAGTCTAAATCACCCACTGAAAGGAGTCTCTTTTTTTCCTTATTTGTAGATGAGTGGGTTGGAACAGAGAACATCCATTATCCACATAAGCTTTCTAACTCTCTAAAGAGCTAAGAATGAAAATAAAATCTCGATGTTCTAACCATTCTGAAAATGGAAATCTGTAGAATTCGTTTGAATTACCCAAGTGTATATACTATAATTTTGTTATTTTAGTAAATATGGTCTCATTGTAACTTGAGCAATTGACTGGAACTTTCCAGTGCAATTTTCAACAGTTCTTTTATTTTTATGTCGAGATCAGCTTTATTCATAATCACTAAACACTAGAACCAACATAATGTCCCTCAATCGAATGTGATATCCATAGAACGGGATACTACTAAAAAATATTCCACTGATAGTAAAGCTAATAATATTGATGGATATTAATTGCATTATAGTAATTTAAAGAAGCAAGACTCAAAGATCAAATATGCTAAAATTCTAGCTAAGGACATTCTTGCAAGGCAAAGTTTTGTACACAAAACATTTACACGATCTCCAGGGGCAGCAGTAGGGGAAGTCTCACCAGTTCTTTTTCTTTTTTCCTCCTTCCCCATCATCTCTCTCTCTCTCTTTCTCCTGTATCTTTCTCTTCTGTTTTAATAAAATTGAACTTAGAGAAACACTGGATTCTGAAAGACTTTCCTTTTTTTCCCGGGATTATCCAACCATAATCTTCCTTTCCTTTTTACTCCCCTATCTTCTTGGTTTCACATATTAGTAGGATTCACAAGGCAAAACTGTGAGATAATATCCTCATCATATTGTCATCCTTGCAACACAAATCTTAAGTCATTGACTCATGGTCCTGATTGACCCTCACCCTCTGCTTCATCCAGACACAGAATTTCTCCCTCATGGTTAAACCTGTATTTCTCAGTTTCAAGAACTCTATAGTTTCTCATCTTTTCAATTCTCCTCTAAAACATTTTTCAAGAAAAAAAAAAAAAAGACTTTTTCAAACCCCTTTTCAAACATTAATTATTTAGTATTAGAGTAATTCAGTTCAAATCAGTTCAGTTCAGTTGCTCAGTCATTTCTGACTCTCTGCGACCCCATGAACTGCAGCAGGCCAGGCCTCCCTGTCCATCATCAGCTCCGGGAGCCTACCCAAACTCATGTCCATTGAGTTGGTGATGCCATCCAACCATCCCATACTCTGTCATCCCCTTCTCCTCCTGCCTTCAATCTTTCCCAGAATCAGGGTCTTTTCAAGTGAGTCAGCTCTTCATATCAGGTGGCCAAAGTAGGTGAATTATTCTTATTAATCAAGATTTATTACTTGACAGATTCATATTTGTTCTCACATTTTAGCTCCATGATAGGTAAGTGTGTGTGTGTGTGTTAAGTCACTTTAGTTGTGTCCAACTCTTTGCGACCCCAAGGACTGTAGCCTGCCAGGCTCCTCTGTCCATGGAATTCTCTAGACAATACTGAAGTAAGTTGCCATGCCCCCCGCCAGTGGATCTTCCTGACCCTGGGATCTAACTTGTATCTCTTGCATCTTCTGCATTGGTAGGCAGGTTCTTATCCACTGACACCATCTGGGAAACTCGATAGGTAAGTAGGATTTGTTTTTCCTTAATCTGAGATTTCAAGCTTTGATGTTCAGGCAAGAGTTTGTCTAAGTGAAAGCTGTTTCTATAATCATTTTTTCTTTTTCTTGCTTGCACTTCTTATGTTTATTTTCCTTAGACCAAATTCAAGTTCTCAACATCTTAAAAGAGAATTTTTAAGTATGTTCTGTCAAAATGTTTCAAAAGTTTATTTTTTCTTTAATAATATGTGAAATGACATTCTTTCCTCTTATTTGTCCATTTACAAACATGATAATTACTTGATTGCATCCAGTACTAATTTTTCTCACAAAATTGATTCTCTTCTGGGTATAACATACCCACACAAGTAGGAGACCTGCATTAGAAATGTCATGGTTAAAACAGCAATTCCAACTAGAGATTGTGAGACTATCTCATACTTTCTTTCATAGGGCAAAGGTTTGTAGAAACATGCTATTAGAATTTATTGTATTAATAATTTACCACATTGTGTTTTATATTGCTATTGTACACAATCATGAATAATATTTTAATGCAACTTTTAATTTTCTTTTAAGACTTCATTTCTCAAAAGCCCAATAAACTGCAGCATTCTGTGACCTTGAGTGCTGGTTAATTTTGTCTCTCTTTAATATGAAAAGGTATTTTCTTTGTACTATCAAAGCTGTAAAAACATCTAAGTTACGATTCTTTCCCTATCACTGGAATGTGTACAACTACATTAGAAGGAATAAATTTGAGTCATACATTAGAAGGAATAAATTTGAGTCATATCAGAATTATGAACAAAATAGAGCAAGATATAATGACTCAAAACAACAACATTTAGAAATTTAATATATTTGATGTAGGCAATTTTGCATGAGGTTAATAAAATTTTGTTTTTGTAAATAATTAAAGCAAAGGTGTAAAAATTTCTTCTCCAAGAGCAGAAGGTTATGGCTCTTCTATAACACACAGAAGCGAATTCCAGTCAACTGCAGTTGTTCACCCACGAAGTTGTCTGACTCTTCACAACCCCATGGACTGCAGCGTGCCAGGCTTCCCTGTCCTTCACCATCTCCCAGAGCTTGCTCAAACTCATGTCCATTGAGTTGATGATGCCATCCAATCATTTCATCCTCTATTGTCCCCTTCTCCTGCCTTCAATCTTTCCCAGTATCAGGATCTTTTCCAATGAGTTGGTTCTGCACATCAGGTGATTAAAAGATCAGAGCTTCAGCATCAGACCTTCCAATGAATATTCAGGACTGATTTCCTTTAGGATTGACTAATTTGATATCCTTACTGTTCAAGGGATTCTCAAGAGTCTTCTCCAGCACCACGGTTCAAAAGCACTGATTCTTCAGTGCTCAGCCTTCTTTATGGTTCAACTCTCATATGTATACATGACAACTGGAAAAACCATAGCTTTGACAATATGAACCTTTGTTGGGAAAGAAAAGTCTGTTTTTTAATATGTTCTCTGGGCTTGTCATAGCTTTTCTTCCAAGGGCATGCATCTTTTAACTTTGACTAAAGTCACCATCCACAGTGATTTTGGAGCCCAAGAAAATAAAGTCTGTCCTGGATTCTTTATTACGTTATTGACAGCATAAAGAAATATAATTGATTTTTAAAATTTGGCATTCTGTCACAGAAGAAAATTTTAAAAATCAATTATATTTCTTTATGCTATCAATAATGTATTGTTTTTTAATCCACATATAAAAGGCATCAAACAAAATTCTCAAAAATCAGATTAGCCTATTGAGAGAGTGAATTCCTAGGCAGGTTGATAAGAAGTCCTAGAGTGTCCAAGGAGAGAAGGGTCTGGAATTTTTGAGTAGGAGATAGGGGTCTGGAATTCTCAAGGAGGAGGAAACGACAAACTTTTTTTTTTTTTTTTTTTCTGTCTACATTCCTTAGCCTTAGTCGCATAAAAGTTTCGTTGTTTTTTTTTTTCTTTAACCCTGGAACTGATACTTACACAACAAACAAGTCAGTTTAAACTCTGTATGAGAGGTTATATAGCAACAATGTATCCTACTTGAGGACAATTTCTCCTTCCTGGAAACCTTCTGACAGCTGTGGTGTTAGAGAAGACTCTTGAGAGTCCCTTGGACTGCAAGGAGATCCAACCAATCCATTCTGAAGGAGATCAGTCCTGTACGTTCACTGGAAGGACTGATGTTGAAGCTGAAATTCCAATACTTTGGCCACCTCATTCGAAGAACTGACTCATTGGAAAAGACCCTGATGCTGGGAAAGATGGAGGGCAGGAGGAGAAGGGGACAAGAGAGCATTAGATGGTTGGATGGCATGACTGACTCTATGGACATGGGTTTGGGTGAACTTTGGGAGTTGGTGATGGACAGGGAGGCCTAGTGTGCTGCAGTTCATGGGATCGCAAAGAGTCGGATATGACTGAGCAACTGAACTGATACTGAATCCTGATATTTTAACATGTATATTATGGGAGTGGGTCTGGTAGGATCTTTCTATTGTTAAATTCTAATCCCGTTATACTAAAATGTAAATTGTGGGAGTGGGCCTGATAAAATTTTCACAAACTTGAGACGTTCTTTTGAGTTATTGTAATGACTAATTAAAAAAATATATAACTCCCTTGCTAGCACTAGCAAGGGGGGCACTCTAAATCCCCCTTTTGATGTCTATGTCAAAATCTTTCTCTGTCTCTTTTCTTACTTTAACAAAACTCTGCTACACAAAAGCTCTTGAGTGATCGAGCCTGGTCCCTGGTCCTGAAGCTAAATCTTCTTTGGAGATCATGAATCCAACATCATTCACTGTAAGCTATCACTATTGTATGTAATACCCCCAAACTTAAAATTATAAAACATCTCTAAGATAATTTTTGAAAATCTAAATAGCTGGAGATCTTTACAGATTAGAAAAATTAATATGTTTAGTCATTAGTTCTCCCTTNATATTCAAAAACAATTCTCACCAGAATAACAGCAATTTTTAAATAGCAAATTTTTAATTATAAAATTTACATAGAATAAAAGACCAAAAATATTCAAAACAGAACAATGCATTGGCAGGATTTACACTATTTGACATATATTTTTTCTTTAAAACTATATTAATTAAGAGATGAGATATTAGCTTAAGATAGACATATAGATGGACTTCTTTGGTTGCTCAGCTGGTAAAGGATCCACCTGCAATGCAGGAAACCCTGGTTCAATTCCTGGCTCAGGAAGATACCCTGGAGAAGGGATAGGATAACCATTCCAGTATTCTTGGGCTTCCTTGGTGACCCAGATAATAAAGAATCCACCTGCAGTGTGGGAGACCTGGGTTCACTCCCTGGGTTGGGACGATCCCCTGGAGAAGGAAATGGCAACCCACTCCAGTATTCTTGCCTGGAAAATCCCATGGACAGAGGAGCCTGGTAGAGTATAGTCCATGGGGTCGAAAAGAGTCAGATACGACTAAGTGACTTCACTCACTCATAGATATTATAGAGATGGCATTCAGAGATCACCCTTAATCCTTTCTTTGGCTGTGAAATGCATATCTTTTGTAGTACGGTGTTAATTTTGAGTCTTCCTATTCTTAGCGACCAGCTCACTTCTCACTTGTTTAGCTTCTGTCACACATCAGAAATTTCCTTAATGGAAATATTTAGCCCAAGCACTTTGCAAAAACAGTCCCATCTTTTCTGAGTTCTTCTCTGACATTTATTAAAAGATATCTGGCTACCAATAATCATCTTCTGGAGAAGGAAATGGCAACCCACTCCAATACTCTTGCCTGGAAAATCCCACGGATGGAGAAGCCCGGTAGGCTACAGTCCATGGGGTCGCAAAGAGTCGGACACAACTGAGCGATTTCACTTCACTAATCATCTTCATCTAGTCAAAGACTGGTTGAGATTTTTAGTTTGAAATCTCAAAGTTCTAACACAGCTCTGGCCCAGTGTGCATCCTTGAGTCAAATGTCTAAAATTTTCTCAACTTGAACAAGGATGCCAAAAGTAGACTTTAATATGCCTTCCCAATGATGCCACTCTCACTTTTGTTTGGAGAGTGAGACCCAGGTTCGATCCCTGGGTTGGGAAGATCCCCTGGAGGAGGAAATGGCAACCCACTCCAGTATTCTTGCCTGGAGAATCCCGTGGACGGAGGAGCCTGAGCCGGCTACAGTCCACGAGGTGGCAAAGAGTCGGACATGACTGAGTGACTTCACTTCACTTCACTTCAAGCACTCTAATCCTCCTATTCTTTTCTCCTCCCTCATGTACATATTCCAATGTGCTGTGCTGTGCTCATTCAGCTGTATCTGACTCTTTGCAACCCATACACTGTAAACCACCAGGTTCCTCTGTCCATGGGATTTTTCAGATAAGAATACTGGAGTGAGTTGCCATTTCCTCCTCCAGGGGAACTCCCTGACCCAGGGATCAAACACATATCTCCTGGGTCTCCTGAATTAGCAAGCAGGTTATTTACCACTGAGCCACCTCAGAAGTCCACAAGATTCCAATAGCCATTTCTAAATAGTGTCTGAATTAGACAAATGACAAAAAAATGAGTGGAGGAATGAGACTTTATCTCAATCCTCCTTATCCTGTCATTCTAATTGAATTACTTTAATAATAGCCTTAAGGCTATTGAGAAAGGGATAAGTGTTAATTACTCAATCCTTTCTGGCTCTTTGTGACCCTCTGGACTGTGGCCTGCAGGCTCCTCTTTCCATAGGATTCTCTAGGCAAGAATACTGGAGTGAGTTGCCATTCCCTTCTCCAGTAGGCTATTATTGAAAAATAGGCTTATTCGCTTCTGGTCAGTGAATTAAAAAAGATGTAGCAGCACTGACTATACATCAATTAAACTTCTGGCCTTGGTCTCAAAGCAGTATTCTCTCCCAGTCTGGGCTAAATCATTTCTAATAAAGTATATTACTGACAGTGTAAGGCCAAACTAAAGATGTAAGGCCATACTAACAATGGAAGTGGCCCCTTCCCTAGAATGGAACATTATACTTTTTGGCCTACCAAACTGATTTGGTTGTTCAAAGTTTGTCCAAGTGTTCAGCCTACAATATAACCAATATATGTTAAACCAATATGTGTGGTTATATCAATTATTACCCCATCCATTGATAAGGATTCAGTCATCTTTCATTGGTTTTAACCCCTGGCATTAAAGTTATCCCCTGCTTCTTTAATGACCTATCATTGCTAGAAATAGAAGGCATAATCTTGTTGCCTGTTTACAATCAAGTCCTTCTTATTAGAATTGAAAGCCTGCCTCTTTTAACCCAAACATTTTACCTTTTTTGCTGAAGCTGTTTTGTTACTTCAGGATTTTAAACTTGCACATATTAATGACTAGTGTAAGATTGTTACTTTCAAAAAATAAAACGATGCTAAGCACTGTTTTGTAGTCTGAAGCCTTCAGGCCAAGATAATCACACAGAGAAAGTGAAGCAATTTCCTGTACCTAGGTAATCCTATGCCACCTAAGGTTCTTAATCAGCACCCATTCCAAATTAAGTGGAGGCACAGAAAGCTGCTTATGTGTGCCTGTTCTGAGGCAGAACTTTATTTCTCCCAGGTGAACTGGGGTATGTGTCTCCAAGAGTGACCTACTTGAGCAGAAAACTCTCAAATATTCTAAGGTTGACAACAATCCACATTCTAACTTTCATTCTTCATATGTAAGTCTGTATGGAAAATCATTGTGATAGTAGATCACATGGATTGAGGCCCTTGGTATAAACACTATGCTCAGCAAGTTCCATGTAATTTTTCCAATGCCTTTAGCAATCCTGTGATACAGTTATAATTCTCTGTACATTTTACAGTGAGGAAACTGAGGCTTAAATGAGTCAGGTGCTTTACTGAGAAGGTTGCACAATAGGGAATGCAGAACAAATTCATATGCAATTCTGCCTGATTTCAGAGCCCACCTTCTTAATCACAACCTTATATATTTTCTAAATGTGATGGACTACAATATGGAAAATTTTATTTTGAATCTTGACTGCCAAATTCAGGCTATTTAAACATCTTACTGTGTGGAGCAATATATCTTACATGGAAGAATGTTATTATTATTATTTTTTAATTAACTGCTCACATCTTTAAAGAAAAAGAAAAAAAAAATCTCCGAAAAATTTCTGTTAACTTGCAAATGTGTGTATCAAAGATAATATGTTTATTTCAAAAATAAACTTTGCTGACTCTTATAAGCATCAGTAGCATTACTTAATTAAATGATGCATTTATGACTTAAACTCATGAACAATGTTCAACTCTAATTAACAATTTTAATCAGCACTGTAGTAAGAATCTT
>SJYQ01004888.1:340655-380186 GCA_006410935.1 Redunca redunca
GGAAACAGTGTCAGACTTTATTTTGGGGGAGCTCCAAAATCACTGCAGATGGTGACTGCAGCCATGAAATTAAAAGACACTTACTCCTTGGAAGAAATGTTATGACCAACCTAGATAGCATATTCAAAAGCAGAGACATTACTTTGCTGACTAAGGTCTGTCTAGTCAAGGCTATGGTTTTTCCTGTGGTCATGTATGGATGTGACAGTTGGACTGTGAAGAAGGCTGAGCACTGAAGAATTGATATTTTTGTACTGTGGTGTTGGAGAAGACTCTTGAGAGTCTCTTGGACTGCAAGGAGATCCAACCTGTCCATTCTGAAAGAGATCAGCCCTGGGATTTCTTTGGAAGTAATGATGCTAAAGCTGAAACTCCAGTACTTTGGCCACCTCATGAGAAGAGTTGACTCATTGGAAAAGACTCTGATGCTGGGAGGGATTGGGGGCAGGAGGAGAAGGGGACGACCCAGGACGAGATGTCTGGATGGCATCACTGACTCAATGGATGTGAGTCTGAGTGAACTCCGGGAGTTGGTGATGGACAGGGAGGCCTGGCGTGCTGCGATTTATGGGGTCGCAAAGAGTCGGACACGACTGAGCGACTGAACTGAACTGAACTGAAGTAGTTAGAACTTAATGATTCTGAGAAAATAAAACCAAATGGTGTCTAGATTGTTATTCAAAACTATACAAGGAGAGATATTGTATTTTTACTACCCTTTGGTTCTGATTTCACCCTCCCAGTTGTTAAAATTGGTAACTATTATTTGTTACCCTTTTCTCCTAAAATATTTTATACAGTTAAATAACTATACGTTTTTCTGCAAAACTCACTGATTTTCACTATTAATACTGGACATAAAGCCAGAGTCTCTTGCTGAGGAATTTAAGCACAAGACTAAAAGATGAGCAGCTATTCCTTTCCAGGGAGGAAAAATGAAACCTTTCAAGGTCTGGGATGCTTAATAAGGATTTAGAAACCAAAGTTCTGATATACCTGGTGAGTAGAAGTCATGACTTCACCAGATCATTCATTTCCTAACAGCAGATCAGATACATTTTTCCTGTAACTCAAATGTTGATGAGGAAGTATCTAGAACTTATCCAATAGCTTTGCATGAAGGGTTACAATTACATGATTCTATTGACAATAACAGAGCTTTAATCAAACCATTAAAATGAATCTCACATGCTCCTAAGAAGAATTCCAACTGAGGGGTAAAAATCATATCAGGATAAAGTATTAATACATAAACAAGGGAAAAAATGGTACATTCAATATCTAACCAGTTTTTCTGGAAAATGATTTTCAAAATGCCCAGATTTCAAATTAGAATTTACTTCACAAGTATGAGCATCCTCTTTGGAACTTTGTAAAGAAAATTTGCGTTCTTTATATGACATTGTCTCCATTATAGAATAAATGGAGACAATATTTATTCAAATATTCCAATATTAAATTTCCAATATTCACAGCTCTACCTTTGATAATTAAGTCCAAGGAACTAAGGATAAGTATGAAAATGTTCACTGTTGATTTATAGTATCAATTTTGTATTGAAATTGTTATCAATTAGTTCACATTTATTTGTATTCTTATTTAATATTACAGCCCTAAAAGATCAAGATAACCTATGAATCTTTTCTTAATTTTATAAAAATATTTTAATTGAATAAAAATTATGTTACAATGTTGTACTAGTTTCTGCCAGAAAAAAAATGTGACTCAGTCACAATTTTAAATATGTATATATAATCTCCTCCCTCTTGAGTCTCCCTTCCCTCCCCCCACCATCCCACCCCTCCAAGTCATCAGTTAGCACACACAAGTTTGAGAAGTAGAAATAAGTTGCTTAAGCTGTTCTCTACTTACAACTCAAAGACACACACACACACACAAGGAAGGTGTATATTATGCAACATTAAGATTCAATAGGATGGAGATGAACCTACTGAATCTTAATGATGCATAATACATGCCTTCTCTCTGTGTGTATATGTATCTGTGTGTCTTTGAATTGTAAGTAGAGAATAACCTGAACAAGTTATTTCTACTCCTCAAACCTATGCTAATTTAACAAACCACTCTGAGGAAATTACAAACTTGGAGAATACTGATACATGGGGTTTGTGTGTGTGTGTGGGTTCAGTCTCTCAGTCATGTCCAATGCTTTGCAACCCTTGGATTGTAGCTTGCCAGGCTTCTCTGAATGTTTGGGGTAAGGCTCAACTAAGTCCCTAATGCTTTCAGAGTCTATACACTGTATTAATGTTGTTACATAATATTAGCTCATTTATTGCCAGCTGATCTCTCTCCGAGAGCCCCAGAGTAGGAGGTAGGTTTTCATCCTGCAGTGGTTTTCAGGAAGTCTAGAGGGAATTTTTTTCTCAAGTAAAATTGTAACAAGTGTTTTTTTAATTCAATTGCATCCATTGGAAGCAAAAAAATCACAATGAGAGGATAAAATCACAAGTAGGAAAGTAATTGCTTTGTGCATGCCTAGTGTGTGAACCTTGACACTGGACTGACAGTAATGACTTCCTCTAAATTCACCGGAGCCGAAGCTTATATTCAGTAATTCTGTTTTCATCTTGAAGTGCTATATGAAAACTGAAACATTTCCTCCAGGGGAGTATACAAAACAGAGTCAAAGAAAAAAAGCAAAAGTAAGTTTAATAACAAGTAACATATGCTTGTGTCTACAAAAGAACAAGCTCTGCTGTTAATATTTTTTTTGTAATTGCAGAAAAGCAAACCAGATCCTAGGTAAGCACAGAGGACCCTTCTATACTGGAAATGCAAGTTAGCTTGAAGACTTAAGTGCTGCACATGGGGAAACCAAGATTTATCCCTCCTACTAAGAATATCGGGCTTCCCTGGTGGATCAGATGGTAAAGAATCTACCTGCAGTGCAGGAGACCTGGGTTCCATCCCTGGGTTGGGAAGATCCCCTGGAGAAGGAAATGGTAACCCACTCCAGTATTCTTGCTTGGATAATCCCATGGACAGGGGAGCCTGGTGGGTTACAGTCCATGGGGCCACAAAGAGTCGGACACAACTAAGCGACTAACACTTTCAGGAAGAACTTTGACTTTCGTTTTGGACAGTTTACATTTAAAGATGTATACATGTGCAGTTTTGTACAATATCATAACTTATCATCTTTTAAAAGAGATGTGGCAGATAAATCTATGACCAATCCCCTAAAATCCCTGAGAAGGAAATGACAACCCACTCCAGTATTCTTGTCTGGAATATTCAAAGGACAGAGGAGCCTGGCGGGCTACAATTTAGGGGGTCAAAAAGAGTCAGACACGACTGAGCGACTGAGCACAATCCCCTAAGATCTTAATAAAAAAGGACATTTAATTCAGTAGGGTTTTTTGTGAACTACTTGAAGTTACAATAACTTCATAACAATTGGTAACCTGACAGTAGTTTTTGGCACATTAGTTCATCTTACTGGTTTCATGTTCTTCATGGACCTTTTATTAAGAAATGCCCCTTTATGTAGGTAGGTCCAAACTCCCAGGGAACTGAAGAACTGTATTATAATAAAGTCCTTGACAAAAGCACTGCATCTGAAATGAAAAAGATGCACTCAGTGTTTTTGTTTTTGTTTTTTTTTAAAGTAAGTCAATCTGCATAAACTTGATGGAACATTGTATTGTAATGTGTTACCAGTGATTAATCATGGATTAGCTTGAAATGAATAGGATAAAAATTTATAATTTATAATGAATATCACACATAACTATAGAACTGATTATCCAGGTTTGAATATTAGAATGTCTCCCTGGCTTTGTTATTGTTTACCACATATACATGGACTAAATATTTATATCCCAGGCCCATATTTAACTGGGTTTCACCTGACAGATGTAATAACTTCCAGTATTTTATACGAAAAGGCTGGAATTTATATATACACATGACAATCAAACCCCTGAGGCTTATGCCAGAGGATGCCAGGAGAATACTGACATTTAAGGCTGCTGTGGATTTTTTTTCCCAGCAGAAGGAGCATTTAAGTGGGTCATGGCCCAAAGGTATTGAACTTCTTCCCTTGCTGACAGCTATTTACCAGAGCACAGTCAAGTAAAGGAAGAGGATTAAGGAGCTCCAATTGATCAGAAAATAGCATTCAAAGTTGAAACCTGTCTCTACTCCCAGAACTCAGCTTTTGAAAATCTTTCAGTGAAACTATTGTCAAGGGATGGTATAATCACAGAATGAAGTAAGAAGATTTAAAATTCTTAAGCAGACAAAAATGCATTGAGAGTCTCAGTTTTAAGAACTCATAGGAAATAGCCAAGTGAAACTGAATCACAAGAAACAGTCATTGATCCTTTCAAACTATAACAAAAGTTTTCAGAAGAAAATATATCCTCCCATTCCACAACCCCAGATGGATTAGAATGCTAGAAAGATATAGGAAATAATAGAATATGCATTTTATTTAATTTGAAATAATTCATATAAGCAGTAAAATACTGAAGTTAAGATTATATTTATTAATTTGCAAATGAATATGCATTATATATAAAAAAATATAAAAAGTGTATTGAACCACTATGTTCTTGGCTGTTTATTTCCTTGGAGCTTCCACTCAACCAATTTCTACCACAAGTTGAAAATGAAAGAGGTAAGCAAAATGCAAGTGATGGAAACCTGAAAAGTACCAGTTTTAGGAAAAAACTGGACTGACTCATAAAAATGATACATATATTTTTGTTCTCTCTTCTAAGGATTATTATTTCATTTTATGTGGATTTGTTTTTGTTTTGGAAGATAAGATTGGTGAGTTTCCTGAGTCATCTCAGAGTGAAGACATTTCTAACTGAAGCCTGTAAAATGAGCTGAGAGTCGTTCAAGGATGACTCTCATGAAGGACTGGACATTTATCATTGCCCAGATACAACTTCAAAAGTCTGGTTTAAAAAATGAAATGACAATAATAAGTGAGAGTCACTGCATGCTGTCATATACCATAGCTGTGTGTTAGTCACTTAGTCATGTCCACCGCTTTGTGACCCCATGGACTGTAGCCCACCAGGCTTCCCTGTCCAAAGAATTCTCTAGGCAGGCATACAGGACTGGGTTGCCATTTCCTATTCCAGGGGATCTTCTTGACCCAAGAATTGGGTCAAGAATTGGGACTCAGGTCCCCCACATTGTTAGCAGATTCTTTACCATGTAAGCCACCAGGGAAGCTGTAAACACTTTACATGAATTAGCTCAATTACAGTCACAGAGTCCTGGGGAAGGGAATTCAGGGAGTATTTCCATCTTATGAAGGAGGAAACTGAAGTAAATAAAAGTTCAACATTTTGACAAAAGTCCCACAATTAGTAAGTGGTGATATTAAGAACTGAACTCAAAAATGTTAATTCTTGTTTACACATTAAAGTATTGTTAGAAGTTGCAGTGATCTTGAAATCAGAAGACACACATACATGTAGCACGTTGACAAGTCACCCCAACTAGGAGCTATTTTTCTTCAGTGAAATTGTAACAGGGCAGGACCCTGTGGGATCTTCCTGAGACAGAGCCCTCCCCCACATCCTCTGTTTTAGCTCCTCTCTGAAGTACATGGAAAAGACTATCTGATGCACATTTCCTGAGTTGTTTTACAGATGCTAAAACCACCACCAAATGGAAGACATTAACTACTTGATGACCAAGAGCACTAACCCCCTCCCCACAGGCCACTGAAGTATCAGTTCAGCTCAGTTCAGTCACTCAGTCATGTCCCACTCTGCGACCACATGAATCACAGCACTCCAGGCTTCCCTGTCCATCACCAACTCCCAGAGTGTACTCAGACTCATGTCCATCAAGTCGGTAATGCCATCCAGCCATCTCATCCTCTGTCCTCCCCTTCTCCTCCTACCCCCAGTTCCTCCCAGCATCAGGGTCTTTTCCAATGAGTCAACTCTTCGCATGAGGTGGCCCAAGTATTGGAATTTCAGCTTTAGCATCAGTCCTTCCAATGAACACCCAGGACTGATCTCCTTTAAAATGGACTGGTTGGATCTCCTTGCAGTCCAAGGGAATCTCGAGAGTCTTCTCCAACACCAAGTTCAAAAGCATCAATTCTTCAGTGCTCAGCTTCCTTCACAGTCCAAATCTCACATCCATACATGACTACTGGAAAAACCATAGACTTGAATAAATGGACCTTAGTTGGCAAAGTAATGTCTCTGCTTTTGAATATGCTATCTAAGTTGGTCATAACTTTCCTTCCAACGAGTAAGCATCTTTTAATTTCATGGCTTCAATCACCATCTTCAGTAATTTTGGAGCCCAGAAAATAAAGTCAGCCTCTATTTCCACTGTTTCCCCATTCATTTCCCATGAAGTGATGGGACCGGATGCCATGATCTTAGTTTTCTGAATGCTGAGCTTAAGCCAACTTTTTCACTCTCCTTTTTCACTTTCATCAAGAGGCTTTTTAGATCCTCTTCACTTTCTGCCATAAGGGTGGTGTCATCTGCATATCTGAAGTTGTTGATATTTCTCCTGGCAATCTTGATTCCAGATTGTGCTTCCTCCAGCCCGGCGTACTCTGCATATGTACTCTGCATATAAGTTAAATAAGCAGGGTGACAATGTACACCCTTGATGTACTCCTTTTCCTATTTGGAACCAGTCTGTTGTTCCATGTCCAGTTCTAACTGTTGCTTCCTGACCTGCATATAGGTTTCTCAAGAGACAGCTCAGGTGTTCTGGTATTCCCCTTTATTTCAGAATTTTCCACAGTTTATTGTGATCCACACAGTCAAAGGCTTTGGCATAGTCAATAGAGCAGAAATAGATGTTTTTCTGGAACTCTCTTGCTTTTTCGATGATCCAGTGCATGTTGGAAATTTGATCTCTGGTTCCTCTGCCTTTCCTAAAACCAGCTTGAACATCTGGAAATTCATGGTTCACGTATTGCTGGAGCCTGGCTTGGAGAATTTTGAGAATTACTTTGCTAGCATGTGAGATGAGTAAAATTGTGTGGTAGTTTTAGCATTTTTTGGCATTGCCTTTCTTTGGGATTCAATTTAAAACTGACCTTTTCCAGTCCTGTGGCCACTGCTGAGTTTTCCAAATTTGCTGGCATATTGAGTGCAGCACTTTCACAGCATCATCTTTCAGGATTTGAAATAGCTCAACTGGAATTCCATCTCCTCCTCTAGCTTTGTTCATAATGATGCTTTCTAAAGTCCACTTGACTTCACACTCCGGGATGTCTGGCTTTAGGTGAGTGATCACACCATCATGATTATCTCAGTCATGAAGATATTTTTTGTACAATTCTGTGTATTCTTGCCACCTTTTCTTAATATCTTCTGCTTCTGTTAGGTCCATACCATTTCTGTCCTTTATCGAGCCCATCTTTGCATGAAATGTTCCTTTGGTATCTTTAATTTTCTTGAAGAGATCTCTAGTCATTCCCATTCTGTTGTTTTCCTTTATTTCTTTGCATTGATCACTGAGGAAGGCTTTCTTATCTCTCCTTGCTGTTCTTTGGAACTCTGCATTCAGATGCTTATATCTTTCCTTTTCTCCTTTGCTTTTCACTTCTCTCCTTTTCACAGCTAGTTGTAAGGCCTCCCCAGACAACCATTTTGCTTTTTTGCATTTCTTTTCCATGGGGATGGTCTTGATCCCTGTCTCCTACAATGTCAGGAACCGACATTCATAGTGCATCAGGCACTCTGCCTATCAGATCTAGTCTTTAAATCAATTTCTCACTTCCACTGTATAATCATAAGGGATTTGGTTTAGGTCATACCTGAATGGTGTAGTGGTTTTCCCTACTTTCTTCAATTTAAGTCTGAATTTGGCAATAAGGAGTTCATGATCTGAGCCGCAGTCGGCTCCCAGTGTTGTTTTTGCTGACTGTATAGAGCTTCTTCACCCTTGGCTGCAAAGAATATAATCAATCTGATTTTGGTGTTGACCATCTGGTGATGCCCATGTGTAGAGTCTTCTCTTGTGTTGTTGGAAGAGGGTGTTTGCTATGACCAATGTGTTCTTTTGGCAAAACTCTATTAGCCTTTGCCCTGCTTCATTCCGCATTCCAAGGCCAAATTTGCCTGTTACTCCAGGTGTTTCTTGACTTCCTACTTTTGCATTCCAGTCCCCTATAATGAAAAGGACATTTTTGGGGGTGTTAGTTCTAAAAGGTCTTATAGGTCTTCATAGAACTGTTCAACTTCAGCTTCTTCAGCATTACTGGTTGGGGCATAGGCTTGGATTACCATAATATTGAATGATTTGCTTTAGAAACGAATAGAGATCATTCTGTCTTTTTTGTGATTTCATCCAAGTACTGCATGTCGACTCTTTTTTTGACCATGATGGGTACTCCATGTCTCCTAAGGGATTCCTGCCCACAGAGGTAGATATAATGGTCATCTGAGTTAAAATCACCCATTCCAGTCCGTTTTAGTTTGCTGATTCCTAGAATGTTGATGCTCACTCTTGCCATCTCCTGTTTGACCACTTCCAATTTGCCTTGATTCATAGACCTAACGTTCCAGGTTCCTATGCAATATTGCTCTTTATAGCATCGGACCTTGCTTCTATCACCAGTCACATCCACAGCTGGGTATTGTTTTTGCTTTGGCTCCATCCCTTCATCCTTTCTGGTGTTATTTCTCTACTGATCTCCAGGAGCATATTGGGCACCTACAGACCTGGGGAATTCCTCTTGCAGTATCCTATCATTTTGCCTTTTTATACTGTTCACAGGATTCTCAAGCCAAAAATATTGAAGTGGTTTGCCATTCCCTTCTCCAGTGGACCTCCTTCTGTCAGACCTCTCCATCATGACCCATCCGTCTTGGGTGGCCCCACACAGCATAGCTTAGTTTCATTGTGTTAGACAAGGCTGTGGTCCAACTGATCAGATTGGCTAGTTTTCTGTGATTATGGTTTCAGTGTGTCTGCCCTCTGATGCCCTCTCACAACAATTACCATCTTACTTGGGTTTCTCTTACCTTGGATGTGGGGTAACTCTTCACAGCTGCTCCAGCAAAGTGCAGCTACTGGCCCTTACCTTGGACAAGGTATATCTTTTCATGGCCGCCCTTCTTGACCTTGGATGTGGAGTAGCTCCTCTCGGCCCTCCTGAGTCTAAGGATTGATAAAGATTAACCCCTAGACTTCACCCTGTTATCTCACTATCAACCAATCAGAGAATTGTACATGAGAGGATCACCTACCTTGGGACTCCCTTTCATCACCTAATCTCTAAGAATGCTCTGCTGAAACCCATTGGAGAATTTGAGTTTTGGGGAATTCAAGTTTTTAGGTTGGACTCCTTGCTTGGTGCCTTATAATAAGTGCTGCACTTTCCTTCACAACAACCTAGTGTCAGTAGATTGGTTTTACTTCGTCTGGGAGAGAGGACATAGGTTTTGGCTTATTAAAAAAAAAATGAATTAGCAGTCCTCATCTCACGGCATTACTAAGTGCATGGAACAGAATTCAAAATATGAAAGTTTGTTTTTTTGTGTGAACTGTTAAATTTTGTATTGTATATAGAAATTCTACTTTTCATATAAAACTGAATTTTCAAAAACTCCTGAAATTGGGTCATAATTCATTGGATAAATAGTAGCCTCTTCCTTTCTTTTTCTCAAATAAAGGAACAAAAAGATCAGCAAATTTTCTCAGTGTGACCTTAGGTCAGAAGAGCAAATTGTGTTCATATATTTTAATTCCTCAAAAATCTATTCTTCATTTACCAACTAGTCTCATATAACTCATGTATACAAAAAGCATAATTATCAGACATGTTTTGAGAGTCATTTTTGTTTCAAAAAAAAAAGAATAAAACATGCTAATATATTGTAAAATATCAGGCCACTTTCAAATCATTGATAGAAATGTTTTATGTTACTATGTAGTAATTAATTTTTTTGGTTACTAAACCTAACAGCAGAAACAATAAATAAGAGCTTATCTAAACAATAGTCTCGATGTTACAAATAAAAGTTGTAAAACAAATGCAAATATAATGGATTCTGGGCTTCTGAATATCAGAAAGAGGCCACATTGTAAATGATTTAAAATTATATAAATACCTCATGTTGTTATTGTAAAGATTTCTTTGGTGGTCCAGTGGCTAAGACTCCATCTCCCAATTTAGGGGGCCAGATTCAGTCCCTGGTCAAGGAACTAAATCCCACATGCCTCAACTGAAAGATCCTACAGGTCACAATGAAGCTCAAAGAGCCTAGTTTTAGTACTGCAACCAAAACCTGGCACAGCCCAATAAATAAATAAATAAACATTTTTTTAAAAGCATCTTCTTGGATTCACTAGGGCAAATGAAATCAGAATGCTTGGTGATGGGTCTGAAAATACATATATTTTTTAGTCTAACAAAATCCCCAAATAATTCTCAAACCCATGATATTTAAACAACTCTATGTGCTTTTAAAACAGGATACAATCTGTGTTCTCAGCCCCTAAAACATACACGGTAGATAAACTCAATAAACATGTTAAACCAATTAAACAATGTATGTCAACAAATCCTTTCCTTTACAATTCAATAATACATAAAAGTGTTCAGTTCAGTTCAGTCACTCAGTCATGTCCAACTCTTTGTGACCCCATGAATCGCAGCACACCAGGCCTCCCTGTCCATCACCAACTCCCGGAGTTCACTCAGACTCACGTCCATCGGGTCCATGATGCCATCCAGCCATCTCATCCTCAGCCATCCCCTTCTCCTCCTGCCCCCAATCCCTCCAAGAATCAGAGTCTTTTCCAATGAGTCAACTCTTCGCATGAGGTGGCCAAAGTACTGGAGTTTCAGCTTCAGCATCATTCCTTCCAAAGAAATCCCAGGGCTGATCTTCAGAATGGACTGGTTGGATCTCCTTGCAGTCCACGGGGCTCTCAAGAGTCTTCTCCAACACCACAGTTCAAACACATCAATTCTTTGGTGCTCAGCCTTCTTCACAGCCCAACTCTCACATCCATATATGACCACAGGAAAAACCATGGCCTTGACTAGACAGACCTTAGTCAGCAAAGTAATGTCTCTGCTTTTAAATATCCTATCTAGGTTGGTCATAACTTTTCTTCCAAGAAGTAAGCAGAACAGGGAAAAAGAGTCCAAAATGGCGCTGGCTAAAAGACAAGGAAGGTCCAAGGACCGGAGTGAGGCCTTCAGGTAGAACAGCACTCCTGACTAAGCCTAATGCATAGGGCAAGCACAGGGGGAAGAAAAAAAAACATATAAAAAGAGGAGCCAAAGGACNAATTCCAAAGTCTTTCACCTTTGTATTTCATCAGTCCTAGAGCAGTGTGGAGGAGTGATTGACCTGGTGGTGGAATAGGTAAAGCAAAATGAGAGAAGAAAGAAGCAGAACAGGGAAAAAGAGTCCAAAATGGCGCTGGCTAAAAGACATGGAAGGTCCAAGGACCGGAGTGAGGCCTTCAGGTAGAACAGCACTCCTGACTAAGCCTAATGCATAGGGCAAGCACAGGGGGAAGAAAAAAAAACATATAAAAAGAGGAGCCAAAGGACTCTCTCTCTCTCTCCCCCTTCTGCATGTGTAAACTTTTTCTCTCTCTCTCTACCCACCCACCACCCCCGCCCCACCAGCTGGCGGGCTCCTCCACTCTCTCTTCTTCGAGGATGGATTCTCCTTCTATCTTCTAAATAAAATAGAGCTGTAACACTGATTTTTCTAAAAGCTATGACACAGTTTGTTTAAGACCCGAGAGCTGTGACGCACCAAGGGCTTTCATGTCCGCCACCCCAAATCGTTGTTGTGACGAGACAAAGAACCGAAGAACATACACTAACCTGACATCTATTAAAAGCAAATATATTTGCCATAATAGATGTCCCCATATGCATGTATGTTAAATCAAACCAGCCTTCTTGGCTTCTTTCTTCTCTCATTTTGCTTTACCTATTCCACCACCAGGTCAATCACTCCTCCACACTGCTCTAGGACTGATGAAATACAAAGGTGAAAGACTTTGGAATTATTTAAATATAAATAACTGCTTTGAAAAATAAAACAGAAATCTCCTGTGAGGATTATATATGTCCAAAACACCAAACTTAGTATTTTTAGAATTAAACACAGACAGGGAAAATATAAATATTCTCAAAATTATAATTTTCACTGTGAACTTTCTGAAAAAACTGTGTCTTTTATTTCATTTTCTTTTAATTTTTGCAATAATTTCCAAAGTTGTCTTTGCATATACAAGTAAGGGGTATCCCAGGTGGTACAACTGGTAAAGAACACACCTGCCAATGCAAGAAGCTCGAGACACATGTTCAACCCCTGGGTTGGGAAGATCCCCTGGAGAAGGGCATGGCAACCCACTCCAGTATTCTTGCCTGGAGAATCCCATGGACAAAGGAGCCTGGTGGGCTGTAGTCCATAGGGTCCTAAAGAGTTGGACAGGACTGAAGTAACTTAGCATACACATACAACTACAAGTCCCAGTACAAAACATCACATGACCCTGGGTGGTATCTTTAGGCATCTATGACAAAAGAATACTCTCCTTTCCCACGACATTGGATATTTATGTTTTTTTTAATATATGAATGTTTATTATTTTATACTGAAATGATCATTAGAGAAGACCATACATCTATGGTTATATGTAACTTTCCCTAAAAGTGATTGGGTTAATCACATGTTAGTTGTTGTTTGAAGACAAGATATATAAATTTTGAAATCCCAACCTTGGAGAAGCTGTTTCCTTAGATAATGAGTTTGAATACCAAAGATGATTCTGCTTGTGCCTAGATGGTATAGATTACTGATGGGCTCTGCCCTATCATCAGTAATGGGCATGAAGACCAAAACCAGGGCATGAAGATTTTCCTTTTTTGGACTGTAGGTATAAAATAGTTGTCTTAGACTATTCAGGCTGCTATGAATAACAAAAGTCCATAGTCTGAGGTGTTGAGGGTGGTGCTTAAAAATAACAGAAATTTATTATTTATTTCTCACAGGTCCGGAGGCTAGAAAGTTCAAGATCAAGGCCCCTGCAGATTGCGTCTGGTGAGACCCCCTTCCTTATTCAGGGGTGGCTGTCTTCTCTCTGTCTTCACATGGCAGAAAGGGTGGAGGAGATCTCTGATGTCCCTTTCCAAGGGCAACTCATCCTATTCCTAAGGGCTCTACACTTATGACCTAATCACTTTCCAAAGACCCCACCTCCAAATACTTTCATAGTAAGAAGTCAGCTTCAGCATGAATTTTGGGTGGGCACATTAAGTCTACAGCTCTGAGTTGTTTAAACCAGATTATCCTCTTGCAATTTCCTATTAAACTACTGTTAGTGGCTATCAACTGTTATTTATAAGTTCTTGACTTAAGCTATGAAATATAATGGTAAAAAGCTGCTCCCCTTGAGGCCAGATTTGATAGTAAGAGCAGCAAATAATGTTCACAGGAAATTAGCCAAGGGAAAAGGGACTCATGGCTAAATTGAGTCTCCCCCATTTCCAACAGAAACTTCAGAACTTTACTTTAGAAAGACAGTAGTCTTGTAATTTTTCTCCCTCTAGATTTAGTATCCCCCTTTGTCTCTTCTCTTGTTCTGTTTCCTCATGTCTTGTTTTTCTACACTTATTTAATTAAAGTTAGCTTATTGGTTTTTTTCTTAACTGTATATAAACAGAGGCTTCTGCACTGGTGGTAAAGAATCTGCCTGTAATGCGGGAGACTCGCAAGATGAAGTTTCTATCTCTGGATTGGGAAGATTCCCTGGAGGAAGAAATGGCAATCCACACAAACAAAATGTCCCTGGGTAGTCTTCAGTGGTGGGGAATACACAAGGCCAACATATCTGAACGTAATTGGTACCATCTTACAGAGTCACCTGCTGTCCCTAACCTGTTCAGTAACTTTTCTCATAATACCTTCTGATGACTGTGTTTATGATATCCAGAGCTGATTTGTTTAGGCTACATAGAGTTTATAAATTAGAAACACACTAAATGGGTTCTACTTTGGCACTTATTTTATTCACACAGAACACTATCTGTGTGAACCCCAGAATGAAACAGTCCTAAAAAAAAAATTAATTTTGGCTGTGGCACATGGCTTGTGGGAACTTAACTCTTCAACTAGGGATTGAACCCAGGCCCCTTGGAGTGGAAGCACATTGTCCTAACCACGGGACCATTGCTGATGGACAGGAAAGCTTGGAGAGTTTCAGTCAATCGGACTAAAAAAATCAGACACAACTGAGCGACTGAACTGAACTGAACCACTGGACCACCAGAGAATTCCCACAATAAACTTCTTGATAAATAATTTGACTTTAATTTAGAAAGAATTACCATTGACTACCTGAATAAGAAAATAGACCTTAATATTTTGAATGTTTGCTCAACTAGCTGAAAAACAGAGAGCCTCATCAGCTGTCCCAAACTCACTTTGATAAGAAACAAGATTTTCAAGGTTGTGGGGCTTTGGCCTTGTATGATGGAGATTAATTTTCTCTCCTAAGGATGCCTACAGAAATTGTGTCATTAAAGAAAACCTGGGTTTCCCTGGTGGCTCAGCAGTAAAGAATCTGCTTGCAATGTAGAAGACCTGGGTTTGATCCCTGGGTCGGGAAGATCCCTTGGAGGAGGGCATGGCAACCCACTCCAGTGCTCTTGCCTAGAGAATCCCATGGGCAGAGGAGCCTGGCAGGTTGCAGTCCATAGGGTCACACAGAGTTGGACATAACTAGAGCGAATAAGCAGCAGCAACAGCATAGAAAGCCTAGCACTGATGATCATGAATAATTTCTCTAAAAGAACAAATAATGAATAGCTTAATTTCCATTTTAGAATATAAGTTTGAAAAAGTGAATGAAAAATACATATGAGGAGAAAAATACAAACAAAAGCATTTGCTTGGTTCACATAAACAGTCATGTGAAGCCAGACTATTTTACTGCTTATAGTAGATAATCTGCTCAGATAACCACAATGGTGTGATCACTCACCTAGAGCCAGACATCCTGGAATGCAATGTCAAGTGAGCCTTAGGAAGCATCATTACGAACAAAGCTAATAGAGGTGATAAAATTCCAACTGAGCTATTTCAAATCCTAAAAGATGATGCTGTGAAAGTGCTGCACTCAATATGCCAGCAAATTTGGAAAACTCAGCAGTGGCCACAGTCCTGGAAAACGTCAGTTTTCATTCCAATCCCAAAGAAAGGTAATACCAAAGGACGTTTAAACTACCACACAATTGCACTCATCTCACATGCTAGCAATGGCACCCCACTCCAGCACTCTTGCCTGGAAAATCCCATGGACAGAGGAGCCTGGTAGGCTGCAGTCCATGGGGTTGCTAAGAGTCCCACACGACTGAGCGACTTCACTTTCACTTTTCACTTTCATGCATTGGAAAAGGAAATGGCAACCCACTCCAGTGTTCTTGCCTGGAGAATCCCAGGGACAGGGGAGCCTGGTGAGCTGCCATCTCTGGGGTAGCAAAGAGTTGGACACGACTGAAGCAACTTAGCAGCAGCAGCAGCAGCACATGCTAGCAAAGTAATGCTCAAAATTCTCCAAGCCAGCCTCCCACAGTGAACCGAGAACTTCCAGATGTTCAAACTGGAGTTAGAAAAGGCAGAAGAACCAGATATCAAATTGCCAACATCCATTGGATTATAGAAAAACAAGAGAGTTCCAGAAAACCATCTGCTTTTTCTTTATTGACTACCACCAAAGCCTTTGACTGTGTGGATCACAATAAACTGGAAAATTTGTCAAGAGATGGGAATACCAGACCACCTTACCTGCTTCATGAGAAATCTGCTTGCAGCTCAAGAAGCAAAAGTTAGAACTGGACAAGGAACAACAGAGCTGGTTCCAAACTGGGAAAGGAATACATCAAGGCTGTGTATTGTCACCCTGCTTATTTAACTTATATGTGGAGTACATCACGTGAAATGCTGGGTTGGATGAAGCATAAGCTGGAATCAAAATTCCCAGGAGAAATATCAGTAACCTCAGATATGCAGATGACACCACCCTTATGGCAGAAAGCGAACAGGAACAGAGGAGCCTCTTGATGAAAGTGAAAGAGGAGAGTGGAAATGTTGGCTTAAAGCTCAACATTCAGAAAACTAAGATCGCGGCATCTGGTCTCATCACTTCATGGCAAATAGATGGGGAAACAATGGAAACAGCCCAAGATTTATTTTCTTGGGCTCCAAATTACTGTGGATGGTGATTGCAGCCATGAAATAGAAAGGTGCTTGCTCCTTGCAAGAAAAGCTACGACCAACATAGACTGCATATTAAAAAGCAGAGACATTACTTTGCTGACAAAGGCCTATCTAGTCCAAGCTATGGTTTTTCCAGTAGTCATGTATGGATATGAGATTTGGACCACAAAGAAAGCTGAATGCCGAAGAATTGATCCTTTTGACCTGTGGTGTTGAAGAAGATTCTTGAGAGCCCCTTGGACTGCAAGGAGATCAAAATAGTGAATCCTAAAGGAAATCAGTCCTGAATATTCATTGGAAGGACCAATGCTAAAGCTGAAACTCCAATACTTTGGCCACCTGATGCGAAGAACTAACTCATTGGAAAAGACCCTGATGCTGGGAAAGACTGAAGGCAGAAGGAGAAGGGGATGACAGAGGATGAAATGGTTGGATGACATTACCGACTCAATGGACATGAGTTTGAGCAAGCTCCAGGAGTTGATGATGGACAGGAAAGCCTGGCATGTTGTAGTCCTGAGGTCAGACACAACTGAATGACTGAACTGAACTGAGATAATCTGCTAACAAATGCATTAAGTGTGTCCACACGAGTAGTTAATGAGTAGCAAATTAGGAAAAATATCAATCTTTGGAAAGAGCTGTATCTGATGGAGAGATAAAAGAAGATGTGGAAATATTTTTGTGTGTGTGAAATTAATGATAATAACACTCAAGATAGCTATGAAAGAACATTCAATCATGTTAAAATTTAAACTGCATCATTTGGAAAGATAGGAATTTAATAACAGAAAAGATGATCATAGTGAAATAAGGAAACAGGAAGAGGAAAAAAATGAATAGGAGATTGGGTTAAACTAAGGAAGAACTTGCTAATCAGAGAAGGGAATTTAATAAAATCGAGGCATCCTAAAGCAGATAAGTTTTATCATCTTAATTTTCTTCCAGAATCTCCTACATGTCCAGTTGTTCACAGAGTTCATCTTAACTCTTGCTTTTGGGCAATGCCTTGATTATTTTGAAACATTAAAATAATGATCTTTTATGCGGATAAAAAATATATTATTATCAATCACTATGTTATACTGATTTCCTTTCTAATTAGATCTTTAAAGAATGGAAAGAAAGCTATCATAATAAACATTCATATGAACTAACTAACTAACATTCATATGAATAGGTCATGACAAAAATTTAGTAAAGCACTATTTGAAATTTTAAAATATACAACTATTCAAAATGCGTGAATACTGTCTAACTGTTTAATAGGTTGAGGGTTTTTTAAATTATTTAATATAAAATTTTAAAAATTATTACACTTGAAATTATGTCCAGGATTCTTATATACAACAGATCCATGAATTTGACATGGAAATAGAGGTTTCAGTACTTAAAATCTCAATGCTTTCTCCTTTTGGGTTACAAAGACCCTTTGTACTGATCCTCATAGAAAGATATATAGTTGGGCTGCACCCCACAGGCCTACAAGATTTGCAGTTGCCCAGCTTTGAAACTGAAGAAAGAACCCAGAGACAACGAAGATATCAGTGGTTTAATGGAGAGAGGATCTTACACGTCTGAATCAAGGACCTGGAGCCTGACAAAGCAGAACATCAAGTTGCCGTCTTAGCTGGGGTGGAGGCATAGGGTGAGAAGGGGATGAACTAACAGTTGTTGGGGAATTGATTGGTTTCAAGTGGACTCATTCATTACCAGAGAAACCAGTAGAGGGTCGTACCCCTCAGTACTACTTTGATAAGAACAATCACTATTTCTGCCTTGCAAATAAGATCATCTATACTATTTTTCTAGATTCCACATACATGGGTTAATATATGATATTTGTTTTCCTGTTTCTGATTTACTTCACTCTGTATGACAGTCTCCGGGTGTATCCATGTCTCCACAAATGACCCATTTTTTTTAATGGCTGAATAATATTCTATTGTATATATGTACCACATCTTCTTTATTCATTCCTCTGTTGATAGACATTTAGGATGCCCTGACTGTTGTATACAGTACAGTGGAAACTAACACAACATTATACTCCAATAAAAATTAATAATAAAAAAGAACAATCAGTAGCTGGGGCTTGGAGCAAGTATGTACCAAGGTCAGTCATGTGTGTAACATACAGGCGAGGTGGGCCCTGGTCAAATGGGGATGTACAGAGAGCAATAGAATAGCCATCTTGGGTGGCCTGACCATACATATCTGCAGTTTTTCCCAACAAATTCACATAGGTAAGATTTGTCTATAGGGCTTCTTTGATGGCTCAGTGATGAAGAATCTCCCTGCCAATACTGGAGATGTAGGTTCAATCCCTAGGTCAGGAAGATGCCCTGGAGAAGGAAATGGCAACCCATTCCAGTATTCTTGCCTGGGAAATTCCTATGGACAGAGGAGCCTGGTGGGCTACAGACCTTGGGATCACAAAGGGTCTGACATGACTGAGTACACACCTGCAAGATTTGACCATAACTTTCCCTGAGCACTTTGGGAATCCAGCAACCCCATGCTCTTTAACTATAAGACATCATGATAACTCCCCACCCCCGTTTCAACAATCCCACATGAAAATATTCTATGCCCTTTAAGTCATTATCTCAGACCTCTACTCTTTGTTCTCCAGTGATTTCTAGCTTTGTATAAACTTCTCTGAACTGGGTTGTACTGCTAACCACTCAGAAAACTTTGCATTTAAAAGGAGATTTGAAGATAATAGTCAGTCTCTCTCCATGCTATAACATGCTATAATTTTCTGCTTCTAAATCTAAACAGTCTGTTCTTGTCCACCTATAAATACAATGTAATATATACCTCACCTTAACCTGTCTTCCTGTTATTGACTTTGATCATGATACTTTTATAACTCACCTTTCAAAATCTTATTTCTCTAAGAAAAGGTGATGAATAATATTTGCAATGGAAAATACTATAAGTGTGAAATTTCTCAACTATATGTTTTATAGTTTGATGACTCTGGAACTTAAATGTTTCTAATAAAATTAAAAACTTATTCACTATTCTTACCTGAAATTCTTCCGAAACTTTATTATACATACTGAAAAAAGACCACTTCAAAGAAAGAAGACTGCTGAAAAATAGATATCCCTGCCTTGATATGATTAGCCAACTGTTCCCTTGTTGACTATTTGTGGGTACATTTTTTAAACCTTTAGAACTAAAGTTTCTCCATCAACAATATGATCACAGAAATCATTCTTTCCTTTTGGAGAAGTTAGCAGAATTACATTAATTTCTAAATGTAATGAATTATTTAAATGCAAAGCATTATAGCAGACAAACAAAAAAGGGCCATTTGCCATGGGTACATTTGTCAAAGCAAATACAGAGATGAATACGCATAAATCTCAGATGGCCAGCAGTAACTCCTGAGGAGTATAGAAGAGATTTTATCTGAAAGTGGATATGAAGGGAGAATTGACTTTTTAGAGCAAATTGTTTTCATCATTGTTTAACCCTAAGAAAAAAGATTTATAAGAAAGAATGCAGAGCACAGATTAATTAAAAGATTTAAAAGAAAACCATATGGATTAAAGGGCTTCAAATTTAAAAAAGAACAAATGAATGATCTATAACATTCCGCAATAAAGCATTCTTTTGTGATGATTCGAAGTTGTTAATTAAATCTAGTTCAATGTTCTTATAGTGAAATTTCAACTTCCTTTAAATGATGGCTGCAAAAAGAAACCTAAGTTGGTGTGCATCCACAACTGACACACAAATTTTCTGCTTTAGATTTATTTTCTAGGCCAACACTTACAGTGCATTAGTTTTCAAAACCACACCACTCAAATGTATTCATGCATGCACACACAAAAATGCATTCATGTGTGCATATATTTTGTATATAATAGAGTATGATTGGATATTAGATTGTTGTTTCTTTCTGTTAATCTCCCTACTGTGACTCAGAACCAGTTTTATAATGTTAGTAGTAATTTATAGTATGCAGTGCCAGGTGGTTCAGCGGTTAAGAATCCACCTGCTATGCACGCGTCTCAGGAGATGCAGGGTCAATGCCTGAGTCAGAAAGATTCACTGGAAGAGGAATCCACACCAGTATTCTTGCCTGGAGAATCTCATGGACAGAGGAGCTTGGCGGACTACAATCTATAGGTCGCAGAGTCAGACACGACTGAAGCAACTTCACATGCATGCAGTGATATGAAAGCGCTTGAAAAAGACCACATAAAGCACCACACACATGTAAAGCAATATTTATAGTTGTTACTTAACCACGTTTATACCTTTTAGCTTACCACATGATAAAGGATGATCTGAAGAGACATTGGTAATTATATTCATCTTCCCTTGAATAATTATCATTTTACTGAGTAAAGTGGAATAAAATGCTGGACAGATGTTTTCAAATATTCAGGATGAGACAACAGTTAATTACAAAATTCCTACAAAACTGCAGAACAAGTAATTAAAGTTTTCATGAAAATGTACAGAAATAATGCCAGTGCCTGAAAGGTATATCTGAATATATTTGGCTTTTACCAAAATCAGAGGTGACTACCTTTGGGGAGATAGGTTAAATCTTTGTTATTTTTAAGAGAATTGATGTGACAAAAATTCCAAGACATTAATCAAAGAGTTTCTCCTACTTTTTTATTTTCAACACTACCATGTAGAGCATGTGAATAACATCAAACTGGCTTCATTCCACTGTTCTTGAAACCTCTTCTTTTTTCATAGGTCACAGAGGATTAGGCCACTCCTCCCCATCATCTGGGCCATTGGACAGTTCTAAGATTAAAAGGACAGATGCTCTTGGCAGTGGTAAGATCAGGCAATGTCTCCATTGCCCCAGGGAAAGCAATTCTCATGAACAGCACACTTGCTATTATTTAATATTAACAATGAAAGAGTAAATTCGTGTGCTTTCTGAACTGAGATTTTTTTTACCAGGGTATTTAGCTCAGTTAGTAAAGAATACATCTGCAGTGCAGAAGACCCCGGTTCAATTCCTAGGTCAGGAATATCTGCTGGAGAAGGGATAGGCTACCCACTCCAGTATTCTTGGGTTTCCCATGTGGCTCAACTGGTAAAAATCCTCCTGCAATGCTGGAGACCTGGGTTTGACCCCTGGGTTGGGAAGATGCCCTGGAGAATGGAAAGGCTACCCACTCCAGTATTCTGGCCTGGAGAATTCCATGGACGGTGGAGTCCATGGGGGTAGCAAAGAGTACAACATGACTGAACAACTTTCACTTATTTTAAGTTTTACATGTTCCGTAACTTTGCAAATAAGAACTTCACTAAAACAGAAATCTTTGTGTAACTTAATAAAAATCATTGTCATAAATGATTACTCCCAATTTTTCAAAGGAAAAAATTATATAATGATTGATAAGTATAAAAGAGAATTTGACTATTGCTCATATTCAAGATATCTTTATGCATCAATTTCCTAGACTGCAATAACAAAGTACCACAAAATATGGGGCTTAAATGAAGTCCAAAATCAAAGTATCAGCCAGGCTGTTGTTTAGTCGTTCAGGCATGTCCATCTCTTTTGTGACCCCATGGACTATAGCCCACCAGTCTCCTCTATCTGTGTCTCTTTACAACTCCATGGCTATAGCTCACCAGACTCCTCTATCCATGGGATTTCCCAGGCAAGAATCCTGGAATGGGCTGCCATTTCCTTTTCCACAGGATCTTCCCAACACAGAGATTGAACATACTCACCTGTATTGACAGGCTGGTTCTTTACAACTGAGCCACCGGGAAAGCCTCCAGCCAGGATGTACTCTCTCCAAAATCTCTCAGGGAGGATCTCTTCTTGTTTCTTCCAGTTTCTGAGTGCCTCTGACATTCTTTGGTTTGCAGCAGCATCAGTTCAGTTCAGTTCAGTTCAGTCACTCAGTCTTGTCCGACTCTTTGTGACCCCATGAATCGCAGCACACCAGGCCTCCCTGTCCATCACCAATTCACGGAGTTTACCCAGACTCATGTCCATCGAGTCAGTGATGCCGTCCAGCCATCTCATCCTCTGTCATCACCTTCTCCTCCTGCCCCCAATCCCTCCCAGCATCAGAGTCTTTTCCAATGAGTCAACTCTTTGCATGAGGTGGCCAAAGTACTGGAGTTTCAGCTTCAGCATCAGTCCTTCCAATGAACACCCAGGACTGATCTTTAGGATGGACTGGTTGGATCTCCTTGCCATCCAAGGGACTCTCAAGAGTCTTCTCCAACACCACAGTTCAAAAGCATCAATTCTTCAGCACTCAGCTTTCTTCATAGTCCAACTCTCACATCCATACATGACCACTGGAAAAACCATAGCCTTGACTAGACGAACCTTTGTTGGCAAAGTAATGTCTCTGCTTTTCATTATGCTGTCTAGGTTGGTCATAATTTTCCTTCTAAGGAGTAAGCGTCTTCTAATTTCATGGCTGCGATCATCTGCAGTGATTTTGGAGCCCAGAAAAACAGTCAGTCATTGTTTCCACTGTTTCCCCATCTGTTTCCCATGAAGTGATGGGACTGGATGCCATGATCTTCATTTTCTGAATGTTGAGGTTTAAGCCAACTTTTCCACTCTCCTCTTTCTTATATGTTACATAACTTATAAGAATCAAATGAGGATGTTTCCAGACCAGAAGAACTCTTTTTTGTGCAAGCAACGTACTTGCGTGCATTATTAGAGACTTCATATACTAATGTGAATCATTTCTTCCGATGCAGCAAGAAAGAACAGCAGAAGCTGCACTGGTGACAGTGACCTCACCCTGCTTTCCCTGGGCCTTGGACCCTTGAAATGAAAGGAGACCACAAAACTAGGTTAGATCACCACTGTGTGTGTGTGTGTGTGTGTGTGTGAGACTGATGTTGACAGTCCAATATGTGTTATGTCACCAGCAAACAGAGTAGCAGATTGTGGCAGTCATGATCACCCTTCATTTGAAATGTATGACATAAGTGAAATGCAGATACTGTCAGAGACGGCTCTTATTAAGGCACACCAGTTGAATAAGCCAAAAAGTGCCCAGGTGTGTTTGACCTATTTCAGCAGAGATGAATGGATCAATCCACTTAGAATTCAATCTTCCTTTCAGGTCATCATCAGTATATTTCCTGTTCACCAAATTATAACTAGATGTATAATCAAGTAACAGAAAGTTGACCAAGGGAAAAAATAATTTCCTTTTCTGTTTTTACTAGAACTAATTTTTTTTTTTTATTTTTTTACTTTACAATACTGTATTGGTTTTGCCATACATTGACATGAATCTGCCACGGGTGTATGTGAGTTCCCAATCCTGAACCCTCCTCCCACCATCCTCCCCATATCATCCTTCTGGGTCATCCCAGTGCACCAGCCCCAAGCATCCTGTATCCTGTATCGAACCTAGACTGACCATTCATTTCTTACATGATAGTATACATGTTTCAATGCCATTCTCCCAAATCATCCCACCCTCTCATACCTAAACTATCAATATCAAAATAATATGGAACTTCCTTCAAGGAAAAAAAGTCACTAGTTATTGTATATGATACTACTCACTAACATGGATACACATCTAATAGGTAGCTTAACTCATAGCCCCAAATTTTACTGCCTCCTTAAAAAGAATTACTAAGAACTGCAACTTTTATAACTATGGCTGACACTAATACTGTGTAAAGTTGATTGGGGCTAAGGCTCATCAGTCAGTGATAATAAATATAATGGGATGATTTATGAGCTAAAAACACATCCATATACACATGCATATTTTTAATTAGTTGGAGTCACGTTCAGTGAACTAAAACTATATCTAAAATCAAGAAATGATTTGAACAGAAAAATCATATCTGAATTTAAAATTCTTAATGAATGTGAGAGACATCAAGAGATTCAATGACAGTAGAGTATGTTGGATGATTTTTGAAAGAAAACTAGATGAAACTGCTGATACAAGGCAAGTGATCCCTACTTACCAAAACTAGATTTGAAACTTGGTTCATCTAAGCAGGACCTCAGAAAGGTCATTCCAGTCACTCAAAAGCAAAACGGAAGATTGTTAGAGCTGAAGACTCAAAACAAACTTCCTACTACAAGCTATTAAGGAAAATATTTTTAAATATTTTAAGTAAAAATAAATAAGAATGAAAGCTCACTCTTCTTGACTGGTAAGAGTGGTCTTGAAAAGACACATGAGACACATTAAAAGTCAGGATCAAGCTGAGTAGCTTATTTCCTTTTTCTTTCTTTTTTTTTTAATGAAAGGCCAGGCACATTTTTAAAATTTATTTCTGGCTATCCTGGCTTTTAGTTGTGGCACATGGCCTGCTCACTGCTGCTGCAGGCTTTCTCTGCTTGGTGGTGAGCAGGGACCACCCTCTAGTTGCCACGTGCAGGCTTCTCATTGGAGTGGCTTGTCTTGTTGCAGAGTACAGACTCGAGGGCACATGGACGCAGTAGTTGTGGCCTCAGGATTAGTTGTGCACAATATGTTGGATCTTAGTTCCTGGGAAAATCATCTTCCCTACACCGGGAAGTGGATTCTTAACCACTGGATGACCAGGTCCCGAGTTGACTTACCTTTTAGAAAGGATCCAAGACAAGTCACACAACATGTACAATGACAGCTAGTGGAGGTCATATATCGCTCTGCATTTGGGGCGCATGTATGCTGATTAGTGAAAAGGCTGAATGAATGGGCACCCCCTCAGCTCAGGGAGGTTGTCAACCCAGGAATCCCTTCCAGCTTTGTATCTTTCTCATCATATAGCTTCTTTGGGCTGTCTAGTGCAGTTCTCCAGTGTGGCTGCATCTCATCCATCACTAGTTATTCAGTGCTTACAGAATCTTAGGAAGGATCTTGCTGACCCACAAGACAGGCCCTGAATTGGCAGAGTATATTCTGCAATGTTTTCCACTGTTCATTTTGATCCTGTGAATGTTCCTTAAGTTGGTGTTGCCAGAGGCATTTCACCAGAGGAAATGTCACAGATACAATAGTAATTCTTTCTTTCTGGAGAAATATTTCACCATGATTTCCAATTGGATTAAATGAAGGAGAAAATGTTGAGACAATTAAAAGTGGTTTTCAAATGAGCCACATTTGTACCAAATTGAAAAGCTGAAAGAAGTATGCTGAATACTGAAGACATATAAATCAAGGACATAAAAGACCAGCTGAAGACACGGCACCAGAGGAAAAGCCTATGTTTGTGTGTATGTTTACATATGAATATTTATTAAGTAGTAAATATTATGCATGTGAAAATTTTAAATTTTAAGAAGCGTGGTTACTAAATATAGACACTTTCTTATATGTGAATTGGAATTTCTAAAAAAAAAATTACATTGGGGCTTCCCTGGCAGTCCAGTAGTTAAGACTTCACCTTCCAATGCAGAGAGTGCAGGTCAGGGAGTTAAGATGCCATGTGCCTCCTGGCCAGATAACCAAAACCTAAAACAGAAGCAATATTGTAACAAATCCAATATAGGCTCTAAAACAAAAAAAAAAAAAAAAAAAAAAGAAGAAGAATTACAAAGAGGAAGAAAAAGGAATAATTAGATAAATATTAATAATAAAAGAACACTTTCTTGATTTAGTCGGACACAACTGAGAGACTGAACTGAACTGAACTGAACTGAACTTCCTGATTTAAAGAAAGATTTGAGCAAATGAATTTATTAGGCCAACTTCATAATAAAATATAAATCCCCAGACACATTTTAGTGAAACATTTTGAATTTTAAAGATCTGGCAGGAGAGGACATAACAAAGTTATCATGGAAGAAGCACATTTGCAGCAAATGGCGCTTTGGTCTTGAACATCACCAAAATCTGCTCCTGGATAAGACAAATGAATTAAACCAAGAGCAATAGAACCCTGCATCTATGACATTTTCTTGAGAGAAAATAAACCAGTGAATGGAAATATGATGGGACCACCTTTGGTGAAATCAAACAGCGCTGATCAGTTCTGCTTCTGGTAGTAAACTTGTAATAAATGGCTGTGACTAAAGTCCTCCACCAGCTGTGACTACAACAAAATAGTTTTTATTCACATGGAGTCATCAAATAGGAGGGTCTGCTTGAATCAAAGCAGCTGCTTAATGATATAAAAAGGTAAGAATTTTCTTTTGAATCTTTAGCATATTGACTTCATTTTCTTAAATATAATAGTAAGTGAGTTGAGGAATGTAGAAAATAGGTAGGTCAAAGTTTAGACTAACCATGATGGTTTGTTGAGGGCTGCATACTTCGACACCCTCCTCAAATTTGGGGTTCTGTTAGCAAAGAAGAAGGGAGGCAGAATTTTGGTTGTGCATCTAACACTGTATGCCATAGACAGAGGCAGATGAGCAAGCGGTAGGCAGGGTGTTGAATCCATTCTCAGAGGACCATTGCCATGCATACCTTACCTGTTAACTTGACCCTTAAAGCCGATCACTTTCTCTGTAAGAACCAACTAAACCAAGAAGCAAAACTGTTACAAGGAAAGGGATTCCAATGACATATTTTATCACAAATGCAAACTCTAAATAGGATTAATTTACCCTAAACCAGGCATGGTGGAGGATGGGAATGGGAAAGGAGACTTTTCTTTTTTTACTTTTCTATTTCATAACATTTAATTTTTTTAAAAAAATTGTTGTCACTCAATGCCTGTGGTAAAAAGAATTCACATTATGACAATGTGAGTAAGCTAGGAAGAATTGAAATATATTACCATTATACTATTAGGATAATTGGTGAACCAGTTGGCAACACATTTCCTACCTTTTTAGTTTTCAATTTTTCTTTTTTCAGCTGTGCCCTCATTTTCCCAACCAGAGATCATAACTGGGCCCACAGCAGTGAAAGTATGAAGCCCTAACCACTGGACCACCTAGGAATTCCCTATTTTTTCAAATTTTATCATTGAAAATATACAATTTTATAATGATGGGACTCTCTGGAAAGCAGGAAATAATATAAGCTGAATTCAACAGAATTAAATAATGGAACAAATTTTATTGAGATGGTCAATCTATCAGAAAGGATACTTTAGTAAAACTGAGAAGTAGAAGTTTTCTAATCAGTGAGCAGAAGTCACTGAATTCAATTCCTCATTGAGCCTCTCATTACACGCCACAACATTGCACAGAAGAGCATGTAAGTGTGACCAGATCATCTGACTCCGGAATCTGTCACTTACTTGCTAAGTGACAATGCAAGAGTGAATTAACTTCTCTATTCTTTGGTATCCTCCTCCATTTAGAGGGAATATTATTATTTCCTACCTTATAGAATACATATGCCGGAGAAGGCAATGGCACCCCACTCCAGTACTCTTCCCTGGAAAATCCTATGGGTGGAGGAGCCTGGTAGGCTACAGTCCAATGGGTCATGAAGAGTCAGACACAACTGAGCAACTTCACTTTTCACTTTCATGCATTGGAGAAGGAAATGGCAATGCACTCCAGTGTTCTTGCCTAGAGAATCCCAGAGATGGGGGAGCCTGGTGGGCTGCCGTCTATGGGGTCGCACAGAGTCAGACACGACTGAGGCGACTTAGCAGCAGCAGCAGCAGAATACATATGCAGGTTAAATGAGGTTATATCTGTAAAGTGTAAGTATTTAGGGTATCTGTCACATATCTATATGTGTGTATATTTATACAGACATAGATCTACATATATATCTAGTGGCTAAATAGGAATTTATGAAATAAAGTAAATGTATGTCTTTGGAGACAGAAAGGAAAACAAAGACATCACTACAGAAAAAGGTATGCAGAGTTAAAAAAGGTTTCTTGAAAATATTTAGGGAGAAAATAATTATATCAATACGAAGAGATATTTTGTTAACATTTATCACATTCATAGCTTTGAGCTTGTGCAGAGCCAAAAATCAATGTTAATGTCTTTCTCTTTCCCACAAAATAATGTATTTTTGTTTCATTCAGGTTTTTGACACCAAGCCTGCTTGAAGGTCAGAATATCAATATATCTGAATCATCAAAATTTCCAAGAGAAAGATGTACAAGTATATTTGGAAGATATTTTTAAACATTTTTTCCTTCCTGAATGTGATATAACATATAATATTATTAAAGTTCAGATGGTAAAGAATCTGCCTGCAATGCAGGAGACCCAGGTTTGATCTCTTGATCAGGAAGATCCCCTGGAGAAGGGAATGGCTACCCACTCCAGTATTCTTTCCTGGAGAATACCATGGCCAGAGGAGGCTGGCAGCTAACAGTCCATAGGACTGCACAGAGTCAGACACAACTGAGTGACTAACACTTTCATTTTTTTCAATATTATCACAGCATTTAAAACTTTGAGAAGTTCTTATCTGCATATATATTTAGTAGTGGTTTATTCGCTAAGTAGTGTCTGACTCTTGCAAGTCCATGGACTGTAGCCCACCAGGCTCTTCTGTCCACAGGATTTTCCAGGCAAGAATACTGGAGCGGGTTGCCATTTCTTTCTCCAGGGGATCATCCTAAACCAGGGACTGAACCCTGGTCTTCTGCACTGAAGGCAGATTCTTTATCAACTGAGCTATCAGGGAATTCATATATATATGCATATGTATATATTTAAACTTCTCAAATGGTTTATATATGTAACTACATAAGTAGTTGCTAAATAATAAGATATCACTTATGATTTGCATGCCATGGAAGACTAACAGAAACAGACACACCACAGGAGAAATCAAAAGAGCCATAGTTTCTCCAACAATAGAGATATTTTAGGTTACTAGTGGAAACTGTTTGCTCAATGATTTACGTTATGGGACTTCTTTTCTTTCTATCCCTTATTTTTTAAATTATTCTTAAAAACTGTAAGAAATATTGTAACCTAGGCAGATTTTCTTTAACTTTCATTCAAAGGCAAGACAGCAGAGAAGTTTTAAAAACCTACTATCCATAATTTTAAATTCAGATTTGACTGTGGGTTCCAACCAGGCAGATTTGCTGATTGCAACAAAACATGGAAGGCCAATCAATATGGATGCAAATTTCAATAAGAATGCTTTTCTGCTGGCAGGCAGTTACTTTACCACTTTCTTTGAAGAGATTATAGTGTCAGCATTCCAATGATGTCTTCCTTTATTTTGGCTTCTTTGTGAACAGATACTATTCTGATTGTATTAGTCATACATTGCTAGGGAATTCTTTGCCCTGAAAATCTCTGGCATCTTACTTTTTCAACATTCTATTCAGTCTCCTTTGTTTAGTTTTTTCATCCTTTCTACTGCTGTATTTACATCAAGAAAACATAAACACCATGCAACTTAGTAAACTGCCCTTGCTTTTCAGCCTCTTTTCTAGCTGTTGGATTCCCAGCCCTTTCTGAACCATCAGCTGATAGCTTGCAACTTTTCACAAAGCATAATTCATTCATATGTACGGTCTTTTTTGCCCTACTGCTCCTTTTGTCAGTTCTTTTTTGAATCTGCAGAGTTGGCATTGCTTAGCTCTGATTCTGAATTAAACCTATTAGGGACTTGCTTACTTTGTGTTTCTTATTTTAAGCAAAACAGCAGCATAGATTTTATGAATCAAAGGATCAATGAGCCCTCTGTCATATATTGCAAGAATGCCTCTCTGAATCACTTTTCTGACTTTGACTGGCACTGGGAAATTACTACCTGTAAATAGACTCTCGGAAATGTCAAACAAGAGTGTAGTATAAAGGAATGTCTGTATGGTTTCTCCACAATGTTTGGCTGGGCTGAGAGCTTTGTTAGACCACTGGGAGACATCTGGGCACTGGAGGTTAAGCAAGATGTTCAGGATGTGAAAAGGAGTATGAAAGAGCTGGAGAATAGAATTTTCTTTCAAATGAGCAGAGGTTATGAGCTTTGGAAATTATTGCTGAGCTAAATGGAAGCCAAAAGAATAAATACAAGGTCTCAGATAACATTATGAATCTATTGGTGAACATTTAAATTATTTTCTTTGGAAGTGGAAAATATAATGGCTTTCCATTTGAGAATTTACAGAGGAACTCTCTATAAAAATATTTAGGCAAACTCTTGACACCTAGTTGAAATGACTTTTTCTTTAACTAAAGTAACTTTCCATTTTGGTTCGTGCTGTGATAAGTCTTCCATTAAGGAGGATGAAGATGAAGATGAGGTTGATATGAAACATCACTGAGTGGTCTTAATGTCCCTGGCATCATGCTAAACACATTGAGCTGTAACCTGTTAATATAAGGGAAGAGTTAATTTTATAGATAACTAGTATTTTTATTTTAAAGAGATATATATTAGTGAGGATTCTACTAAAGAATAAGAACCACTGAATAAATAAATTCATCTGAGGGATTAGATTCTCCACAGTTATGAAAAAACCCACCAAAGGAAAGATCAGGAAATGTATGGCTGGAGGATGAGAGAAAAGTCACTAACAAAGAATCACAGACAAGAGTTGGTGAAATGTATGGAAAACTGTTTGCATAAAGAAATGGCAACCCACTGCAGTATTCTTGCCCGGAGAATTCCATGGACAGAGGGGCCTGGTGGTCTATGGTCCACAGGGTCGCAGAGTCGGACACATCTGAATAACTAACACACACAAGACCCAGAGAGATGATATGGGGAGGGTGGTGGGAGGGGGGTTCAGGATTGGGAACTCATGTGCACCCGTGGAGGATTCATGTCAATGTATGGCAAATTCCAAAAAAAAAAAAAAGAAGACTGTTGCCTCTGCATTTGGAAGTGGACAGAATACAGATCAGCAGGGTTGNAAAAAAAAAAAAAAAAGAGAATAAGAACCCATGAGGAAAACCAAAATCCACGGGAATTAAACTAAAACCTGTATTTTCATTCCTTCCTTCCTTATTGTCTCTAATGCAACACATAGCTTTGAATGACCTGCAGAAGAAGCTGGGGCCTTTCACCTTGGCACTGCATAGGAGCCTGGCCAACAACTTAAACCAGAGGGAGTTCTGTGCTGGCTGCCCATGGTGAGATGAGCTAGCCAGTCAGCAGCAATGTGAGGCCCACAGTAATGCCTGGATCCTTTGCACCAATCTCCTATTAATAGCTTACCAGCTGCTTTTTCATACCCATCTTCCAAACCTCACTCATTTCTTTAGTGGCCACCCTAGCCTATGTCGACTTCAAAAATGTAAAATGTGAGAGTTTTGAGTTAAGTTTTATTTGGAACAAAATGAAAACAATAGACAGAGAGGCAGCATTTCAGATAGCTCTGAGAAACTGCTCCAAAGAGGCAGGGGGAAGGTCAGTATTTATGTGACTTTAGTGAAGAGAGAATACACACAATCAAGCACGTATTCTTTGCAGAAGGTTTCTGCTAATCTCATGAGGTTACTGCTAATCATGAGGCTCAGATGTCACCTTAAAGGAATTTAGTGCTTTTCTAGATATGAGGAGATGCAAGAGTTGGTCTCATAAATCAGCTCCAGAAATATCTGACTACTTGAAGACTTGTCCTACCAGTTTTTCCCAGATCACAGAGTGCCTTATGTCTGCTCTTCACTCTGAACTCTTCTCATGGAGTGTTGAAGGTTAGGGGGTATTGAAGGCCAGCAGGTGCAGCAACATATGATTTAATCCTTGGAAAAATAGACAACAATTACCAATTTTTAGTTGACACCCAGAACCATACAGAGAAGGACACATGAAACACCATAAATGGACACATGTAAAACCATTGAATTTGCTCTTTAAACCTAGATTACTTGAATTTCCTGTATTTGGTGTTTACTGGCTCTAATACCTCAGGCTACTCAAATGTTCAGTGTCTCAGTTTCCACATCCGTCAAGTGGGAATAATAGTAGCTCCTTACCCATAATATTATTATAAGAAGCAAATAAGTAAATAACATGTAAAGTTCCTAGAATGACACACAGCCTAGTAAATGACCATTAAATATAAGTAATTACATATTATTTTATTTAATCTCTTTTTACTCTATTTTCAAAAGAGTCTCCTGAAATGGTGTCTTGGGATCTATTTTTAAATACTATGCTTCTTTTCTAGTTAGAGCATGCTTTAATTTTTAAAAACCATAATACAACAAAATATCAAGACTCCAAGGGTTTTATTTTCTATTTATTGTCTGTTAGGGGTAATACATTGCTTTCAGCCCTCTGCTTGAAGGCAGAAACACCAAAAGTGTAAGAAGACTTTTGCTCGAAGCTGGCATTATTTTTAGTGGACATAGCCAAAGGGATGTGTCAATGACAATTTTTCTTAGGGCAGTGAAGTTTGAACTTAAAACAGATGATGAAATCTACTTACAATCTCCCTGAGACTTAATCCGTTATCATTCCAGGCAAAATTTGATATCAGAAAAATGCTACTCAGACCTTAAACAAAGGAGCAAACTATTCCATAACAGATAAAGGATAAATACATTCATTGGTATAGAAGAACTATCCCCAAACAAAAGGATGGAAATTGCACATGTTATCTTTTTTCTTTAATGAAACTGGGTAGCTATCTTCCAAAAATATGCTGACCTCTGGCATGCCTAAATTAAAACACTAGGTAGAATCTTATTAGAACTGTAAGAAAGGAAACATTGTTATCTGACCAGGCATAACAATATCTGGTATCAAAGGAGAACTTTTTTGAAGTTTTCCTTTAACAGATAATTATCATATCCATTGTATTGATGAGGAAACCAATGATCAGGGAAATTAGGTAAAATCTACTTACATCTTTACCATTAGTAACAAGAGGCCAAGATCTGAACTCAAAGTCAGTGTTTTTTTTTTTTAATAAAGCAATGCCTTTGATTCACAATCAGCAGGGAACATTGAAAACTGTGGCCAAGGTCTTAGAACATAAAATTACAGATTCATCTATGCTAGACCAAGAGCTGATTTGAAATGTTTAATACATTGCATATTTTTACATCATTGCAGGTCACATTAATTCTTTATTAATGCTGTTTCTCAAAATTAGCATTTATTTTCTCAATGTTTACAATTATTAGTAGGTAGTGTTCCCCAGTAATACTCAGTACTATATTAGTCCCAAGTCAGGTATTTAAAATAACAGTTAAAAAGAGAATTTCTAAGTTTCTCCCTAAGCTTATTCTTTGAAAAGTCTGTACTTTCAGAACTTATGTGCATATAAGTCATCTGAGCATCTTGTTAAAATAGAGATTCTTGGTAAATTATTTGGGTGAGATTCTGCATTTCTAACAAGCTTCCAGTTGATGTTCAGAGACTTAACTTTGAATGGTAAAGGTATAACCTCTTCATGTCCTCTCTAGATAACTCATAGGAGAGAAAGAAAGCCCACACACCAGGCAACTCTTTGATTATATGTTTCTGGGACTGACTGCAGTGAGGTCTCTAATGTCACTAAGCCCCAGGATCACATCTACATGGTGAATCCCACTAGGAGTATCTTCCCACTGCCCAAGCCTGGCCATGCTATTTATACTAAACAGAAAATCAGAGATCAAAAGCTTGTTTTACACAGCAGCAAGATCAAGCGTGCTTGCTATATGTTACACATCTTAATCCAGTATGGTGTCATAAAGAATAACAATATCACTAAATCAAATTGCTAATTGTTAGAGGAAATATATGAGTTTTACTATGTGTAAGGTAGTAATGGTGATTGATCTGATTCTTACCACAACCCATGAATTTTTATTATGCCTCTTAAATGTTGAAGATTTTTTTTAAGCACACAGAAATAGCAAATTCAGTTGAGTTTTTATTCTCTCCAACTGCAAAGTAACTTCCAGTTACCTTATAAAGAAATAATGAAAGGAAAGATTATGGCAAAGCTTGATCATAGAGTTAAGGGTTAAATGTTTATGTTTCTCCCAAATTCCTCCAAATTCATATGTGTATCTCCAATATTCATATGTTGAAATCTCAGCTCCAAAATGTGGGGGTTTTGAGAGATGATTAGGTCATAAGGTAAAGCCCTCATCAATGGGTTAAATGATCTTAATAAAGGGACCCCAAATTGCTCTCTTTTCTTTTCTGCCATGTGAGGATACAATGAGAAAATGCCCAACTGCAACCAGAAGGGAACCTTCACCATAATTTAATCATGCTGACACCCTGATCTCAGACTTCATACTCAGTTCAGTTCAGTCATGTCATTTAGCAACCCCAAGGACCGCAGCACAGCAGGCTTCCTTGACCATCACCATCTCCCAGAGCTTGCTCAAATTCATGTCCATCAAGTCAGTGATGCCATCCAACCATCTTATCCTCTGTCGTCCCCTTCTCCTGCCTTCAACCTTTCCCAGCCTCAGAGTCTTTTCCAATGAGTCAGTTCTTTGCAGCCGGTGGTCAAAGTATTGGAGCCTCAGTCCCTCCAATGAATATTCAGGACTGATTTCCTTTAGGATTGACTGGTTTGATCTCCTTGCTGTCCAAGAACCATCAAAAATAAATTTCTATTGTTTATAAGTTATCCAGTCTATGGTATTTTATTGTTAGCAGACTGAAAATAAAACAAATGGTGACTTTAGCAATGCTGCTTAAAGTTACTCTTACCATAGACTCAACAGTGTTATAGCTGGCCAACTTTGTCTCATCCAAAATATTCATTGTATAAACACAGAAACTGAAACTTGAACAATTCAGTTAAGTTGTTTAATGTAATGTTATTAGCAAAATCAAGAAAGGGATTTTAAATTTTTAGTTCCTAGTCTGGTGTTTAGGGAAGAATGACTTTCTATTTGGATATACCTATCTCCAATATGGGGCCAAAGAATTGATGCTTTTGAACTGTGGTGTTGGAGAAGACTCTTGAGAGTCCCTTGAACTGCAAGGAGATCCAACCAGTCGATCCTAAAGGAAATCAGTCCTGAATATTCATTGGAAGGACTGATGCTGAAGCTGAAACTCCAATACTTTGGCCACCTGATGCAAAGAACTGATTCATTTGAAAAGACCCTGGTGCTGGGAAAGATTGAAGGTGGGAGGAGAATGGGACGACCCAGGATGAGATGGCTGGATGGCATCACGGACTCGATGGACGTGAGTCTGAGTGAACTCCGGGAGATGGTGATGGACAGGGAGGCCTGGCGTGCTGTGATTCATGGGGTCACAAAGGGTCGGACAGGACTGAGCGACTGAACTGAACTGAACTGAACTGAGAGACTTCCCTGGTAGCTCAGACAGTAAAGAATCCACCTGCAATGTGGGAGACCTGTGTTCGATCCATGGGTCAGGAAGATTCCCTGGAGGAGGAAATGTCGATCCATTCCAGTATTCTTGCCTGGGAAATCCCATAGACAGAGAAACCTGGTGGGCTATAGTCCATGGGGTCAGAAAGAGTCAGAATTGACTGAGCAACTACTCTCAATACTTTCAGAGAAGTATAAATAGCATTTTTTAAATGACACAGTTTTCTACAATTACAAATAGTGTCAATTCTGTTGCTTTGGCATAGATCTAGTGTTTATAGCATGTACTCAATAAACAGCCCATAATTAGTCCATTTTCTTCCCATGGTGGTTCCAATTTCAGTGATGTTTTCTAGCAGAGATTGGTCAGGTTTATTCTGAAGAACTGAAATGAGAGTATCCTCTTTTGTGAACTAAAAATATAGCTTACATATATATGTGTGTGCATATATATATATATTATAATTTTCGAGGCAGTTTTGTTTGCTTGGTATCAGCAAAAGGCAACATCTATGGGAACCTCCAAGCACAGGAAGGTTGACTCAAGCTTAAGGTTATAGCCCAGACATCTGATGTATACATGTGGATAATTCACCCTCACAAAGATGTGACCACTGTTCTTTCTATACTGTTCTACCTATAACATCATCAAGAGTCTAACTCACTGGCTACAAAATGACACCCTTATTCCAGCTGACCACTGCAGATAAAAATGAGAAGATGCAAGAAAGACCACAGGACACTTTTCAGAAGGACAACTCCCTCATGCCTAATCCACATAAGCAGGGTACCCCTTAGACTCTTTTGGATATTGTCTGCCAGTTAGTACCAAATATTAAAGTTGATGGATGAAATGAAGCCAGAGGGGAGGGTGTGTTTGGGAAAGATGGAGAGAAGGTATCATTTCTTTTGTGCTAATTGGTTATGACTGAGAGAACAAATGAATAACACATTTATTTACCATTTCTCTGAAGAAAGAGACCAGGATACAGTGACTGTTTTTCTTAAATCACTAGGCAAGTTCAGTTTCTTCCAACAGCTCTGAAAAGGGAAGATCAGCTCTTCAGTTTCTTGTAATAGATTACTTGTGAAATAAATAAAGCATTTTCAGCAATTATACTTCAATACACTTATGTGTGTGTGAATCTATGTGTCTGCTCTTGCAGGAATGTGTATGGATTCTGAGTGTGTGTGTGTATGTGTGCACGTTTATGTGCAGGTGCAAGTGTGTACTGCTTATGTGCGTGGCTGTCCATGTGAGTCTGTGTACGTGTTCATGCTTATCTGTGTGTAGGCTACCAGTCTGACTGACCCTTTAAAGCTGTTTATGATGATAACCTCTCATTATTTTTGTAACATGATCCATTCACACTAAGCAACGATAGTTTCTGACAATCTATTTGAATTGTTGCACTGAATAGTTCATTTTCTAGATCAGAAACATCTAGATACAGACATATGAGCAGGTTGAGTCTGTTTTAACATAAGGTTGCTGAGTTCAAATTGCATTGTGAATATAGCAAAATTTGTTTGACACAGATGCTACTTAAGTAATCATTGAAGTAAAGTGCTTCAAAAAAATGTTTGTTTGTTTGTTTGTTTTAAAGTAGTCTTCTGCTATTGAAAGGAAATGTGGTAGCTATTTCAACTGCATTGTGTGCTTTAATTGAACATTTTAATTATATAACCATGTTTGGGACTCTCTTCCCAAGTGACGCTAGTGGTAAAGAACCCACATGCCAGTGCGGGAGACATAAGAGATACGAGTTCAATCCTTGAGTCAGGAAGATCCCCTGGAGAAGGGAATGGCAATGCACTCCGGTATTGTTATCTGGAGAATCCCATGAACAGAGGGGCACGGCAGGCTACAGTCCATAGGGCTGCAAAGAACACAACTGAGGCAATTTAGCATTTAGCACTGAAACATCTCTTCTTTTATTTCTTTTTTCTAAATGAAATATAGTTGATTTAAAATGTTGTGCCAGTCTCTGCTGTAAAGCAAAGTGACCAGCTTATACACATATGTACATTCTTTTTTATAGTCTTTTCTATTATGGTTTATCATGGGATACTGAGTATAGTTCCCTGTGCTTATGTTGCTGCTACTGCTGCTAAGTCACTTCAGTCGTGTCCAACTCTGTGCGACCCCATAGACGGAGGCCCACCAGGCTCCCCTGTCCTTGGGATCCACCAGGCAAGAACACTGGAGTGGGTTGCCATTTCTGTCTCCAATGCATGAAAGTGGAAAGTGAAAAGTGAATGTGAAGTTGCTCAATTGTGTCCGACTCCTAGCAACCCCATTGACTGCAGCCTACCAGGCTCCTCTGTCCTTGGGATTTTCCAGGCAAGAGTACTGGAGTGGGCTGCTATTGCCTTCTCTGTGCTTTATGATAGGATCTTGTTATTTATCCATTCTGTATGTATCAGTTTGTATCTACCAACTCCAACTTTCAGTCCCTCCTTCTTTATCTCCTCTCCCCATTGGTAACCACAAGTCTGTTCTGTATGTCTGTGAGTCTGTTTTTGTTTTGTAGATAGATTAATTTGTGCCATATTTTAGATTCCACATATAAATGATCTTATATGGTGGTGTTTGTCTTTCCTTCCTGACTTACTTAGTATGATAATTTGTAGTTGCATCCATGTTGGTGCAGTTGGCATGATTTCATTCTTTTTTTATGGCTGAGTAGTACTCCATTGTATGTATGTATTGATACCACAAATTTTTTATCCATTCATCTGTCAATGGACATTTAGGTTATTTCCATACTTTGGCTATTGTGAACAATACTCCTATGAACATAGGGATGCATGCATTTTTTTAAATTATAGTTTTGTCCAGGTATATTTCCAGGAATGTGACTGCTGGATTATATGGTAATTTTATTTATAGTTTTCTAAGGGACCTCCACTGGTTCCCATACTGGCTGTATCAATTTATATTCCCACCAACAATGTAGGAGGATACCCTTTTCTCCAAACCCTCTCCAGAATTTGTTATTTGTAGACTTTGCGAGGATGGCCATTCTGACTAGTGTGAGCTGGCAATTCATTGTCATCTTGATCTGCGTTTCCCTAATAATGAGTGAAGTTGAGCATCTTTCCATGTGTCTACTAACCATCCAAAGCAATGTCTCTATTCTTTATCTTTAGAGACCTCAGCTGGGCTGCCATTGCACCTGCTTACTTGCTCTGGCAGAAATTTTATACAAGGGAGACAATAGTAGGATTATGTAAAGTGCAGGAATGGTTCATTTTTGCCTTCTTATCTTCACAAAGTGGAGACTTTCTGATTGAATGTTTAATAACATATTTTTGGTGAAAAGGGGTTAAAAAAAATTTAAAGCAGAATGGACAAATAAACGGTGATTAAAACTTACATGTCCAAAATCTTGAAACTATTTTTTGAGCCATTTTATGTAAATTTGGCATAAATATTATAATCAATGTGACTTTTTGATTACAGTTAATTCTATATCCACTCACTTCAAGCTGCTATATCACACAAAAACATTAATCTTACAATTATCAAAATGTAAATTGATATGATCATTTTATCATTATCATCAAAGAGATAGAAAGTGGACTGGCTTGACATTTCAAATTAATCTAATGTGAGCAGACTTTGCCTTCAGAATTAATGTCTTAAAACCTCATTAAGGCAACATAAAGATCATTGAAAATGTGTCTACAATAGATAAGTACATTCAAGGTATCAGCAGGATACAAATGTGTATATTCTTGAATGAATAAGCTTATTATATCCAATAGCAAGAGATAAAGAAAATCAAAAGCTCTGGGTATTTTACAGTAAAAAGTAAGAACACATTTTTAAAATGCTTTAGAGTATGCTGCAAATAGCTTGTGACTTTATCAAAGAATTTCACATTGTGGCTAAATATTAGAACTTCACAAACTAAAGTATCATTCTCACTTTGTTAATAGCATAGATAAATCTATACTGCTAGGAATCAAACCAGGTTTCCTGCAATGCAGGTGGATTCTTTCCCAAGTGAGTTATCAAGGAAGGCCATAGATAAATCAGAGGGACTCAATCACACATGTCCACTATTTAAAAGATATTTAGGATGATCAGAGTTTTAATTTAGGATATCCTTGAAAATTAACAGTTAAAATGGAGTATAAATACTGTAAAATCATAAGAATTAGAAAAACTTTTAAAGAAACTGA